>OZ038384.1:81312550-81812550 GCA_964036045.1 Eutreptiella sp. 'Long Island Sound 2002'
TGGTGTGGGGGAAATGGCACCAACGGCGCCGAATTTTTTTTTTGCATGCGTAGTTGAAGGGGGTACTATGTGTTTGGTCTTTGTTCTGCTCTCTTTGAAGGGGGTGCTATGCCTCTGGTCCTTGTTCTGCTCCCTTTGTACAGCCCAGTGACACACCATGGCAACACTTGACCGTCAGCCCACCGTACCGCCAACCCCCCCCATCCACCCTTCCGCCAACCCCCCCCCTGACTGCCCCAAGTTTTGACAGATAGCTGGGGGGTGGGTCGCATGAGGACTGGTTGTGGTCCCCCCCCAGTGCTCCTGGCGTGCCCTGCAGAACTCCGAAAGTGCCCTCTCTTGTAGCGCTTCTGACTCCTCATCTGTCCTTAAGATAAGGACAGCCCCTAAGGACAGCCCACAGGGACCACCAACCGCCAACCACCAACGGCTGCCCACGACAAACCCCCAACCATCACCAACCCCCAATCACCCCCAACCCCCAACCGCCGCCAACCACCAACCACCCCCAACCCCCAACCGCCGCCAACCACCAACCACCCCCAACCCCCAACCGCCGCCAACCACCAACCACCCCCAACACCCAACCGCCGCCAACCACCAACCACCCCCAACCCCCAACCGCCGCCAACCACCAACCACCCCCAACCCCCAACCGCCGCCAACCACCAACCACCCCCAACCCCTAACCGCCGCCAACCACCAACCACCCCCAACCCCTAACCGCCGCCAACCACCAACCACCCTGGAAACTCATGCGTGTGATTGTGAACGCGGATGGTCTGGACACCCAAAGAGTTGCACAGTCTGGGGGGATTCTCAGGGGTCGCAGAACCATCTAACTTGTACCTAGGCGAATTCACACACACACACACACACACACATGTCGGTCAATCAATTGCCATGTGTGGTCACAAGCTCGCTCCATCCAGGGCCCTTGCACAGGGGTCGGTGCATGGGTGTGCGGGGCAGCAGGGTGCGGTAGGTGCATGACGGCTGTCCATAGTCTTTGTGTCGTGCTGAGAGGGAGGAAAGGCCGCGGGGGGGGGGGGGCGGAAAATCCGAACATTGCTGAAGTGCGAACAGAGATGTAGAATTGGTGATGTATCACAGCAAACGCTATTGCTTTGGTTGAAGTCATTGGGCGTCACACACACACAACAAGGGCATTGCAGGCTCCTCCCCTGCAGCACCTGCGGCACACGTTAGGAATAATGGCGATGGCAAACAATACAGGCAATTCATTGTCACTTTATTTACTGTTTTTAAACACACTCCACCCCTCCACATTGTGCAATAGGTCCCCTAAGCACTCTTTTTTTTTTTTTTGAAAGAACCCACCCCTTTTACCCGTGTGGGGGGGGGGGGGGGCTCCCTAAGCAATATGGATAGGCCCCTTTCCAGTTGGTCCTAGCCCCTAACTCAACGATATGTCGCAGATGTTTAAGATTGTTGCCGATTCGGGTACCTGGGAATCTACTAAACTCAGCCAAACGAAACCTATGGCGGCATGTAACAGTGCTTTAAGCAACAGATCGGGCAAGACGAGGCGCTAAACAAATGTTGTTTGTTGCTCATTGAAGATGCCATGCTTTGCACATTGAGCTGGGGCCATAGTCTCTCCATTGTAGAGAGCGATGGTGGCAACAGATCAATGTGCACCCCCCCCCCCCAACCCAAACCTCCACCCACTCAATGGGTTTTGTACAGGCAAGTACTCCAAATGGTCATGGAATGGTGGTTTTTCCTTCTTGTTGCAAGTTTCACTGCTTCTGCAGTTTGAGAGGATTAATCCTACCCGGCGGCAATTGCGGCGCGCAAGTGTAGCCCTCATTGGCCCCATGCCCTTCTTTCTGAGCACGGCACGGCATTGCGTCATCCGAAATTGCGGTGAAACGATTTTCTGAGGTTCTGAAGAGAGACAATATAGCACGTCCTCCTCATTGCCATGTTACCTTTAGCCCCTCCAGGCACAAGGGTTACCTGGACCTTGAAAGGCCTTTGTCCTTGTTGCGAGGATCACCTTTTATTGCGTTTTTTAGTCCGGCCTTCTCAGAAGGGGGGCACAGGGTATAGCAGGAGCCTTATCTTGGACAGGCCGGCCACAAGGTTCTCAGAGACCACAATGTTATGGACGCCCTGCTGCTGAGGAGTGGGTGGTTGAACGGTGTTGTAGGGCTGCGGGTGGCCATTGAGGGCTGTGAAGGTTTGGATAGAGGCAAACAGGTTCGCACTCCCACCCCCCCTTCTGGTCACAGGGCTTGTCCAAAGACGGCGGCCCCGTGTTTCCGCACTTTTGGGTCCTTTTTGGAACCATTGTTTTTGCGGTTCCAATCCAATGGAGAAGGTGGTTTGTGGCTGCAGGAAGGGTCAATATGGGTGGCAAAGTGTTGATGTCGCTGTGATTCCATGTGCTCTCGTGCTCTGGGGTGTAGGCTGTTTTGTATGGTCATGTTTTGAGGGGGAGGGGTGGCCTATGTCTGCAACGCGTGTTCCGTAGCACGTGCCGCATCGTAACACGGGTTTGTCCAAACACGGTGACCCCATGCTTCCGCCCTTTTGCCCCTTGAACTAGAACCTGGCCCATGTTAGGACAAGGGGGGGGGGTGCATTTGTGGATAGTCGTTGAAGGGTGGTTGGTGTAGAGGGTCAGACGGGGTGTTTGGGGATTGCAGAGGGTTGTTGATGCTGAGGGCTGCAGCAGGGTGTTCAGAGCCGCTAACCATTGGGCAGCAGTGTACATGGCTGCGGTGGGGTGTGGAGGGTTGGTGACGGGGTTGGTGTGGGTTCTTCATGGCTTGCGGAGGGCAGGGATGCATTGGAAGGGAAGGGACCTCAGATGTGGCCTTAGAAGCGGTTAGACAGGCGGTTGGAGGAGGTTGCCAAAGCGGTTGGGGGCGGTTACTGTCGGTTACAAATGCCATTGACGCTGGCACTTGCCGTCAGAGAGACAGTGGCTGGGCATAGGCGGGGCACCCTGAGGGGGGGGGGAATATACCCCCCCCCCCTCTTCCAATGCATCCCTGGGGGAGGGGTGTTGCGTGTTCTTCGAGGGGGCTTATCAGGGGTTTGAGGGCTGGGGGGTTGCCGCGGGACGTCCAAGGCCCGATTCTCTAACGTGCAGGTGCGCAGCCGGTCCCTGGGCCCTGCGCCGCGTGGGGCTCCGTACGTGACCCAGGCAGTGCCTGTCCGGCGGTATTCCATGGAGCACGCGGTGCTGCCCCCCACCACTCGCTACTGGGCCTGACGGCGGAGGTGCACGCGGCCATAGCCCCCCCCCCCCCCCACGCGCCTCGGAGCCCCTCAGAACTGGGGCAAGCCCCTGCCACCAGGCGTGAGGCACAAGCGCCCCCTCCCTCCGTATCCCCCGAAGCGGAGCAGGCGGCTGCGGCCCAGTCCCCCTCCCGCACTCCTGCAATGAAAAGCGTGGGGTTCACAGTCCCAGTCCCGGTCGACACCGTTCCCCCTGCACAAGCCCTTCCCAGGCCGCGCCGGGCTCCACCGTCCCCCTTCCCCCCGACGGTTGCGGGCGGTCCAGCGGTAGGACAGGCAGAGAGCATCCGAGGGATCGCCGGATCGATTCCCGGGGGCGTACCAAATCCCGGGGCAGACCGCCACACGGGCGGCCCCCATGTGCAGTGGCCAGGAATGTGAGGTAGCCCCCCGGGGCTTCCTCAGCGCCCCAATGCCTTAGGTCTTGCACACCTTTGAGACGGTGGGGCCACGGGCCGGGGGCCTGTCCAAACCCCCCCCCCCCCCCGCCCTCGTGCCATCGACACCGCCGCTCGTCGTCGTTGCCGCACCCCAAAGTGTCGGGCTGCGACATGTGCCCCGTGGGCCAAACTGCCGCGGGCCCTGTGGCCTGGCAGCGCCCCCTCGGCGGGTCGTGCTGCGCTGCACTGACCCAGTGCCGCCGCTGGAGGCCCTCCCACTTCCTGAGCACTTCCGTCGCTGTGGCCCGCCTGCCAGTGCAGCGTCCGGGGGTACCCACCGCCCCTTTCATGCCCCTCAACCGGAATCCCCCCCCCCCCCTCCGGGCCCTTCCGCGCTCGACCAACACCCAAAGCCTCGGGAATCCCGGTTCCAGGCAACCCCAAGGCCCAGCCCCTCCCCCTCCACCCCCACCCCACCCCACCCCACCCGAGGACAGGGCCCCTTTTAACAACTCAGCACCACTGGGGGAGGAGGGGTCCCATACCCCCTCCCCCCCCCCCCGTCCGCCCCCCGTTCAGTGGTTGGCCTACATTTTTCTCGGGGCCTTCGGCCAATTAACATTTCTCTCTGGCGCGTTCGGCGCCAATCGGTTTAGACCACCAGTTTTCTTCGGCCAGTCTACAAACTCAGCACCACTGAGGGGGGGGGGGGGGGGGCTGGACAGACACCCCCCCACACCCCCCCTGGACCCCCCCTTAAAAGGAGCCCTGCTGAGCTGGGAGTCCCCTGAACCAATGCACTGGGCACCGCCCCCCTCCGCAGCCCGAGGCGCCTTCGGTCGGGTGGAGCTGCGTAGGGGGGGGGGGGCTTGCGCATCCCGCCAGGCGCGTAGGCAGACCCCAAGCAAAGGGGCCCTGCCAGGCACGGTAGAGGGTCTGCCCCTACGTTGGCAGGCCGGCGTGGGTTGAAACGGCCGTGGGCCGGCCGACGAGAGCGGGCCCAGTGCCCTCGGCAATCCGGCCCATCGGAGGGGCGTGCGTGGGAACGCACATCCCTGAGACGGGGGCTCCACCTGTCCAGGGAGTAAATCCCCCTCAGCGTCATCACTGAATCCCTGCATGAGGGACCCTCGTTTGTACTATATGCCCTGCTCCTCAATCCGGGCTGTTGCCCGAGAGCTCACATTGAACTTGATGGACGGTTTGAGGCACAACAAAAAAAAAACTTGGATCCCTGTGCCACTTTGAACATCCGCACCTCCGCTGCACAAGCGCAGCGGCCAAACTCCACAAGTGCAACCCCCCTTCCCCTCCCCTTGTGTCCCCTGTTGAGGATGGCCTGGGACAGCACCTCGACGGGTGCGCCACGGCAGCCAGCATCCCCCCCCCCCCCCCCATCCGACCATCAGACAAGCCGATCATTGTCCGAGCAAAATCGGACTCAAACCCCTGCAAACGTTGCAGAATTAGAGAGAGCGTACCGGTCCTGATCTCTGAGTCCTCGGCCCTGACCCCCATTCGGATTGACTGGCTGACCCGCCACATCAGAGGGATGGAGATAGAACTAGAGATAGACTGAGAGGTAGCGAAGCGCTGTGTGTGTGTGTGTGTCTGTGTGTGTGTGCGGTCAGGTGGAACCCCTGCCGCAGGGCACGCTGCTGCAGGCCGCCGGGCCCCGGGCCTGCGCTTGGCCTTGCACGTAGGCGGCGAGGAGGAGGGGGGCGTCTCGGTCAAACCTTTGCTTAAGGGTGGTCCGACTGGACTGGGGGGGGGGGGGGTGGGTGGGTGGGTCCGTGGCCTGTGGGTGGGTGGGTTAGTTTGGTTTTGGGCAATTTGGCCCAACGTGCCTACTCCCCCCCAGGGGGGGGGGTGGGGTCTGGGTGGGTGGGTGGGTGGGTGGGTGGGTGGGCAACTGGGTAGGGGCTGGGTAGGGCCTGACTCTCCCAAACTAACCGGGTAGCCAGGATGGACCAGACATTTTGCTGTATCCTGTGCAGGCTTCTGGTCCAGCGATGCTGCCAGAGGCCGCCCTTCACTTCAAGGAGGTCACGGTGCATCCCCCACGATGCATGCCCCTCACACCGTGCATGCAAGTTGTATTGCTGTTTCTTGTGTTTCCAGCTGCAAAGACATTTCTTCTAAAAAAAAAATCAGATGGCAGGCTGTAAAAAGTACTTGAGCAGAGCGCTGCTGTAATGGCTAGTGGTCCAGTGGTAAAACAGCGAGGTGCAGATGTGCAGGCGTGGGTTCACATCCAGCTTCCTGCACTTTCGAACTTTAGGTCCCTGACACTTTCGCAAAATTTTCAGTATGCAATGGACATATGATGCAGGCTGAACTAACCCCCCCCCCCGACTGGGGGACCCCCCCCCCTACTGGGGGAGTAGGGGGGGGGTCTGGGTGGGTGGGTGGGTGGGTCAGCTTGGGTGGGTGGGTGGCTTGGCCAGTCCTGAGGCAGCCCCAAAATGACCCCCCCCCTGCCCCCCCAGTTGCTAAGCAAAGGTTTGGTCTCGGTCCCCCGCGGCAGCCCATGGCACGGCTTCTGTGATTCGGCGTCGGGGTCAGAGTGGGCCAAGGGGGGGGCGTGACCATAGGGGGGGGGGTGGAGCGATGGGGCCTAACGCACACGGACCCGCGGCGAGGCGTGTGGTGGCCGACCTGGACACGATGGGGGGATGGGCAGCAAAGGGCTTCAAACGACCCCCCACAACCACCAGCATAACCCCCAGTGCGCCAACTACTGGGCCCCGCAGACGCGGAAACGACACCACAAAAGGAACACCGGCCGCAGCGGCCGACAGAACGCAGCGACCCAACGCAACATGCGAAGGGAAGAACGGGTGACTGTCCAGGGCCCCGTAAAGAAACAGCGACCGGACGGAATGGCACAGGGGGGGGGGGGATGGCCATGGGGCGGTCAATCGTTTGCTTGTGGTACGCGACCCGCAGTCCCAAACCGCCTCCGGTGCCCCCCCCCCCCCCGCACCCGCCGTCTTTTCTTGGGCATTCGATGGGGACCGGGACGATGGGAGCGGATCCGCCGCACACCGCACACCCCGGCGCGTTGCTGCACGGCACCCCCCTCCCCCCCCCTGTCCACGCCAAGTCATGGGACCGCCCATCATGCAACGCCTGTCAAGCGTTGCTCTTTCCCGCAAACCCTTGGGCGCAATGCGTCCCACTCCCTCTGACCTGGAACCAGCGCGCCTCGACATGTCTCTCGGGGGGGGACCTCGCCCAGCCGGGCGGGGCAGTGCGCTCGATTCGTGGGAGACAATGGGACCGCTGAAGGCCGTTTGGACAACGAGTGTGTGGACTTTCACCGGTGCATCTTGGAGCACCCGGTCCCTTGTGCACACGTGCCCTTTCTACGCACATGGCCACGCATCTTGGACCTGGAAACCTGCCAGATTGCGTGCCGGTACAAGTGGCGCTTTTTTCAGTGCCAAACCCTGTCCGCGGACCACCCCGTTGGTCAAGCTGTGACCAGTGAACAGTGGTCGCGCCAAGGGGCCTGCGGGGGGCCATTTCGGTCAGGCGTGGCCCCTGCGTGGGGGCGGACCCATCGCCCTCACCCCACGCACCCTCTGTTTCACAACAACCCAGTGTCCCCCTCCTCCCACTCTCATAGATGTCAGCTTTCACCAGCTCTGCGTGTGCCACTGTGCGCGCGCCTATCCTCCAACAGCCAATCCGCCGTGGCCTGGGGGCAGCCTGAGGGCCTTTGTTGTGCAGCCTGCTGCTCTTTTAGGTGTGCGGCAGACCCCGTGTATGCCTCCACAACATGTTAATATCATGGAGCCCGCAGTCCCCAAGAGGGTGCCTCATCACGTTGTTGAGGCATTCCTGGTTTTAGTGTTTGCTTAGGACAGCCGAACCCAACGAGCAGCGGTGGTGGTCCACTGATGTTGACCTTTGCTTCCAGGAAGATCAGGAAGATCAGGTGTGCAAGTTTGCAGGATCCCAATGTGTTTGTGTATTTGGTCGTGGTTTTCTGTGCCTCTAAGAGGGCACACCGTGCACTGCGCGCGCGCTGTGCGAAAAGTCGGCTGTTTTCCACCACCGGTAGCCAGTTTTTTGGGGTGTATGATTGGCATGGGCACCCACACAGCATTGTCGCAGTGTACCATTGCCATTGTGCATAATTGTAGCATCATCCCCCCACCCCTGCTTGTATGTACCGTTGCAAGCGGGCACTCTGAGCAGGGTTTATGGTGATACATTCTCAGGGTGTCTGCTGCGGGACATCATATTTTGCCCCTAATGTCCCCAGACCTTCTATTGCATTCACCATGGGCTTCAATGTTGAAGACAAGGTGTTCTACACCCGCTCCAATGGGGTGCACGTTCCTCCCACAGTGGTGGGGTTTGCACCAGAAGGATCTATTCACTTGGAGTATTTCAAAATGCAGTTAAGGTGGTGACGTTTGAATTTCACAGTTTTGAATTGATCCTGCACGCTTCTGTTGGTGGGTGGTTTTCAGGGGTGTTCCCGGGATAAACACCGCAATAATTGGCGCTGTGCCCGTGCTGTGCGAAAACGCCCGCTGACAATGCTGCACAAACACACCATACAGTGGTAGCCAGTGTGAATCCCTTGTTTCTCAGTGGCAGTGCCTCGACAATGGCAATAGGCAGTAATTAACGGTGGGCTGCAGTCAACAGATGATTGGGTTTCGCCAGCCAGTGTTTGGAAGACAGCCGAGGGCTGACAGCCCAGACGACCAGCACACATGGGTAGCCTTTTTCAGGATGCTCTAATGGAAGCAATTGTTTGTTTTTTTGCCAATGAGGAACGCCCTGCCCTTACTCCAGCCTTCCCCAACCCGCGCTGTGCGGTGCCATTCCTGACCCTCATTGACTCCTCCCCATGTTTACAGTGCGCAATGTGGTATGGCTCGTTGTAGCCACCGCTCTCCTCCGTTCTCCACCCAGATGATTCCCTGTCACATGTGAATAAAGCAACAACACGAAATATGGTCCTGCAGCCAATGGTTGTATGCACGGTGGACACGACATGTGCTCACGCACGCCCTGGCCCCACAGTCAAATCGCTTTGTCTTGATTCCACAACATTTGAACTGAATTATAAGCAGCCTCGAATATATGCAAGATTCAGGCTGACTTTGTCGAACAAGGGATGGGTGATGAGCGATGGTGATGAGTTACGAGGCCTGAGGACTGATAGGGGGTGTATTGCGTGTTTGTACAGGGCCATTTGGGGGATGGCACAAAGGACACACGAACATCCCGCACCCCGGCTCCGGCCCACCTGAGGCATGTGGGTGTAGAGCACACATGGTTGGGCAAAACAAGCACGCGTGCATTGGTTGTGTTTGTGTCAGTGGTCAGTGACTGGACAGGTTGGCACAGGGGGAGGGGTCAATGGGGGCGCCTCAAGCGCAGTGCGCGCGCAGTGCAACTATTTGGGCATCTGGCCGTACTAGAGACCCATACTTTGAGATACTAGGGGCCCCTAGGGGCATCATGGTGACCCGTAGCGGAGGTTTTGAGTTCTGATTTTGTCCCCCTTTGTTTGGGGACCCCCGAGAATGCATGGGTGACGTAGCATTTCCGCCCTCTTTTGGGCCCCAACCTTCCGGTGCTATTGAGGAAACCGGGACAATCTTTGAATCCACGCTTTGTTGCGTGGAGCATCATGGTGACCCCTAGCGTAGACTTTCCAAGGGGTGTGCTTGGGGGCTCTTCGGGGGGAACATAGTCTAAAAGTAGCGCGCAGTGCGCGCGCAGTGCAAAGGCTCCCCCAATCACTACCACCTATCGCTTAGACGTGTATACCCAAGGTAGGTAGGTAGGTATCTGCGGGAGCTTGGGATGCTTCTTTTGACATTGCAGGAAGAAGTATTTACCAAGGGGACAACCACCCTGCCCGCTGCCCTATGGAATGCGCCTCACAAAGCCGCTGTCGCATGTGACTTGGGAAGGCATGATGGGCGGCCACCCAGCCCATGTGTGCCATGTGGGAGGCCTTGGGTGGCTTGGGGGGTGGGGTGAAACATGGGGTTGTGGGGGTGTAGCATGGTATGTATAGGAATGGTATGGTTTGTTTATGCTAATTGCCCAAACAATCCCCTGTGTCCAATTCCTCCCTGTAAAATGTGCGGTGTGTGTGTGTGTATTGTATGCAATGCAACCGGCTGATTCATGTCAACCTTCGACCTTCACACTGCTGTCTTCTTCAGCCTACAGCCATTGTGCTTCATGCACACTGGGAAGCCTATGGGCGTGGCAGTCTCCCACTGCATAACCTGGTTTCAGACCCAGCTAATCCTCATTACGTGTCAGATCCGCTACCGTAGTCATTTGTGGGATCATCGTAGCAGGGACAGCTCTGAACCTTGATTCCGAGAGGTCATCTCGAGTACTGTGAAGTGAGCAGGCTACTCCAGCTCATCTTGGTCCGAGCGAAAAAAAAAAGCGTAGTGTGCGTGCGTTGTGCACAAACACCCCATGGAAGAGATAGAGCTGCAGGGTAATACTTTGGAGAATTTTTGCAGATGGATAACTTGTTTGTGGCGTCTCTGAGCAGACACGTGGCCGGAACGCATACCTTGATGGTTTGTACAGACCTCTACTGGGAATTGGGGACTGTTTGGTGAAACAACCCAGACAGACCCGCAAGTAAAACCAATACGGACCGCGGCGTGGCCATGATTCCGCTCACGGGAGGGGGGGGGGGCGGCCGGGCCCAGTCCTTGTATGCGACACCCCCCAGCCCCCCCCCCCCCCCCCAAAGTTTTGACAGATAGCTGGGGGGGATGTTGCATCCGGACCAGTTGTAGTCGCCCCCCCCGTGATTCCGCTCCCCTGATGGGGCTGAACTCAGGACTGACAGATGCAAAAAAAAAAAAAGATGCAGGAAGACCTTGTCAAACGTGTGGCGTTAGGCAAAGGGCAGTGCATCAGGTTCGACGTCAAGGCGGATGCAACAGTGCAGAGAGGCAGAATGAGACACCCCATTGTAAACATGCAGCTTCACAAATGCCGCGGGCTCCCGCCCGCGGCTGTTATATATCGCTGTTCACAGCATTGCGCCTGCATAGGTGTGTGTCCTCCTGCCTGCTGGAGGCCGGCCCAGCCATGGGCGAGGCGGGAGGTTGCCAGGGAATGAGAAGTTACCCGGCGGCTTCGGGGCGTCATTGTATGGGAGCGGGATTGAGACGAGGAGTTGGGATCCAGGAGTGGGGGGAGCCTCTTGTCATACAGGCTAGATCCTTCTTCACTAACCAATGGTTGGCGGTTTCCTGCTGACCTCTTGGTGAAGGCCGGTGTCTAATTCATGGACTATAGCTCCTTAATATGATTTCCTTCCAGGAGTGGGACTCGCCGGTCCGGGCAGAGGAAGGATGAGGCCAGGGCCCCCTTCCGAGACCAGGTTCGGGAGGCGTTGGTGGCGGCGGTACGAGGTCGAGGAACCCCTTGTCTGTGCAGACCCGGCCATGCCCAAGGGGCCCCGGGACATGCTTTCGATTTTCATTCCGATCAGGAATGCTCCCCCGGCCTCCCCCCTGCACCCCTTCCCCCTCGCCCGCCCTCCGCTGTGGGCCAGCAAGACCTGGGATTTGCGGATGGTTTTCAGTGTCAGGGATGGTTTTCCTCCGCACCTTCGGTGCACATCAAACATGTCCAGCTGCTGCTCATGTGCCAAACACCAAGACGACAGCCATCGTAGGTCCATGCCAAAGGCAAACCTCCGGGACAGCGGAGACAAGAAGCGTGCCATGGCGTGCAACAAGCATGTTCCACACTCGTGAGCGTACCAATCGTGATGCTGTGCAAAGTCCGTGACAGTAACATATTCCGCCGGTCATGGCCAGTCAAGTTCATGTGAATCTCAGTGGGATGGGGCACCGTGACAACTCATGCTTCTGCACCAGAGATCAAAGGGATCGCTGTGATTGGACTGGCAGTAAGCAGTTTCTCTCTTCCTTGTGTGGTTTTGTGTTGGTGAAGCGAGGGTTTCTTAAATGGGCTGATTTTTTTTGTTTGCACTTTTTTGTTTCTGAACAAAAGAAGATGTTTCTCTTCCCCTTAACCTTGGTTTGTGGCATTGTGGCAAGTATTCTGCAATGAAAAGACCCGTGTGACCTCCCACGGGATCCAATATTCTGCTTGATCGAAAAGGGCTGCCCCGTCAGATGACTCAGTCCATCATTTTCAGCACTTTGTGAGGACGACCTGACGCTGATGATGCAGTCGCGCAAGTGTCAAAGCCACGACCACAGTCATTTGTAGATTATTGTAGAGCTGGGCAGCTATGAACTGATCCCAAGCCAAAACAGTTGTCCCATGGCCGCACTTGGCCTATTTGTTGGTCAACGCCCCTGAATATACTGTCCTTGTCCCAAGCCCAGCAAACCCCCATGCCAACAGTGTTGAAGTGCTGCACACGATGCTTTTTTGTGGAGGGGGTGGGGCAGACCAAGGTGAGGTGGCATAGCCTGCTCACTGTATGGTGCTTGAGATGGCTCGCAGGTACAGTTTGCCGATGCCCTGGTGAGGGCGGGAGAGACGGATGGAGGTGCCATGTTTTCTAAGTTTTCCACAAAAAACGGATACCCAAGTAATCCTAAGTGCATAACCACCAGAATAAACATATTTTTGGTTTGGCGATTTGTCTGTTTTTGTCGTTTTAATTTTCTTTTTTGGCCCCCTGCTCGTGGTTTGGTTATTTTTGGTGCTTTTGTGGTTGGACACAACACAGACGCAACTGGTGGGGCAAGGAGGCGGTGTTTTCTTCTATTTTTTTTGGCCATTCTTGATGATGTTGCCCTCCAAGAATTCACAGCAATCCTCTACCCAGCCCTGGACCCTCTGGCCACCATGAATAGCAACAAGGCAAGGATAAATTCAGAAAAAATGACATTTCTCGCAAGATCCCACAAAAAACAAACCAAAACACCAGCCAAAGAACACTTGTTTTGTTTTTTGAAAAAAAACAAAAAAGAGGTCTGCCTGTCCGCCTGTCACACAGGTTGAGACAGGAATTTTTCTTTTCTTTGCTGTGACCAACCCCGGGGCCGACAAAGGGGGAGCCTTGAGCGCTGTGCGCGCGCAGTGCAACTATTTGGGCGTTTGGCCGTACTAGAGACCCATTCTTTGAGATACTAGGGGCCCCTAGGGGCATCATGGTGACCCGTAGCGGAGGTTTTGACTTCTGATTTTGTCCCCCTTTGTTTGGGGATCCCCGAGAATGCAAGGGTGACGTAGCATTTCCGCCCTCTTTTGGGCCCCAACCTTCCAGTGCTATTGAGGAAACTGGGGCAATCTTTAAAGCCACGCTTTGATACTAGGAGGATTCAGCCGATTGGACTGTGTGCAACAGAAAGTTTCAAGGGCAAGCTCAAAACAAGTGACGGTATGTGGCACTACACGCAATGCCGTTTGCGGCTCTCTTGATTGTGTTTATGCTTTGCATTACATCTGTGCAGAGTGGCGAAGAGCCATTTCTACTCAGGGGGACAAGCACGCATCGGACGGCCAAAGTTTCCATTGGGAAGTGGAAGTATTGAAGCAAGTCCGATTATCCGATACAAAGACGCGATTAAGGGTCGTTGTGTGTTCTTGAGGGTGGCGACCAATGCGCTGTTCACGGCTTTTCCAGTTGTGCATGATGTGTGTTATGTGAAGGGAAGGTAGTTTGCAACTTTCTTGAGCTGGGGCAATTTGGGTCACCTAATTCTAAGGGCGTTTCCAAGGGGTGTGCTTGGGGGCTCTTCGGGGGGAACATAGTCTAAAAGTAGCGCGCAGTGCGCGCGCACTGCAAAGATTACCCCAAAGGGGTGTGCTTTTCAGCCCGAAACCTTGCTCATTGATGCATTCTGCCAATATGCTGGGCTTTCTTCGCCAATCCCTGGCGTGGTTGCTTGTGGAGGTTTCCACCATGCAACTCACCCACACGTCACCATGCAGGGTGGGTGGAGGTGAAAATCACCTCGAAGAGAGGTTGTTAGATCAAGCGCAGGCGTGGGCGTCGTATACCCCCCTTTTTTTGGGTCATTCGTGTAGCATACCCCAAGGCATGATATTGGATGTCCAACCCCTTGTAAAATCATTATTTTGCCCAATAAGACCATCCCCCCAATGGATTTTTTGATTCTGAGGCCTCTATCCCCTAAAACTGGATAACACTTTTTTGGGGGGACGGGGGGGGTCAAAAGTTTTCGCTCAGAAGGCTCCCAGCAGTGGGGAGGCGTATTGCTGTCAGACCACCGCCGGTCGAATTGTAATGCAGCCGACGCAAAGTTTTCGGTCGGCGGTTGGAATCCTGGTCGGCCATCTGTCGGCGGCGGCGGCGGCGCCATACTTGCCCGATCGGGGTTCGAACCGCCGACCAAAAGGCCCGCGGTCAGCTGCATTACCATTCGGCCACTGCTTGCCCTGCCGTGAGCAACCTCCCCACTGCTTGGGGCCGCGTCTGCCACGGATAAGAAACCCAAACTGTGTTTCTGTCTGACTGCTGGCCTGCCTAATGGACTGATTGGCTGACTGTCCGCCTCTCTTCGAGGTGCACTGCCGAAGGCAATAGAATTTTTGACCTGCTCATTTTTTTTACCTCCAAATCACGGATTACATGGGGGTTGCCGCGAGCAATTTTGGCTATTTTTGGAAAAAACAAGTGCCATGTGTGTTTTTGGTGGTTTCAGGGACCCTGTGGGACCCCATGGCCCCTGCCACAGTGCATGGATCCCACCGTCGTCGCGCTGTGGACTTTTATATGCTTTGCTTATTGATACATTGAATCTGCATTGCACCATGACCCTGGTCTTCCCCCCTCCTCCCTAGCACCCTGTCATTGTTGTTTTTAGACAATGGGGGAGCCTTAAGCGCAGTGCGCGCGCACTGCGCGCGCAGTGCAACTATTTGGGCGTCTGGCCGTACTAGAGACCCATACTTTGTGATACTAGGGGCCCCTAGGGGCATCATGGTGACCCTTAGCGTAGGTTTTGACTTCTGATTTTGTTCCCCTTCTTTTGGGGATCCCCGAGAATGCAAGGGTGACGTAGCATTTCCGCCCTCTTTTGGGCCCCAACCTTCCGGTGCTATTGAGGAAACCGGGACAATCTTTGAATCCACGCTTTGTTGCGTGGTGCATCATGGTGACCCTTGGCCTAGGTTTTGACTTCTGATTTTGTTCCCCTTCTTTTGGGTACCCCCGAGAATGCAGGGGTGACGTAGCATTTCCGCCCTCTTTTGGGCCCCAACCTTCCGGTGCTATTGAGGAAACCGGGACAATCTTTGAATCCACGCTTCGGTGTGGCCCCTCGAGTTGGGGTTAGGGACTCACAATCCACGCTTCGGCGTGGCCCCTCGAGTTGGGGTTAGGGACTCACAATCCACGCTTCGGTGTGGCCCCTTGAGTTGGGGTTGGGGACTCACAATCCACGCTTCGGTGTGGCCCCTCGAGTTGGGGTTAGGGACTCACAATCCACGCTTCGGTGTGGCCCCTCGAGTTGGGGTTAGGGACTCACAATTTTGTCTCCTTTGTTGGGGACCCCCGAGAATGCATGGGTGACGTAGCATTTCCGCCCTCTTTTGGGCCCCAACCTTCCGGTGCTATTGAGGAAACCGGGACAATCTTTGAATCCACGCTTTGTTGCGTGGTGCATCATGGTGACCCCTAGCGTAGGTTTTGACTTCTGATTTTGTTCCCCTTCTTTTGTTTGTGTCATGGCATGGCAAGGCATAGCATGTTTGTGTCAAGACATGGCAAGGCACAATACTCGTGTGCATACGTTGATCTATTGTGCTTGGGTCGAGGCATAGCAAGGCGTAGCACGTTTGGGTCATGGCATGGAGGGTGGCGACCAATGCGCTGTTCATGGCCTTTCCAGATGTGCATGATGTGTGTTATGTTCAGGGAAGGTGGTTTGCAACTTTCTTGAGCTGGGGCAGTTTGGGTCACCTAATTCTAAGGGCGTTTCCAAGGGGTGTGCTTGGGGGCTCTTCCGGGGGAACATAGTCTAAAAGTAGCGCGCAGTGCGCGCACAGTGCAAAGATTCCCCCAATTGCTTGGTTTTCCAGGAATGTGCCCTTGGAGGGGTGGGATTGGGGATGTTGTGACATAATACCGATGGAGGAGGTGAAACGACAAATTTTTTGCGAAATATGCAGGCAGTAGTAGTTCAACAATGTATTTCAACAAAGCCCCCTCAGTGCATGGGCCATGTCCATGTGGAGAAATTTCCCACGAATGGTTTCCGAAAAACTACAATATCCCTGGAGCTCATTTGGTGACCGTCCCCCATGGGGTGACTGTCGTACCTGGGGGACTGGGGGTTCAAACAGAAACTCAAAAATACACCACCAGGGACATGGCTTTTAGGCATAGGGGGAGTATCAGACGCGGTGCACGCGCGGTGCGGGTACTGGGGTTGTTTTGTAGACCCTTCAGCCAGTTTAGAGGCAACTGAGCCCATTTTGGGGGGCCAAGACATCCCCAATCTGCATGTGTGCCTTGTTTTTGCTTTTGCAATGTCTTTTGTCATGTTCCCTTGTTTGTAGGTCTGTTGGTTCTAAAATTTTTATTGCAGAATTCTGTCCCCTTGTTTGAACAGAGCTATGTCTCTCTCATGGCTTCAGGCAGGGGTGTCAGTCCTTTGTGCTTTGTCGACTTTGTTTGCATGTGAGCTTGCCCAAGGGGGCCCTCACACGTTAGCGCTGACACTTTCATCAAGAGGGCCCATCAGGAAATAACAGCATCCATCCAGAGCCCATCAGAAAACAACAGTGACCATCCAGAGCCCACCAAGAAAGAACAACAGCCATCCAGAGCCTCTGAGGAAATAACAATGACCATCCAAGGCCCACCAGGAAATAACAGCAAGGCGGGCCGAAACTTGTTCTGCGGGGGGGGGGGGGGGGGTGGCACGGGCGCGCTCAGAAGGTGGGGGGGGGGGTTGGCAAAATGGGCTTCCGTGCCGGGACGCTTTGTTATGTGGTTTTGGCAGTTTTGGTGCAAATTTTGCCGGCAACAAAGAGTGTCGTGGGCTGGCATGATACCCCCGCCGATGGTTGAGCGGATAGTAGGCCTTTTTTTGTGAAAGGCCGGGGACCGGTAGCCTTGACATTCCACTCATTTCCAAGTGTATGAACCTCCTATAGGGGCAGCCATGGGAGACAGGGGAAAAGAAAAAACTGATGACCGGGGACGCCGGGGGCTCTCATCAGTTGAGGGTCGCGATGCCCAACCCTGTTATAAAGTGGGCTAAGCGAAATACACACTCAGACCCCCACTTGTAAAGGTTGTCCCAACTTCTACACGTGGTTACAAGGTTAACGTGACCGAGGCACAACGTGCCTAAAAAAAAAGTATCTTTTTTTGCCACTTGGAAATATCTACTCTCCTGATGAGTGAACTCATTGCTCTACCATTCACTTTGTTTGTACGCCCAGGGACCTCATATGAGGAATTCTGGAATTCTGAGCATGTGCATCTGTATGAAGTGCATTTTGATGCGGTTGAAGAAAAAAAAAGGAGCGAAAAAAAAACTGTGCTGAAGTATCCACCTCCATCTGTGCTGTGCAAACACTAGTTGTGCCTCGTCTCAACTTTTGTTTGCGTCTCCAATGTTTAGGCAGTTTTTCTGTCTTTGTTTTTGTTAACCCATGGACGGGGTTGAGCAGCCCGATCAGGCCCAGCAGATGTCAGCAGAGGAGCGACTGGCTGCCCAGGCCAAGGAGATTCAAGACCTCAGAGAGCAACTTGCCCGAGTGGCAGTGAAGGAGGGACCACGCTTGCCCCCGCTGAGCGTGCCGGAGATCAACCGAGCCCTCGAGAAGCCCCAATTGGCGCAATGGATGAGGCTGATGCTCTCGAACGTCAAGGCGTACGTACGGCTTAGGGCCGGTGAGGTGGGGGAGATCCCCCGCCCGAGCGAGTTCGGCGGCCAGTCGACGGAGGCCGCGGTCGATCCGGGGGAGCACCTGGCGTGGCGGGTCTGGGACTGCGTATCACAGTCCCAGGCGGCTTATGCCCGCCGGTATGCCGGCTCCCTGGGGAAGTCCAACTCTGAGTCCAACCAGTACGCTACGTTGGAAGAGGCATGGAGGGCGCTGAGGTCGGCATTCACATGGCGAAGTGTGAAGTTCAGAGAAGTGGGCGGAGTGCTGTAGTGGCAATCACGGCAAGGGGAATGGATCCCCGTGGAGTCACCGCCGAGCGGAGGGTGCCAGAGGTGTGCGCAGCGGGGTTCCCCCGACGAGCGGCACTGGCACTTTAGGTGCCCGCACTGGTCCTGACAGGATCCGCTGGAGTCCGGACGGGCCGCCCCGGGCTCTGGCATCGCAGGCACCGCGGCAGAGCTGCGGGCAATCGCCCGCAGGTGGGAGACAGCAGCGCGGGCAGACGACCCCTGTTCCCCGGAAGAAAGCGCAATGCAATCGTGGAGACCGAGGACCCGGTCGCAGTATGCGTCCCGGCTTCGAGCATTGGCCGCCAAGTTCTGTGCAGTTTTTCTTGTGCTCTGCTTGTGCAAACGATTGTACGCTGAAACTGCCAACCCCAGTGATGCCCAGATGGCAGACCTTGCCACTGAATGCTTTGGCACACCATCCAGGGTCTCAGAGATTAAGAAATGGTTCTCCTTGAAGCGCAGTTTGCAGTTTGCAAAAGCTGAAGCTAAGTTGAAACGCCGATGTGGTGCTGTTACACCCTCTGTTTTAAGTGATGTAGAAAGGTTGTTGAGGCAAACACGGGGCCTGTTTGGCATGAACGGACAATGCACTGTTGCAAATCTGAAGTTGTTGCTTGGTAACCATGGATTAACCACTTCAGGTCCGAAGGTTGAGTTGGTACAGCGTGTGCACAATAATATTGCTCGCATTCGTGAATCTCAAGGTTTGCAATCTGACGAGGCAATTGATATGCCTGACGAAGAGGGAGATGCCAATGATGAAGGAGAAGATGATGAATTGATTTGCTTTGTTTGCTTGAAAGGTGATGTTTCGGATGACAATGACATTGTCATTTGCGATGGGGACCACTGTGAGCCACGTGGATGCCATCAATTGTGCTGCCAGCCCCCCTTGCACACAATTCCTGATGGCCCTTGGTTCTGTCCTGATTGCCAATAGGATGAGGCATCCGCGCCACCATCGCGCGGCACTGATGCGGATTATGTTCCTTCTATGACTACCGCGTCTTCCACTTCCAGCTCCAACTCTAGCTCCAGCTCATCAGGTAGCGAGTCCTCCACAAGCAATAGTGACTCCAGCAGTGATTCCAGCGAGGACACAAGCTCCGATTCCAGCGACTCATCAGGGTCGGCTTCTGATTGAGACGCCAATCTCCAGGGTGCCATGGTTCGGCCTGGGTGGGGCGTGGGTGGTGCATGGCAGCCGGAACTGACCGGGGGTCATTGTACCCTTAAACAAAAGTACCACCCCCATTGGCACAAACCCCAAAAAACATGCTGCTGAGGCATCGACACACCACCCAAAAGTATCAGGAAGTACAAGGAACCCCCACTGTCCCCCGTTGTGAGCCTAGAAATCGTCCCGGCACGGCGACCAAGGAGGGGGGGGGGGTTGGGAAAATGGGCTTCCGTGCCATCTCCCCCCCGCAAACCAATTTTCTTCCCGCCCAATCATCAAGAGCCAATCAGGGGGAATGGTAATGCCTCAAGAGCCCACCAGGTACCATTTACAACTCCTCTCCCAGTAGACCATCTCCTCGGGAAGTTGTTCAAATACCTGACGCGGTGCGGACGCGGTGCGAGCGCGGTGCGGATACTCCCCCATGGTGTCGACCAACCAGCCTTGTTAAATGTGGTTGGACAGATAGCTGGAGGCATGGGCAAATCAGTGTTTGCATGTGAATGTGTCTTCTTGCACCTGTCTTCTTTTAAACTGTACTTTACAGTGGTGTGCTTGGTAGATGAGAGTTTCTTGGGATGCGATGGTTTCATTTGTGATACTCTGCGCACAATTCATGAGTGCAGTGTTGTGCCCAACAAGTACCACAGTCTGCGGCACTTGCAGTCTGCGGTACAGTACTCTGCGGACACTTGGTGGGACTTCGGCCTCGAACAAAAAAAAACCAAAGGTTAAAACTTTAGTTTAGCACACTGTCCCCTATTGAGTGCATCAGGTTTTTTTTGGGGGGGGGGGGCAGGCGTCAGCAGGGTGCCAGGAGACACTGAGCCCCCCCAATGGTCTAATGCCTCTTGAATGCCGCCTGCTTGTGCCAGGGGAGGTAAGGAGCGAGAGGGATGCGAGGCCAAGAGAGAAGGGACCGGCCCACCAGCTAAACTACAGCTTTTAACATGAGGGAGACAGCCACCGCAGACTGCGGTTGACTCGAGTGCGCCGGTGAAGTGAATTGTGGCCCCTGTTTAGCCGCATGGGCCCTGCCAGAGCCCCACTGCATGGATCCTGCTGTCGTCAGGCCGGGGACATTCTGTGTGCTTTGCCAAGGTGGATCTGCCTTGCACCATGACCAATCTTTTGCTCCAGACACATGTTTTGCATTCCTGCACATAGGGAATGCCATGCACGCAGTGCGCACGCAGTGCGAAGTTTTGGATGTCAGCAAATACTCGAACCCTAGTTTTGGCCCCCTTTCACAAGTTTTTGGTTCCGTACCAGGGTTTTTTTGGCTTCCCAAGCATTTAGGATGTGGCATATTTGAATTGTCAACCATTTCCCCCTAGAAGAGGCCCATCGACAAAGTGTACACCGTCGACACGACCCGGATCTCGACGTCGTCATTGTCGACACTGCAGCGAGCCTGGTATCCGTAGAGGCAGTTCCATTCGCCCTGCAGAGTACTCTTCCCGACAGTTTGATTCGCCCTGCAGAGTGCTCTTCCCGACAGATAGTATGTGCACCAAAACCTTGGTCGACTTCAAGGTGATTCTCGAACCGAGATGCTCAAGATCATCGATCGGTATGGCCACGTCCACAACTGCAAAGAAGTCAACGTGGTCATCGTCGCTCGAAGGCTCTCGATCGCCGATACTCGATGGTAGCGAGTCGACACCAGGACCGGACAGTTCTTCTTCGACGATGCTGTTGGTGATAACTACAACCAGAAGTATCGATGGACACCTGGCCAACCCTATGGTATTGACACCTTTCAGTCTTCCCCCGAGTAAACAGGTGACAGGTATTCTTGGGTGAGTATCCTAGCCTCTGTGTGCGCAATATGCACGCAGTGCAAACACTTAGCCATAGTCTCTGGTTTTTGTTTGTTTTTGGCATGGGAAGTGCTGCACATGGCCGGCTGGAGACAGATGCATACAGAGTACAGGAGTTGTGCATGTCTGCAGGGAAGGCAGGGTGCGATGGAGGACGCAAAACCCTGGTCCCCCCCCCCCCCCTCCCCCTTCGTGACCAACCGTGACCGACAGGTCTGGCCAACAGAGTGCCAGCCTTAGAGCAAGGACCTGATGGCTTGGTGAAGGTATCCCTGTAAGTAGCATGCAACCATGCGGGCCTGTTGCTGCTGTCAGGTTAGGTGTAGATATGTTGATGACCCCATGGACTATAGCTCCTTCAAATGATTTTCTTCCTGTAAGTAGCACGCAAGCCAGAGGTTGTGGCTGATAAAACATGGCCAAACAACGAGCAATGGAGCCTGAAGGAGAGCTGTATGATACGTTCAGCTGAATGGAACTGCCAAACATCGCTGCATATGCATACCAGGACGTGCATGTGTGGAGCGCTCTTCGACCTGCGTGCGGCCCTTCCCCTCCTTCGCAGCACCCTGTCATTGGTTTTTCAACGGTTGTGAGGGTTTTCAGGAATGTGCGCCGCGGATCACTCGTGTCAAAGCGAGTCCTGCATCTGAAGGGTCCACATGTGCCCTGAAGGGACTCCCCTGGGGTCCCCCGCCATCGGTAAGTTGGCCGATGAAGTGCCGGCGTAATGCGAGCACGCAGTGCAACACCCCTGGCACAGCGATATGCCGGCCATAGGGTGTGGCCGACAATATGCGGCCAAGTGACGCGTAGGTCCAGTTTGGCAGATTGCGCATGCATCTATGCCCAGAGTGATGGGACAGTGTAGGCCAAACCCAGGTTTCCCCAGAAACGCCAGTTTGGCGTCACTGCCTCTCTTCTCCACAGTGTGCAGTATATTCCTCGCCCGTCAGATGGTCGTCCGACTTATACTGTGCCTGTGTCTTGAGGGAGCAGGGGGGGGTCCAGGGAACCAGCCAAACGAACCACCACACATTGCTGCATGTGCATGCCACGTGTGGGGTGCCTTGTTGTACCTGCATGCGGCCGTCGGGGCCGCGGGTGCCGCCTGCCTGCGGCATCCAGGAACCCCTCTGTTCTCCCAAGGCCATGGTCGGGTCCAATCCCCGCAACATTTTGGAGGACACGTTCCGCTACTACACCAGCTACGCCTACCAGAAGCATGGCACCAACACGCTGGACGGGCTGAAGTTCGCGCGGCTGTGCCGCGAAAGCAAACTCATCGGGGACGGCTTCACGGCGACGGACGCGGACCTGATCTTCCAGAAGGTGGTGCCCAAGCACTGCGGGCGCATGGACTTCCGTGACTTCACCGACGCGCTGACGCTGATCGCGTACAAGAAGTACAGCTACGACCCCTCGGTGGAGTCCAAACTGGTGAAGGTGGTGTTGGATCTGGAGGCGCATCTGGACACCCTGCGGGCTCAAAGGTGTGCCAACCTTGTGGGGTTGGGGGCTGCAGCGGCGTTGCCATTAGTCTCTGGGAGAAGCTTTGGCCACCAGAAGCAAGGGTCCGAAAGTCATGCGTTGAAGAAAAAGCCAGGCAAGGGCAGGTAGGGCACGAGGGGGTGAGAGGCCGATGGGGGCCACCGCCTGCGGAGGGAGAGGGTTGAAGGGATGGGCAGGGGCAAGTGGTGAGAGGCCAATAGGCGCCGGGCAGCTGCAGACAGCAACACAACCGGGCGTCATGCCAACCCCCCCCCTCCCCACCCACCCCCTAGACAGCCTAAGAACTTTCGATAGCCACCTGGAGTGGTGAAGGCAAGGCAACATTCGGCACTGATCTGGTTTGCGCTGCAGTGCAGCAAGGCAAAACATTGAACTGAGTGTGGTGATGACCATGCGCCTGTGACACGGGGGCGTATGCGAGCCCAGTATCCGTTGCCTCATGGCCACCCACCCCCGGTGACCGGTGTATCTTCAGTGGAACTGCCGAACATTGCTGCATACGCATACCAGGACGTGCATGTGTGGAGCGCTTTGTTGACCTGCGTGCGGCCACCCACCCCCTGTGGACCTCTTGTGTCACGGGGGTATATGCGAGCTCAGTATCCGTTGCTCATGGCCCCAGAACTGCAATGGACTTCCCCTGTGGCCCATGTGCGCCCAAACCATCGGCCGTCCGGACGTCCCAAGAACAACTCTGATGCACTGCATTGGGACAACTCCGTACCTGTACACAGGCGCAACAGCCGAACTTCCAGGGCCATGCACCGCCCACAGGAAAACGGTTGATGGCAGGTAAAGAGGGAGTAGTGTGGGCGGTGCACGCACGGTGCGTGTATTGGGGTGATTTCGTAGACCCCCCCCGCCTATTCAACAGTCAAGTGCATGTGTTTTCCAAGCCGTAAAAGGTATCACCATTGCACATACTGAACCATGTCCCCTTACAGTTGTCCCTGTCATGGCTTCCTGCGGGCATCACTGTCACCTGCACCCGATCAAATGGTGATAGGGTGCCTGCCACCGTCATCTCCGCCTCCGAGTGTGGGCAGTACGTGAGCATCGAGTAACCAAGGAGCAAAGGAAGCAACCGTTTCCCCATAGTTTGTTCCAACACGTTACGCGGTGCGCATGCGGTGGCAGTCATCCCCCAAACAGAAAAAAGACAGCAGAGGAAAGGAAGAGCGGCATGAGCAACAGGTTTGATTTGGTTTTTTTGGAAGCGTGTCCAAATCTTCGCATTCAGCACATTCTGCAGATCAATTTGATGGGCCTCATGCCATTTTTTGCAAGAAAAAAATCGAGATTTTGGACCACTTTGGCCCCTTAGACAAAAAAAATTCGGCAGCTTTGGCGCCAAATTCTACCCTTTACCACAGGAGGGACAGAGGAGTTCGCAATGGTCATTTCGTCATCTGGGGCCCCTCGCCCCCCCCCCCCCACCACCAAAATAATTCAGGCACTATTATATCCATCGCTGGGACACAGTGTGCCCCTGACCCCTCCCCCCCCCACAGCGTGGTGGGATGCAGATGTTGATGCTTACCTTTGCCCTGCAAGAAGGCTGCAGGCTGCAGAGCAACAACCTCAGAACAAAAAGCTCTTTGGTGACCTTGTTGTAGGCACCGTTCGCTGCAACAAGATGTGCCCCGGGGGTATCGGGAGGTCGGTGGGCTCGATCCATGTTACAAAGCAAACTAGACCTAAAACAACGCCAGATGAACCTCCGAGGCGCTCGTTCATTCACCCTGTGCCCCCCCCACCTCCTTCCCCAGCATTACCCCCCCCTTCCACTGCGCGCAATAACCGGCGCCCCCCTGTACCTGTACACCATTGTATCTGCTCATCGATGCAAGGGCCTAAACAGTAAGTCGCCGATGAGGGGGGAGGGGGATCACTTGCTTTTCAAGGGTCAAATGTTGTGAACATTGGCCAAAATTGGTTGGCCGAAGTTCGTCATCGTCGTTTGGTCGCTTTTTTTCAGCCCTGGTGTTGTCCAAGCCACAGCAGACCGTATTGATTTGATAAAAGTTGGGGCCTGATGCCATTCGGTACCAAACGTAGTGCAGCCCCATAAGACATGGGTTTGGTGACGAATCCGCCCGTTCATAAGGTCATGGACATCCGTTTTGTGAGTGTTTGCCCACATCGCTTTGATTTTCCTCCAGAGGGGGGGGGGGGGCTCAGGGGGACCCCCCCCCACCGGATCCATTGCTGCGGTGTCCACCAAACACGAAACGGGGTCCACCAATTCCGAAAATGCTCCGCCGCGATCTCCAAAGGTGTGCCATGGGGACGCCCTCCATGCAAGTCAAGGGCGTGTACCAGAAGCTGTCGGACCCCGAGCAGTACACGGGGGTCAGCCGGTACAAGGCCGAGGAGGTCCTCACGCAGCAGCGCGTGAAGGCGGAGGTGCACGCCGGCCTCCGCCTGAGGCACTACGCGGAGCGGCTGCAGCGCCGGCCCTCGCCGGCGTTCACCCACTTCGCCGCCACGGTCTGCGCCAGCCAGGCCCACGCGGCCGCCGCCAAGACGTCGTCGCGGACGCCGCCGAGCCCCCGCAGCCCCCGCAGCGTCCCGCACCGCCCATGGAGCACCCGGCAGCGGGCGCAGTCCAGCCACGGGACCGCGCCGCGGGGGCCCGGGAGGGGGGCGTCGGTGACGAGGAGGAGCCGCAGTGTCCCCGTGGTGGTCCGGCCCCGCGCGACGCCGCGCCCCACGTAAATACCCCCCCCCCCCCCCTCCTCGGGCTCGGGTTCGAGCCCAGGTCCCGGTTGGCCTGCCGTGGAGTCGTCGCTTTTGTTATTCTGGGATGCCTGCCTAACCGACCCAATGGGGGGTGCACGATTGTGGGCCTATCCAAACGGGCCAAGAAACATTCGATAACCGCTGACTGCGGTGAGCTCAAGGCAACAGTCGGCCCACGCTTGAGGGGTACTGCAAAGCAGAAGGTCAAACATTGAACTGAAGTTTGTGGCGGTGATCATATGCCTGTGACATGGGGGCATATGTGAGCTCTGTATCCGTTGCTTTATGGCCCCTCCCCCCGGCGGGTTGCTCTTTTCGGCCATGCCGGTAATGCATGGTGTCTTTATCCGACGCTGATTGCTGATGTCTGACTGACAGCTACTGACTGTGATTGTCTGACTAATGTAGTCAGACATGATGTTCTGTTTTCTGTTTCAGACACAGTGTGTGTCTTGAGGTTTGACCAGGTTTGGCATAGACCTATGCCTTACTGTGGACTGCATTCCCTCTGGTTTGCATTTGTCTGTTTTTCAATTAGGTCACACTCCCCCCCTCTGCTTTACCACAAAGGCTAGAGGTTTTGGCCGACAAAACACAGCCCATGGTAGGAAGTGGCATAGCGAAGTATGACAGATTGTACATACACCGATGCCCTCAAAGGAATCAGTGTGATGCTGCGGACTGCCGAACATTGCCGCATATGCATACCAGGACGTGCATGTGTGGAGTGCTGTGTTGACCTGCGTGCGGCCCCCCTCCGCTTTGTATCAGCCCCGGTGTTGTCCAAGGCACAGCGGGCGTAGGGACCGTATTGATTTGATGAAAGTTGGGGCCTGATGTCATTCGGCACCAAACGTCGTGCGGCCCCATGAGACGTGGGTTTGGGGACGAATCCGCCCGTTCAGAAGGTCATGGACATCCGTTTTGTGAGGGTGTGCCCACATCGCTTTGATGTCGTCCTGCCGGGGTTCAGGCGGTCCAGCGACAAAGGGTGCAGTGGAGGGGGGGGGGTCCCCACCAACGGGTTTGGGGGGGTTGGGGGCGGGGGGGCTGGAGGATTTCAATTTTACTGCCCAGAACCCCCAGAAACCACCGTCGGATCCTGCCGCGGGGCACGGGGTGTGCCCCAAACTGGTCCCATGCACGGTGCCCCAGCCAGTGTCGGCGTCGCTCTTTAGCTTCTTGGCCTTTGGTCTGGGGCTGCCATACCACCTATCGAGACTGGCTGAGGCAAACCTGTAAGCCCCCCCCCCCCCCTTGCTTTGCCCTTCTTGGTGCGGCAAGATTATGATGAGTGTGCGCCTGACAAGATTGTGCTTGGCATCTTGAAGGCCTCCCGCTGCTCTGTATGGTGTGTCTGATGTGCTTGCCACGTGTCATAAGATTGCGCTGTTGTGTTACGTTGTCAGACTGTGTTTCTGTTTGGTTGTGGCGCCTTGCGGTGTAGTTGACAGGACAAGTCATCCGGGGGCTCCGTTGACACAACCAAAACACGTTCGGACCCTCAGAGGGTCAGAATGAGCAGTGGCGAGTGGCCAATAGGCGCCGCCAAAGGCAAACAATCAGATGCCGAGGCCTTGTGCCAACCCCCCAACCCCCCGCTGCCCTTGCGAGAGCAACACCTGTTTCAGAGCAACCAGAGGTTTTGTTTCCGTGACGTTTGAAACCGTGGAATTTGGCGGTTCCTTTTTCTGGTGGGGTCCGTGAACACAAACTTTGTTCAATGATTTCAGGCCGGGGATGGTGTCTTAGGGATATGGGGTGCCGTCCTGCCACCCCCCCTCTCACCCCCTTCTTGTCCTTCGGAGGTGGAGATCAGGGAATCCCCTGACGACCGGTGCATTCACGGTTCAACGGTCGCTGCCTGTGTCCTCCCGCGGGCGCACGGACAACGCCCGCGTCAGAGCCACGGGAGGTGTTGTTTCCACGACTTTTGAAACCATGTCCTACTTTGCCCTTCATAAATGCGCCCCCTTGCCAGAGCAATGGCCGGTGTTGGTTCCGTCAGCTTTTGGGATTTTGGTGTTGCTCTTGCAAGAGGGGCCGCTGCTGGGCCTGCCAGGGGAGTTCCAGCCTTGCTCTGGGGGAGTATTAGCGCGCTGGGCATGCGCTGGGCATCTGTTTTTGACCATGCCCCACCCGTGCCTATTTTTGCCCCCCCCCTCACCAAACAATTTGGAGTACCTTCTCGCCATGTCTAAGAATTTGGCCCATCCTTTGCACCCGGTTTCCGACAATGGCAAGGGTGGTGGTTTGAAGTGGTGGGTGTGACATTTTGTGTTGTTGAATTCCTATATTTCGGCGTATGCAAGGTGCCTTGCACGGAAGGTTTGTGGTCTGGTGCGGTCTACTGGGGACTTCCCAAGGTGAGGATAAACTTGGGGCTAGAGATATGATACTTAATACAAAGGTAGCGCGCCAGGCATGCGCTGGGTGCGTGCCGGGCGCGTGCCGGGCAAACAATCCCCCTCTCTCCTCATGAGCAGCCGTGGAGGTCACCGCAAGCCTCTTTGACCCCATCTCCCCATCATCACGATGAAGTCCCACCTCCGAAGAGCAAGAGGGTGCTTCGCGTCATGGGGGGGTGCACAAGAAAACAGCCGTACTATTCCACCGGCCTCTTCTCCCTCTCATTCTCTTTCCCCGCCTCCCTGACCTCGACCCAATGCACTGTACAGGCTGTGTTCAGAGCATCCTGCTCTACTCCCCCATGCTTTCATGTCCGAAGTGCCCAAGCACATCTTGCTCCTGCCACCGTTGTTGACGGCCTGTGGGGTTTCCGCACGGGACTTCTATGCTGCACCTTGCCTGCCACACAGCACCGGTCCGTCTGACCAAGCACTTCCGGAAGTCGGAGCAGAACAACAACAAACACATCTTGCTCCTGCTACGCTTTGGCGACGCTGAGGACCGGATCACAAGCGGTAAGAGGAGAGTATGCCCGTGGAGCGTGGCGATGGGCAAGTTGCAGCAGTGTCCCTATTTGTCCAACTGTTGTGCACACAAATTACCTGCCATTCCCCGAATCCCGTTCAGTGCATTTGGCTGAATCCTGCTCCCCAACACAGAGGAATTGCACGTACGATGCAAATCTGACGGGGATTTCAGCTCCTGATCTGCTTTTCGCGAGCCCAACACACGCACGCATGCACACACGCCTGCACACCTGCATGCGCACGCACACAGACACACAAACCGCGATGGGGCAGGTAGCAAGTGGCGCGCGCGCGCGACACTCTGTGTTGTGTCGGTCAGGGACCCACGCAAACGCAAGTGGCAAGGGCCACTCGAACTGCCTGACCCAGAGCCGGATCAGTGTACAAAGCTGACCTCTTTCGGACAATGGATTCAAAGAACCGAAGGCGACGACAAACACCCCCGTGGCAGAGCAATAGGCAATTGGTGTGCGCGCGCACGCACAGACGTTTTTACACACCCTTTGACCGAAGCAGACGCCTGCTTGCATGGCTGTGCTGTCCACTTCAACGAGTACGCAGCCAGCCCCACTCCTTGAGCCACGAAAGGTGACGAAAGGATATTGTAATACATGGGATTTGATGAGGGGTGGTTCGTGTTGGGTTGCCCTTTGTTTTTGGCCCTCCCATGCAACGTTCTGCTTCAACTCTTGGGGGGACCATGGCCCTCGTGAGCGTCTAGTTGATTCCTCCTGCGGTGTCTGCGGTGTTCGCACCATGTGTTTTGCGGTCGCAGTGATCAGAATGCATAGTTTGAGGTCAGGTGAAGGCTGGCTGAGGCGTTGATTTGAGTTTTTGAGGGCCTGCCTGGGTATTCCCATGCTTCTGTTTCTCAGTGCTGCTGGCGATGCCCCCCGCCCCGTGTGTCCAACGAATGCCATGTCCAACAGACACTTCCGCCGGGCCGCAATGAATTAGGTCCGGGCATAGGTACTGATTGATTTAGGTACCGAACGGTGTGTCAACGAACACTCCTGTCGGACCGTAATTTTTTTGAGGATTTGATTGTTTGCTGGACACCGGGGGGGGGGGGGGGTCATACAAATATGCTCGCCTGGAGACGCTGAAGTCGATCCCCTCCCACTGTACGTGTGGTGGAAGCATGGCCCAATGTCATCGCAGTGACCCTGTGATCACCTCCAATTCCTCCAGGGTCTCCTTCAGAACCGCCTATCCCCAGGTTGCCGCGCTCCCCATTGTTTTCTAGTGGGCAAGGCTGCTGCCTTTGACCAGCAACAGCACACGTCTGCCAGGCACACACCGGTAGCTCCGTGTGTTGACCGGTGTCCGCCGCTGTCACCCCAGCACCATCGTCAACTCTGACGTGTGGCATCCACCCCTCTGGACATGCGCCCGGCCTGTGGACCCTACGGATGAATGGGTGTGTCCCCACCCCCCCTTGCGAGAGCAGCACCCCTCGTCAGAGCAAAACAAGGTGTTTCTGCGACTTTTCGACCGGGAGGGGGGGGGGGGGGGCGGGCAACCGGTGGCAAGGGGCGGCTTCGCCATGGGAATAACATGGGCGGCACCGTACGAGGCGCCCGCGGCAGCGGCAGTGCCCGGGGGGGGGGGGGGGGGGCGAGGGTCCGCCTCCCCGCGCGGATCGGAAGCCCCTGGTGATGGGCATGGCAGATCAAGCAGCAAGGACACCTGAGCCTTTGGCGCGGGTTCTTCTCTCGTGTCGTGTACACTACGGGGAAGGCGTAGGGAGCAGGGGGGTCCTCAAGGGACCAGATTTTTTTTTTTTTGCTAAGGACAGCCCTTAAGGACCGCCCCAAGGGACCACCAACCGCCAACCGCCAACTCCCATCAACTGCCAACCGCCACCAACCGCCAACCACCAACCGCCGCCAACCGCCAGCGGCGACCAACCGCCAACTGCCAACCACTGCCAACCGCCTCCAACCACCAACCGCCAACCACCAACCGCCGCCAACCACCACCAACCGCCACCAACCGCCAGTTGCCAACTGCCACCAACCATGGTTGAGCACATGGAGTACCCGCGGGCTTTTTTGGGAAAACTGGTACCGGAACACTTTTTTTTTCCCGTTAAGGACACCCCTGGTAGGGAGGTGGCACGCGCGCCTCGCCGGCTCCTGCCTCTAAGCTGTTGCCCCTCCCTTGCATTTGTCATGAAAGGCAGTGATGGTGCAGTATGCCTCAGTGGGCTCACCAAAAGCCTTTGCCCCCTGTTCATCGGGCTGTCGTAGGAACATTAATGGATGGGCCAAAAGCTCGCGAAAGCCACAGTTTCCCAGGAAAGTGCAGCTATGCCCCCCTGAACTCTCACAGTCTGTTTTCAATTGATTGTGCTGTGTGCACAGGCGGTTGCAGCCGCTGGCGGTGGCGCACCCATGGCTTCCCCCCGAATATGTGATTCCCGTCTCAGGTCTGTTGCACATACCAGAAGTCAGGGCAGGGACCATGGGCAGCAGAGTGAGCAGCAAGCTACGACCCCAGCCAAGCCCAGGACCTCTCTTTGCTGTTCTTGTGATGCATATTTATGGGCTAGCCCAAGCCTCGGCGTCGATTTGTGGTGATGTGAACACCGGGGTCTGGGGGTGAGCAGCACGTGGATACTGTTTGGGCAAAGGCCGACCGGGAAGTGTGAGGTTCAGCACCTGCATTTCGACAAAAATTGTGTTTAACCAAGGATTTGGTTGATTCATGTGTCCCTGCATCCCTTTGCTGTGTTCCCGTATGCGCCCCCAAGCCTGCCCCCAAGACTATGCAGAAATTTCGCATGCAGTACACCGATGCAAAAGGCTTCAGAGCTGACTTACCCCTGGCCCCTGTCCAACGAACGCCCTGTCCAGTGAACATGTGGTGTTCGGACTGTATTTTTTTTTTTGCACCGAAATCACCTAGAAGAGAGCTTGTAAGATCAAGTGCAGGGGCGGATGCCATTACCCCCCCCCCCCCACCTCCTCGTTCTGGGGGTCATCACGTGGCATAGCACCCAGTGAATTTTTTTTAATTCTGACCCCCTCTAACCGCCCCCCCCCCCCTTGGGGCCGAGGCCTTCCCCCCCCCCCCCCCCGGTAAGTGGCAATCGGCCAATAGGCGCAGCCATCTGCAGACGAGAACAACAAATCCAAGGCGACATGCCAAACCCCCCACATCCCACGCATGACGTGGACTGCCCTACTACGGGGGCAGTTGGGTGTGGAACTCGCCGAGCGTGCAAAAGAGAAGGCGCACACATTACCCTGTGAGACACTCGGCGCTCCCAGATACGAAGATATGGTCCAGGGAGAGTGCGACACGACTCTGTAGCACTGCATCGCTGGGGTATGGCATGTAGTGGATGGTTGAGCATGTGTTGGTGGTGTTGAGGATAGTCTCGTGGCTTGGACCGGGCACCACCGTTGACGCTCTTGTTGAGCCGTGAAAGTGTGATACATGGGGGAAGTGGTGATAGTCGTGCTGGATTCACGCTGCTCACCCACACGCGCGATGGAAGCACTCTGCCATGAGCTGCTTGGGTCCCCGAGCTGTGGGGATAAGTGCTCTGATGGGGCATTGGAGCCCCATCCCCACACTGTATGCCGCCTACGGATAGCACCACGGTAGCTCTCTCCAAATGTGGGTGGCTTTCTGCCCAAACTGGGCAGAATTTTGGGACCTATGAATGGTCCAATTGGTCAGAACACACAAAAGGGTGGCTCACTAAAGCAAGCCGGTGGGACCAACACCGGAACAGGCACCGTCACCATCATGGCTCACACGCTTCATCTCTTGGCCACAACACAACCTACAAGAAACAACCAAATACCTATAGGAGCAAGTAGTTATCCACTTATGCAAAAGGGCTTGCAACAGCGCGCGGAAGCACCACACAACACAGCCTGCTCCCAGCCACCAGCCAAACGGATGTGTACCACTAGGAAAATAACAGGGCGAACCAGAGCACCACCAGACTCACCCATGCACATGCCCGGAGCAAAGAAACATGTCATAGGTGAGAGGATGAGGGCCAAACAGAGTCTCAGCAACCCCAGGTTGCTCTGCAGGTATACTCAAGGTAGGAATATAAGTAGTAGGAACAACATGCGAACAGCGTGACACAAGTGAAGGAACAAAGCCGGTAGGACAGCTGATTACTTTAGTCATGCATTGGGAATGCAGGGTGCTCTTGAGGCAAGAATATAAGTAGTGCCTTCTTTGTCAACCTCCACCCCTGTCCTGGACAGGGGAAGAAGCTATGGTATGTTCTGAGAGTGTACTTAGATCCCGAGATTGACTTGTACTATTGCAGAACTATTGCAGCTTCATCAAAAACAAAACCTAGGGGGGGAGCGTTAGCGCGCTGGGCACGCGCCGGGCATTTTTTTTTTTAACCATTCCCCACCTGTGCCTGTTGTTGCCCCCACCTCACCAAACAATTTGGAGTACCTTCTCGCCGTGTCTAAGAATTTGGCCCATCCTTTGCACCCGGTTTCCGACAATGGCAAGGGTGGTGGTTGGAAGTGGTGGGAGTGACATTTTGTCTTGTTGAAGTTGACATTTTGTGTTGTTGAAGTCTCATATTTCGGCTTATGCAAGGTGCCTTGCAAGGAAGGTTTACGGTGTAGTGCGGTCTACTTGGGGGACTTGGAGGTGAGGATAAACCCGGGGCTAGAGATAAGATACTTAATACAAAGGTAGCGCGCCAGGCGCGCGCCGGGCAAACATTTCCCCATGGGAGCAAGTAGGAGCACCCACCAAGGCGACATGGGAAAGGAAGCCAAGGAACCCGCTAGCCCCCACCATCGACACTGAGGTGCGGCTACATGAGGCACGCTGTGCAAATACAGTGGTTCACCGGAACTAGAGCAAATTGATGACCGAGCCCCACTACCAAAGAGGCCCCGCCTGAAAACATCATTGGACAACATGTGAATCTAGCACATGAACCGGCTCGAAGAACTACTACGCCTACACATGCATTAAACAAAACATATCGGTGCACAAATGCCCACAAACACACCATGCACCACATCAAGGGCCCAGAGACTAGAGACTATCTATTGGCAAGCAGACACCGCCAACACAAATGCAAACACGACTGCGACGCCCTAATATCCACCCAACTACGAAACCACATGTGCAAGCAACGTTTGCAAACTGCATTGTGCACAGCGCGGGACAACACACAACGTATGTATCTGTAAGCCAAAGAAAAAACACGCCACCAATATGACATGGCCAAACACATCGTCCACCTGCATGGACACGATAGGGATTTGGAAATACAAGAAAATGACTTCCTGCATGCACATCACCACCATGCACTATACATGCTAAACCTCCCCCTCAAATGATATTCACATGTGAATATTAAACTGCCGTGAATATTAAATGGGGGTGTGAATATTAAATGGGGGTTGGTTTAATATTCACGCGGCATCATCGTGCATTTAGCTTTTGTGCACAACATGGATGATGATGGGTGGTCAATCAGTATTGCAGAGTCAGAATTTGAGCTTCTGTCAGATGTCAACATGTCAGATAGTGGGAGTGACAGCCAAAGATTGCGATGTTGGGGAGGAGCAGGATGTGTTTGATGAAGATGCTGCTGTTGAGGAGAGTCGGAGTACAACCGAGGTAACATTGACGCAACCTTTTGGAGCTGTCCAACGAAGACTTTGCCGCACTACAATTGGAGGAAAACACATCCAAAAGGTGCAATTTGTGTTGGCCCTTGTGTTCGTATGAAATTCATGTCGGAACCTTGGTTTTTTTCTGTTGCACGGGACCCCCATGCTGCCTGTGCAAGACCCCCCTGACAGTTTGACTGATGAAGGGAAACGAAATTTCATTCTGATTTTTTGCATGGTGTTATCCGTGCAGGTTTTACAGCTTGGCTGCAGTTTGTTGATACGGATGCAGCGAGTACGTATCGAAAACACCATGGTGATTTATATGATGCTGGCCCCCAACCCAAGACAGCAAAGCAAAAGCGTGCATTTCTTACAAATGCAGCACCCCAGGCATGGGCAAAAACCATGTCTGGGGTGAATGTTCTGAATTCTTTTGCCACGTGGGATATTTGGATCCCACTCATGCTTCTTTGCGCTGTGCACCTGAATATAAATTTGTTGTGCCCAATCTGGGCAGACAAGAAATGCAACAAGATGTCCAAAAGTTGGAAGATCGCATTGCCAAAGCCAAAGCTTCCGGCCTGAAATCTGTGCAACAGAAAAAATCCAAGGTTCCATGTCAACCAATCACGAATTTCTTCAAAAAAGAAGGGGTTGCACAAGTTGCACCTCCACGTGACCAATAATGTATGTGCCCATCAAACAGTTAACACTACGTGTAGTCTTCGGAACACAGATTAAGCTGTGTCACAACAACAAGTGCAAGAGTCCACTGTGTAGCTTGTACACGTGGCGAAGATATGGTCCAGTGAGAGTGCAAGTGCCCGCCACGACTCTGTAGCACTGCATCGCTGGGGTATGGCATGTAGTGGATGGTTGAGCATGTGTTGGTGGTGTTGAGGATAGTCTCGTGGCTTGGACCGGGCACCACTGTTGACACTCTTGTTGAGCCGTGAAAGTGTGATACATGGGGGAAGTGGTGATAGTCGTGCTGGGTTCACGCTGCTCACCCACACGCGCGATGGAAGCACTCTGCCATGAGCTGCTTGGGTCCCCTAGCTGTGGGGATAAGTGCTCTGATGGGGCATTGGAGCCCCATCCCCACACTGTGTGCCGCCTACGGATAGCACCACGGTAGCTCTCTCCAAATGTGGCTGGCTTTCTGCCCAAACTGGGCAGAATTTTGGGACCTATGAATGGTCCAATTGGTCAGAACACACAAAAGGGTGGCTGACTACCGCTTCGACCCCTGCCGTGTACTTTGCCGTGCAGGGATTGGGTTCATCTGTTGCATGTGAATGGTAATTCTGCCGTAAATATTAAATGGGGGTGGAAGTATCAAATGGGGGTTGAATATGAAACCGATGTGAATATTATTTTTCGGGGAGATTTACAACAACATTATGAGTGGATATGCGGTCAAACAATGGTACAAACAGAAATAAACAATATACCTGCATGCAATCGACACCGCACGACAAACTCTATACCTCATGCACAAACGAGTACAGGGAGAGTGGGACCCCACCTCATGGGAGATACAACTGCAACCCCTGCCCAGACGACACAAGGCGCATTGGGCCCCAACAGAGTGGGAAATCCACATCCATACGCCCACACTGACATCAACGGGAAACCATGGGGAACTAGCCTAGAGCTGAATTCTGTATGCACACCCTGGCACCGCTGAAATCTGTACTTGCCCTAGCGGCTTCTAGCGCTTTGAGTTTGGCCTTTTTGATACAAACAACAATACTACATACACCACATCGCATATTATTGCCCCAGCTGGTGCATGCACTCAAGTATGTTATGCATGCATGAGGGGTGAACACGTCACTTGCCACACGCCAAGTGCATGTAGATTAGTGTAGACAAGGTGGCACGGTCTTGCTCCCATCTTGCACCACTCCTTGCAAGGATAGAGATTGTGGGCGTTCCCCGAACGCGCTGTGCAGTCACCAAGCCCCACGCTTAGTGCGAGACATATGCAGAGGAGGCAAAGAGGAAATGGGCCATCAGGCTTTAATGACACCTCGCTAGATGAGGGAGCCACACAGAGGGGGTAAAAACATGTTTGCATGTGTAATGTGGGATGGGCGCAAAGACAAGAGAAGATGGCGTCCACTAGATGTCATTTAGGGGGGGAGGGGTCTAGGGGGGAAGCCCCCCCGGCGCCCCCAAGTTGCCTGGTCCGAGCCATTTCCTCATTCAGGTGCCCAGTTGGCTATGTGGGTGCCCAATCGCCCGGACAAACTCGGTGAAAACTCACCGTGATTGTTTTGGGGTTTTCAAGTCGGGGGTGAGCCTACTGATTTTGGGCGTACCCCAGATGAGTGGTGAACTCAAGGCAACATTTGGTACGCGTTGAAGTTGAATTGAGTAAGTCTTGCATGAGGTCAGGATCATGCTGGTTGTTTCACGTCATTGCCCGCCTGCCGGAATGTACCCAAGACATAGGAAAGAGCCGAACTGTTGGGCAGTGACCTAATCAGCACCTGGAAGTCTGGTATTTTTGGAGTGGGCACTGGTGTTGTTGAGGCACATTTGATCTTCTTGGGCGTGCATCGCTGGGTCTGTGAAGAGCTGAAAATGCACTGGACATAAAAGGTCACAAGCGCGTGGCAGCTGTGCTGCCCAGTGCTGCCCAGTGTGCCCCTACAGTTCACTGCAACATCCATCGCATAGATACCGAGGACTGAATTTTTTTTCCGAAAATTCTGAGATATTTTGGGTTTCCAAGTAGGCAACAGACTCTCATGACATGAGTGTTGATCCAGGTCCTTCAACCCGTATTGTGGTGGCCGCGGCTACCTAGCTGTGACAGTCTACACCCGAGTCTTGCCCCCTGTGGTGTCCTCCTTGGAGACATACCTCGCCTGTGTGAAACTACGGGTCCCAAGATGGAGGCTGTGCATGGTTCTGGACCCAATGTCCATGCGCGCTCGGGGCCGTGGACCCTCTGAGGGGCTGCTGCGCACGCCGAGCGCCGGAACACACAAAAAAGAAATATTTTGGGTTTCCAAAGGACTGCAAGTGCACAACCAAAGGGAAAGATATTTTTGAGTCCTGGAACTGACATCCAGGTGGCCTGCGGCTTTTTTTGGTCAAAAATGGGTCCGCTGATTTGTTGGGTTTTCTTCACCAGTTGAGGTGGGGGGGGGGGGTTGCAATTGTGCATGAAATTTCCCAAGCTCCAATTTGCCCTGCTTTTCATCTATACCTGATGATGCATGTCAACAACAGTCGCTGGTGGAGATTCTGCCATTTTGCAGTTGGAAGTGCTTCATTCTGTCGTTGGTTGAATTGTGGGTCTGCAATCATAAATCTTCTAATGCCCTCACGCTCTGAGTGTCTATTTTTTTCGTCTCTTACCATGACCAGGGCCACGACAATTGGCCTCCTGCAGTCTTCCATGGGGCAATGTGATGACACTCGTGCCTCCAGGCACAGCCCCTCTTGCTACCTTTGGGCCTGTCTTGCTGCTGGTCTGGCCGGCGCTTTGTGGCTCAGCATGCCGCTGAGCCACCCAGAGGCCCTATTCCACACCCCAACCAGCGCAGCCCATGGGGTGCGGCGTCCGATGGCAACGGGGCACCCAACCATGCGCCAAACGGGGCTGCCGGCCTTTGCACTGCCGCACGTGAGGTCCGCACCGGCCGCGGGCGGTCCTGCGGCCGCTCCATCTGCCCAGACCCGAGGTACGACGGGGCCCGTGGCCCGTGGTCCCGCGTCTTACGCACGTGTGGCCCTGGACGCCGCGGCACTCGTCCTGGACAGCGGCATCGCCTTTTTGGTCGCCACGGCGGTCGCGCTGAGACTGTCGCTCCGGGCGCCGCGCCGACCGATGCACGCGTGCACCGTGACCGCGACGGAGGACAAAGTGGACGAGCAACAGGCGGCGGAGCCCGAGGGGGAGGCCTTCTCCTGGACGAAGCAGTGGTGGCCGCTGGCGGTGCCGGAGCATTTGGATCCCGGGCGGCCCCACAGTCTGCGGCTGCTGGGCAAGGAGCTGGTCGTGTGGTACGACAAGAACAGCGCCCAGTGGAAGGTGTTCGAGGACGCCTGCCCGCACCGCCTGGTGCCGCTGAGCGAGGGGCGCGTCGAGGACGACGGCACGCTGCTGTGCGCGTACCACGCCTGGCGCTTCGACGGGGACGGGAAGTGCGTCCACGCGCCCCAGGTGGAGGCGGACGCCCAGGCGCAGTTCACCAAGTCCGACAGGACGTGCGCCGTCCCCCACCCCTGCCAGGAACTGGACGGCATTCTGTGGGTGTGGGGAGAGCCCGGGGGCCCGGGGTCCAACACGGCCTTCGAGGCCAACCTCAAAAGCCCTCTGAGGACCCCCGAGATGCACGACCCCGCGCTCGAGGGCCGCGTCGACCCCAAGCCTCTCAGCTCGCGGGAGATGGCCTACGGGTGGGACTACTTCATCGAGAACGTCGTGGACCCGGCCCACGTGCCGGCCACGCATCACAACGTGCAAGGGGACCGGTACTCCGACCCGCAGCCGATCGAGATCACCTTCGACCGGCCCATGACCCTTTCCGGGGGGTTCAAAATGAGGGCGAAGGGCCTGAGCAAGGAGACGCCCATGAAGGCCTCCACCGAGTTCATCCCGCCCTGCCTCGTGCGCATCAACACCGAGGGGGACGACGGGGCCGGGAACAGCCTGATGCTGTACGCCACCCCCAGCCGGCCGGGGTACGTCCGCTTCATCGGCCGCCAGCTGTTCAAGCTGACCCCGGACGGGCAGAGAGGGAAGGGGTTCGGGGGGCCGCTGGCCATGGACATGCCGCACTGGCTGGGGCACGTGCTGAGCCCTTTGTTCCTACACCAGGACATGGTGTTCCTGCACGCGCAGGAGAAGATCCTCTCCAAACGGGGGTACAACACCAACGTCGAGGGGACCGATGCCAAGGAGTACACCGGCAACATCCTGGCGCTCTCCTGTGACAAGGGCGTTTTGGCCTTCCGCAAGTGGATGGCGCTCGCGGGCGGCACGATTCCCTGGGCCCCGGGGACTGCTCCGCTGCCCGAGCGCGAGTTCAACAAGGACAAGCTCTTTGACACATGGCACTCTCACACGAAAGATTGCCAGTATTGCCTGGGGGCCCTGAAGAATATCAAGCGCATTCGGAATGGTCTGATCGTTGCGGGCAGTCTCGCGCTTGGCCTTGGCATCGGTGCAAGCCCCTGGAGGTTGTTGGTGGCATTGGCATGTTTTGGGCTGGCCTACGGCCTGGAGAAGTTCAAAGGCCTGTTCTACAAGTACGAGTTTGAGCACGCCCTCAACGACTGAGGATCCGCCTCTGCAAGTCCATGTGTTGCCTTCGCACTGCATCGCGCTGCCACTGTTCGTCGAACGCGCTCGGGGCCCACGGGCCCCGGATATCCCTCCTGAGCTGCCGCAGGAGGAGACCCAGTACACGCCTGACCCACTGCACTAACCGCCCATTGAGCTCTGGCCATAGATAGTGGAGCACCCCAACCAAGAAGGGGACACATGTCAATGGTGCACATTGCAGAACTGCTGGACTGATCCCTGAAAGTGTCGATGGCGGGGACATTCAGTCGATCAGAACCGACCATTCATCCCCCTCCTGAGCTGGAGGCGCTGGAGGGTGCGCAACCTCTTTCGCTCTGTCGTGGGCACCTCACCCTCAGTTCTTCCAGTTCGTCGGGTCCTGGGAAGAAAGGACACCAATCCCAAAAGCAGCAGCGCAGTACTCCTTCAAAATTACTTGCAAACCCAACAGTAGCTGTCTAGCTTTTGCCTCCAAATGAGTAGCCGGCCGCTTCCGTGTTGCCAGAGTGAGTGCATCAATTTTTGCCCGAACTCTGGGGAGGTAGGCGCTTGCATTGAGACATTGGGCAAACATCGTCTTCTCCATGTGAATACACTTCACCTTTGTTGGTACCCCATCCCCCGGGTCGCTCTCCTGTCGTGCCCATGGACCATGTCTGTTTTGGGCTTGCCCGCAGGGGTGAGGGACAGGGATGCCACCCCAGGCCACGCTTCGGCTTGTGAATCCCTGGTCGAGTGCACAACCGTGATGGTCATATACAAAGTGCAATTTCAGGCATGGCACGCATTGTTGAGTCAAATAGAGCACCCGGAATTGTGTCGCCCCTTCTGAGTGCTGGTCCGGTGCACTGTTGCACCATGCAACACCCAAAACAACTCGCAGTTGTTGGGATTTTCGTGCGGCTCACGGGCTGATATCTTTATCTTTCTCCTCTTTATTTATCTTGTCGCTGTCATCATCGTCACAATCCCAAATCCCGTAGCGCGTGGTGCCTCTGCCCTTGCGTTTTGAGTGCATGGGCCACGTCATGGGATCTTATACATCAGGCCCTGCACCAGGGCTGAGGAGGTGGATGCCACTCATTTTCTTTATGATCCCGGAGGACGGGGAGCTCTGACGGAAGATATGCATTTTTGTATGTTTGGCATCCATGCATCGGTGTACACCCGCAGGGCCTAATTGGACCCCGCTCCAGAACAAGGTGGGTTCACAATGAGCGTGTGTCTCCAGGCCATCGCTTCAGATGGCACCCGTGCTTGCCAGTGCAGCTGTGGATCCTGGCAGAGAAGGACAGCAAACCGGCCGCGGAAGATCCCCAGAAAGGGTGTTTGCATCATTCATGGTTCCTGGGGTGTGGGTGTGGGTGCGCATGTCTGCTGCCGTGGCACGCCGCTTTTCCCTGCGCAGCGCAGTGGGGGTGCCAATCCTGCGGCGCGCCCTGCAGCGCACAATTTGGGTAACTATCATGGAACAAGGGAACGCGTACCCCCTTTGTGAACTGTACTTTTGAATGGGGAGTGGCTATTGCAACATTTTTGTCCGTTTTGAGTGTTGTGCCCCCCGATTGTGCCCGTTTGACCTGCTTCCTTCACCCAAAACTGAGGAGAAATTGTGCACTGCTACTTACCCCGAAGCCAATTACCCTTCCCCTACAGCACCTGTAGCACGCAGTAATCGCACCCAGTGGCCTTCTGCACACGCTGTTTGATGCCATGAGCAGCAGCCTTTTCCGGCTTTTTGCTGCTGTTCGCTGCAGCCCTTTTGGGTGCATGCGCCGAGGCTTTTTGCTGCGTTATGTATTGGTCCTTTATTGCCATTGTATGTGGCTATCAGCCGCTTTCTGAAGTTGTCATTTTCTTTTTTTTTTTTAATGCCAGACCTTGTTGTTTTGTATTTGTAGTCAAGGGGCGCGGCCTGTTCCAATTCCAGACCCCCCCCCCCCCTCCCCCACCTCCCTCCAGACCCCCCCCCCCTCCCCCACCTCCCTCCAGGCCCCTGAAAGTTTTCAAACCCGTCCTTCTCCAAATTGAGATTTTGGGGAAAAGGGGCGGTGCTGAAGGCGCCGAAAAAATTTTTTGCTGCCCCTTGAGGGGTTTTTTTTTTTTTCACCCGATGTGTCTATACTCAAAATACTTAGAATTTTGCGGAGAATTCAAAAATGGTTGAAAAACACAGAAAAAAATTTGACCCATGACCTGACCTCCGGGTAGGATCTTGGCTGATGGGAGCCTGAGCGAATGGGCAAATCACCTCGAAGAGAGGTTGTTAGATCAAGCGCAGGTGTAGGCGTGGTATACCCCCTGTTTTTGGGGTCGTTGGCGTAGCATATCCCAATGTATGGTCTCTGACGTCTAACCCCTTGTAAAATCATCATTTTAGGACCGCAAATGATCCCTCAATGATGTTTTGGATTTTGACCCCCGTACCCCCCCCCCCCGTACCTGGGTACCCCTTTTCGGGGGGGGGGGTCAAAACTTCTTTGCGTATTGTGGCCGCCGTGTGTGTATTTGGAGCTGGGTCCTGAAGAACTTTTTTCTTGTATATGGACCCCCTAACCCTTTTCCTGGGGGTCCCAGGTCCCAACTCCGGGTACCCCCAGTCGCCCCCCCCCCCCCCCCCAATATGGCCCATTGCCAGTTAGGACTTAGCCGTTCGCTGGGTGGGCTGTTTAGTGGCACCTAAAAACTTTTCAAAATTCGTATTTCTCCAAAACCCTTCCGTTGCCCCGTTGCCCCTGGGATGGGTTTGGGTGATCATTTGGTGACAATACGGGGACTTGAGCACCCATGGGGACCCACGTAGTGGCCGCTAGGCCTATGTAGTCCGTGCCATGGCCCCCCCAAAAGCCCCAAATCACCTCGCAGAGGTCGTTAGATCAAAGCCACACAGGCCTGTATATAGGGGAAAACACCACATACCCCTTCCCCTAGCCCTCATCAAGACTGAATATTGGGACTGAGCTGGTGGGGAAGTGGGGCACACATGCAATTACTGAAAGCGCAAGAAAGTTGCACGTTGGTGCAACGAGGTACCTTGCCGATAGGCAGTAGACTTTCTGCCACTGAAATATTTTTCTGGGATTTGGTTCCTGCTCTTTGTGCTTGGTTTCCAGTTCATCTCAGTTCATCTCCGTGGGTGTTTGTCAGAGCATGCCAGACATCCGATATCTGAGAAGTATTTCTCGTCCATGATGCCGTGCTGTTTTTCCATCCCCTTCCAGAATTCAACACACACCTTCGGTTTGCATTTGCTGTGCTCCTGTCTGCCTGTTGCCGTTTGTGGAGTGAATGAATGGATTCACGCCCCCCCCCCCCTCCCTATTCGTGAGCTAACCCACTCTGCCCATGAAACATTTGACAGCCGTGAGAGCGCGGTGACCTCAAGGCAACATTCAGTGCAGAGCTGGTTTACGCTGGTGAGCAGCAACGCAGAGCGGAGAGGAAGTCGAGCAGAACCATTGATTGAACTGATTGAGTCTTGATTGAGTCTGGCATAGGATCAGGACAATGCCAAGGGGGGGGGGGTTACCTGTGAGGCCTGACACCAACCCCCCTCCCCTCCCGGACCCCCTCCCCCCGCCCACGCTGCGGGGGTTGGTGTCTAGAACTGAACTGCAGATCCCCCCCCCAGTCAGGTCAGGGTCATGCTGGTCATTGCAGACCCTGACGTCATGGCCCCTCGCTGCCAAGCAGGGCTCAATGGCTGATAGGCCAGGCTGCAGGCACCAGAACCCCTCCACCCCCACCCCCACCCTCTTCTGGGCCAAGTCCTGGTCAGGGATGCATTCAAAGGGGGTGAGGCACCCCCCCCCCCCCCCCCTCCAGGGGGCCCAGCCTATGCCCAGCCGCTGTCCCCCTGACGCCAAGTGCGAGCCTCAGTGGCATTTGTAACCGACAGTAACCGCCCCCAACCGCTTTGGCAACCTGCTCCAAGCGCCTGCCTAACCGCTTCTGGGGCTGCCTCTGAGGTCGGCTTCCTTCTAATGCATCCCTGGTCCTGGTTTACAGTACATGCGGGGGGAGGGGGGTTTGCAGACCTGCTCACGGTGGGATCCTGGGGGATGGGGCTTTGGGCAAAGAGGACACAGATGGGGTTTTGCGGAGGGGATGGTGTCACGCGAAGGGAATGGGCCAGCAACACGGCTGGACCTACGGAAGGCCTTCCGCATTGTGCTCCTTTGTCCAGTACTTTACAGCATCATGATAGGTACAATGACCGACCCGATGCCCATCCTGCCGTTCTCGTTCAACCCACTGACAGCACCAGCACCGGCACCAACACCAGCCTTCCCGCCTTTCCAGTCGGTGCTGTCCCCCCTTGACGTGCACAGTTTTGCACATTTTCAGTACCGCGCGCCGCTGTCCCCGCTCCAGCCGATAATGGAAGGGGAGTTCAATGATGTGTCCTTCGACTGCCCGCTTCCACAAAGCCCTCCCATGCATGCGGGCACCAGCTCCTCCAGTGGCACCAGCGACCAAACTGGCTCTGACGACTTGAATCTGGGCGTGACACCGTCGCAGGTCAACCTTGTGAATGGCAACTGCAAGGGATAGTCGAGACTGGGAAGAGGGCTGGTCAGGGTCAGGAGAGGCGTTGGAGAAGGTTGTCGAGTATGCGGAGAAGCGGAGAGGGTTGGAGCGGGTTGTAGATGACTGAAGAAGGTTGGAGGAGCCACAGTGGGTTGGGGAGTAGTGTAGAGTGCAGCGCAGGTCGCTGTCTGATGGTGTTGTACCAGCCACCCTCTGCGCTTTTTTCAGGGAGATCCCCCCCCCCCTTCGAGCAAGGGTGTTGGTCAGGACGGACCTGGTGTTGGCTTACCCTGCCTTGAGGTAAGATCTGGTTGGAGGGTGAATCATGATCTGGCCTAGTCTGCCCATGAAACATTCGATGGCCGTGTGAGCACAGTGACCTCAAGGCAACATTCGGAGCAGAGCTGGTATGTGCAGTGTGGGCGGAATCACTGGTTGAACTGATTGAGTGTGGCAGAGGGTCAGGACTATGCTGGCCATTTCAAAGCCTGAGCCCCACAACACCCCCCTCTAAGTCCGGGAAAATCAGGACAGTTCCTCCGTGTGTCCGTATGGGCTGTTTCATGTTGGAGTAGCATGGGATGCATGCAATAATGCAATAGTGACTGCTTGGTCCCCTAGCTCAAGGCAACATTCGGTGCAGAACTGCTTAAAATGTGTGATGCATAGTGGAGCTACAGATTGGAGTGGGGCATGGGGTCAGGACTATGCTGGTCATTTCAAAACCTGACACCCCCCCCCCCCCCTTCGGAGACCCCCCTTTGCACAGCCCTGTTGCTTGCCTCAAAAGGCCGCAGTGCCAAAGGCGCCGAACACCCCCTGTGGCCGTCGTTCTTGGGACCTCCATTTTTCTGGTGCCGAGCGCAGTAAAACCATAGGAATGTGAGGCCGTCATCCTTGGGCAGGCAAGGGCCGAGGGGCTGTGGCATGCATCAAAGACTGCCCTCTGCCCGTCGCAGTATTGTGCAGAGGAGTGCAAGGCCGCTCCGGCCGGTTGTGGTGTGAGCCAATGCTGCCAACCCCAACATGCACCCTTGCGTATGCGGAAGTGCAGTCCTCGGCACGGTGACTCAATGTGGCCGTCCCTTGCCGGGACCTTGGGAGCGCGCCGTGTGTTGTGCATGTGCTGTGCCAAAAGTAGGCTAAGTTTAAGTGGAAGGTGACTGGAGTAACTGCTGTGTTCCCCGACACAGGACTGCCCCAATGTCTCACTCAGCCCAAACCCTCAGATGATGAGTGCAAACAAACCGTATTTCACACTAAAAATGTCAGATGGCCGTCTGAAGCTGCGGTTGTTGCCCCGGCGGACGTAGCCCCCCGGGCGGTGGGGGGTGCTCCGGGTGGTCACCGGGACGCTCACGTACTATTGGGGCGTTGTGCCCGCGCCGTGCGGTGCAACGTGTGCGGCCGGGGGTCCTCCAGCTGTGATTGTGTGTTGTGGTGGACCTGCTTCGTTTTGTGGGGCCGGTGCATGGACATGCTCTGTCGGGGGAGGCGCACCGTGCACCGTGCGAACAGTAGGCTACTTGGGACCCACTTCCCTCCGATGGCCAAGGTGATCGGGGTAACTACGGTGTTTCCCGACACAGGACTGCCCCAATGTCTCACTCGGCCCAAACACTCAGATAATGAGTTCAAACAAACCGTATTTCACACTAAAAATGTCAGATGGCCGTCTAAATCTGCTGCTCCCCCGGTGGTGGGTGGTGGGTCAGGGGAACGCTGACCATTGCCCGCGCTGTGCAGACCCCCCCCCCCCATGCTTGGGCCTGCATGTGCAAGGAGGTGGGGGCTGCCCTCGGGGTACATTGCCTTTCGTGTGACACGGGGTCACGTGCACTGCAAGCTGCATTGGTGCTTGTGGTTAGCGCAGAGGATCAATGGGGGGGGGGGCTCCTACTGAATGACGCTTGAGGTTTTGTCCTCACGTGCAGCGGTATACTCTGCTGCCCACCGGTGGCTGGATAGACAATTTGTAGGACGTTAGGTGTAGCGACCTTCTGTGGACTTCCCGCCATCTTGTTTGCTACAGCAAAAGGCGCCTATGACATGTCACTGAAAACCTTTACACTTTGATTTTTGCTTTGCACTTTTGCTTTGTCTGTGATGGTACCGGTTGTGCACACGCATCTGTATCCCATAGCGGGGACGCCGCGGTCGCTGGACATGAGTCACGATTGCTGTTCAGCGCGTACTGGTCAACTGACTAAGTTTTCATTTGTCACTTTCCTCTATTCAGCAGTGTACCCCACCTTGTTCTTCACCTTGTACTCCGTTCCCTTCTCTCTCTTGTCGCCATTGTTATCGCCATGTCTCGCCAACCAGTTATCTATGGCATTTGCCACAAATCCGGGCACCGTGCGTTCTCGTGCCCTGGGCGCAGCGATGCTAACTCCTCTTCAGCTTCCTTTGTTGGTCCTTCTACCCGAGAGCTAGACCCCTGCTGGTCGTGTGGAGAGTGCCATTACGCCAGCAATTGTCAAACTCGCCTAGACCATATCAAACGTCGTGTCTGTGTCCTCGGTGTTGACAATGTCCAAAGTACGCATCTACCATGGGTGCTGCAGCTAAGAAGCCCCCTGGTGGTCAAACATCCCTGTGGCGCATGCCCTGTGGAGTTCAAGACCAGTGCACAGCTCGATGTGACCAAACTAGAGCACCGATTCACCTCCCTGCTGGCCGTCAGGATTCCTTTGGAGCATGCCTCTGGTGTGGAGTGCGCGGCCACCAATACGCTGCATGCCTTAGGCGTGTTCCCTCTTCCTTGCAATAGCTCTGTTCCGACCACTCTAAGACGCCCGAAGACATCGAGGAGTTACGGTTGGAGATGGTATCGGTGGCGAAGGCGTGGAGGATGTCAAGACCTTGAAGGTCTAGGTGCAAGCAATCAATGACAAAGTCAACCAGCTTGCCTCTTGGAAGCATGCCCATATTGCTGACTATGCCAATCTCAAGCTATCCCTGGACCAACATATCCAACGGTATGATCGTTACATCTTTTACTGCAAGGACCACTACAAGGAGCTCGCAGGCAGTCAAAAACAATACCTTTGAGGATTTACTCAATGAAACTTGGGTGCCTCACAAACGAAGCTTTGAAGATCTACTCTCACGCTTGCCGCCCCCTACTGTTACCGCTGCTTCAACTACCGGATGTGGTTCTAGTTCTAGTGCTGTGCGAGTTGCCAATACCGACGTAGCCATGCCTCCTTCGCCTGTTACCGGAAAGCGACGTGCTACCAAGTCTGAGCCTCCTACAACTCCTCTACGCCATAAGCGAAGCACGTCTACGCTTGAAGCTTTGTCCTAACGTGTGGTGCCATACTTTGCCGCCCGACGTCCACCAGATAGACAGTTTGTAGGACTCTAGGTAGAGCAAACTTCTGTGGTCTTCCTGCCATCTTGTTTGCTACGGCGAAAGGCGCCTATGACATGTCACTGAAGAGTTTTACTCTTTGACTTTTGCTTTGCACTTCTGCTGTGTGCTTGGTGGTGCCGGTCGTGCACACGCATCCGTATCCCATAGCGGGGGGCTACACGTGTGCGCAGCACTGCTGAACAAGGGTCGTGTTCTGGGGCAAGGATGGACGTATGGGTCTCTCATGCATGCCTTGTGCATCACCCCCCTTCACCGCCGTTTCCTGCCTCATCGTGGTGCATGGTGGGGTTTTTATGACGTGGTGTGACAACCCTCACTGCCCCTCTACAGCAGCCCAAGGGATGCATTGGAAGGTGGGGGGGGGGGTACGTTTCCAGGGTTACCAGCCTATGGCCCAGCGCCAGCCTTACGGGCACTTGTAACCGACAGCACTCGCCCCCACTGAGGGTGGGAGAAGGGTGCTGTGTAGGGTGGGTTTTCTTTTTGCATGGCCGCTGTGCTGCCCAACGCAGTGCTACATCGCATGGCAGAGTTCCTCGGAGGACAGCCGCGCTGTATTCCCTTGGGGCTGCTCTCTGTGCCTCAGGTTACGTTAAATATGGGAGGGGGAGGGAGGGGGAGGGAGGGGGAGGGGGTGCAGAGCTGTAGGAGGTGTCGGGTTGGATGGGGTTGCATCGGTGCAGCGGCAACAATGAGGGCGCAGGATGCTTGCAGGACGCTGTGGAGCCTTGTACGGGGCTGCTCGGGGATGCCCTAGAAGAGAAACGGCCTCTGATGGGGTCTCAGAAGCGCCCCCCCCCCCGTGTCCACCGTGTCGGATGGGCCTGGACAGGGGGCCTCCACCACTGGGTTTTGGCTTCAGCGGATACCCCTCCCGGGGAAGGTGCGATCCGGATGGGGCAGCGGTACCACTGCCATAACAAGTGCTACACACTTGGAGCTGCGGTGGGTGTGATGTCCTTTGGCAAGCTTCACCAGTCTCAAGACCTACTGACCTGGTCCTATGGTCTAGTGGCTCGGCCCTGACCTCGTGCATCATGTCTCGGACTGTGCACCACTGCCCATATGCCACTGACGCAGTGACACAGTGTGGGACCTGCAGTACTGCCACTGCTTGCGGGTCAGCGCAGATACTCCACGCTCTGCTAAGCGTAGGGCACACAGTGCCCCTGGTCAGTACCATGAAACAACATGGTGTGTGTGTGTGTGCGTGTGTGTGCACGACGATGGAACACAAGGCGGGGATACGCAGTGCGCTGTAAGGAGCAGAGTGTGTCGGGATTCACTGCGCCTGGGTCGTCGCCCAGGGTCAGCGGTGTCCTGTTACCCCCGAGTCCAACGCGGGGGAGCCTGCGCCGCCCTGACAGGTCAGCCACAGGGTAACAGAGCCCGGCACTTCAGGCCACGTCAATACTGGTGCTGGACACATTTCCATCCCATCCCATCCCATCCCCCCGTGTCCATCGAATGCCATGTCCAACGAACACGTCCGTTCGGGCCATATTTTTTTGGGACCTCATTGATGAGGTGCCGGGTGTGGGTAACGGATTCATTGAGCACCGAACGGCGTGTCCAACGAACAATCCTGTTCGGACCGTGTTTTTTGAGGACTTTATTGTTCGCTGGACAGGGGGGGTGGGTAGGCGACTGGAGGAGGTTGCCTAGTGTGCCGCAGAGGGTTGTAGAGGATCCTGGAAGGTGGGAGGTGTTCTGCCCGTGCCGCCTCGCAGGTCAATCCATCAAACCTCATACACCTCGACAATGACAAGCCATACATCAAAGGTTGCTGGACAGAAGAAGAAGATAAACGGTTGCTGGAGCTGGTCGCTGAATACGGCCCCAAGCGGTGGTCTCTGATTGCCTCGTACCTGTCTGGGCGGGTCGGCAAGCAGTGCCGGGAGCGGTACATCAACCATCTCGATCCCTCGCTCAACAAGGAACGGTGGAGGTACTGTCCGCCGCAGCCCTGCCCCTTGCCACTGTGCTGCAGTTCACGGTGCGGGATGCCGCAGTGCCGCGCGCCCATTGTGCGGCTGCCCCAGTGCTGCATGCCAGTGGCACTGCACGCCGCAGCGCCCCATGCCACTGACCGCAGTTCTGCATGCCGCGGTGCTTTGCCACAGCACTGCATAGTACCCCTGTGCTGTACTAACACGGGCTTGTCCAGAAACGGGTCTTTTTTGGAACCATCGTTTTGGAGGTTCCAATGCAATAGAGAATCTGGTCCGTAGCCTTTGTGCGGGCTGCCGGAAGGGTCTATGTGGGTGTCAAAGTGTTGGTGTAGCTGTACTTCCATGTGCTCTTGTGTTGTGGGGTGTGTGCTGGGCTGTTTGGACACCCTTTTGTAGTCATGAAGGGGAAGGGCTGGCCTATGTCTCCAACGTGTGTTCCGTGGTACGTGCCGCGCGGTACCACGGGCCCTGTCCCAACACCGCGACCCCGTGCCTCCGCACTCTTGCCCCCTGCACCAGAGCCTGGCCCTGCAGCAGCAGCATGCCGTGGCGCTCTTCTACTCGGCACTTCGGAAGGTGGCAGCAAAGTTTTGCTTAACAACTCAGCATCTCCTGGGGGGGTCTGACACCCCCCCCCCCCCCTCGGACCCCCCCCCCTCTTAAGTGATTGGGCAAAATTTTCTCCGGGTCTTCAGCCAATCAAAAATTTTCTCTGGCGCCTTCGGCGCAAGTCAGTTTAGGCCAAACAATTTCTTCGGCGCCTCCAACAACTCAGGGTCTCCCCTGGGGCGGGCGGGGGGGGGGGGGGGCACAACCCCACCCACCCACCCACCCCCCATGGACCCCCCACCCTTAAGGAAAACTCTGGGTGGCGGTCTGGCAGGCGCAGCAGGCCGCCCTGTGGCCCGCGGCAGGCCCCATTGTAGCTTGTGGTGCCATGCCCCATGCATGCAGAGGCCCAAAGGCAAGCAGCCCCAGGGAAACCCATGCTGCGCCATGCAGCCCTGTAGACCGCCTCCCCGTCCTCGATACCGCAGTATCTGCATTGCACCGGCGCTGAGAGGGCGCTCGTGCCGCGGTGTGTGGGTGGTGCCCACTTGGGGTATACCTGGGGACCCTCCCGGTGAAAATTGCAACCATCATCAAGCGGACTCCTGGGAAGAACGAAAGGCACCCCAAAGCCTGTGGGATTTATTGGAAACCATCATAAACCCAGGAAGACAGGTGCAGGCTCGCTTAAGGAGAAAAAACCCCAGCCCCCCCAGGGGGGGTGGTCAGAGGCCAAAAACAAGTTTGTGCACCTAAAATCGGCCTCAAATTTCCGACCCCTTTGATAAATTTCATTTTTTTGCCGGAGGAAAATTTTTCTGATGTGGGGGGGGGGTCCGCCGGGGCTGGCCAGGGCCCCAAATAACCCCCCCCCCCGGCCCTGAATGAGGGCGTTGACCCTATGCCTCTATCACGGGGGTATATGTGAGCTCAGTATCCGTTGCTCATGGCCCCCGCCCCTGGGGGGGGGGGTTCCTTTAGCAATAGCCTGGACAGGTCTTGTGCTTGCAACTAAGCTTTTCTGGGGTTCTATGGGCTGTTTAGGTGGGTGCATCTTGGGATGGCACACCGGTGTGTGACCACTGATGGTTGTCATGGTGCGGTCGCGGTGTGCGGGCGGTGCACGACACCCTCTGAGGGGCCTCTGAGGGGCACAGTGTTGAATGCCGCGCTGCACGGCATTGCGGCATTCAACAGCGTTGCCACGTCTCCACCCGCACCACGGGCCCGATGCTGCGTGCCGTCCGTCACAGCGTTGGCCTGCAACGGTGCAGTGTGCGGTGCACCGCGTGCTGCAGTGCCATGCCACACGCCACAGCGCTGGGCACATGGTGCCGCATGCCAAAGGGCTACACGATGCAGTACAGGGGGAGGGAGGGGGCTGGTGGGCCGTCAATTTGGCGTGGGCAATTCTGGCGTTTCAATTTGGCCGCCACATTTCCCACGCCAAACCCCGGGGCTTCCTGCTTGGTCCCCCCATCCCCTTGTGCTTCGCATGCCCCATGTCTCATTCTTGGTTCCCTGCTTCCGCCAAACTTGCCACCGAATCCCACAGCCAAAGTGACTCGGCACCAAATCCGCCCCTCCCTCCCCCGTCCTCTGTAGTTCCCCTCCCGACAGCCAGCCTTACAGCCTACCCGACAGTCCCACTGCTACAACCAAGAGCCCAGGCTGAGCGGGCTTGTAGCCCCTTGGCGAGCCGCATGGCGTCCTTAGGCTCGAGCCTCACCTGCACACCCCTTACCTAGACCGCTTACTGAACCAAATCGGCCAACCCCACAGTTGTACCCCACACGCACCGCACCGCACGCCCACCTCAGTGGGCCGGCTGCCTGGCCGCAACCGACTGCACGCACATCCCGCACTTAGGAAGGCCTGTACCCCGGCCTGGCTAGGCGCCCGCTGAGTGAGGTGCGCCACGCGCCTGTCTCCCCGGATGAGGCGAATCCGTTGGTCCGTAAGACCTGTTCGGATAGGGAGGAATAGCCCAAAGCCCAAAAGCCCCCCTCTGTAGTGTTTATTCGCTTTGCTCAGCCCTGAGGAGGACAAGTTCATCTACCAAGCGCATCGGATGTACGGGAACCAGTGGGCCAAAATCGCCAAGCTGCTGCCCGGCCGCACCGCCAACGCCCTGAAGAACCACTGGAACAGCACGCTGCGGCGGTTCGCGCAGGAGCACGTGGTGGACGTCGTCCAGCCCCAGCAGCCCTTGACCCCGATGGAGCCGTCCGCCGCGCGGGCGCTGATGTCCTCGCGGCAGCAGATGCTGGAGCAGGCCGAGAAGGTGGCGCACTGGCTGCAGTGCCAGGAGCTGCCCATGACGCCCAATATGGCCGCCCTGGCCCCGCAGGTCGTGCAGCTGTCGAGCCTCTGCCGCCTGAACTGACCCCCCTCCCCCCCGGCACGTCAAAACAATGCACAATGAGTGATAGCGATGACCATATGCCTGTGTCACGGGGGTACCCCCCCACCCTTGCGCAAGCACGGCCGCGGTCCCAGCAGTCAGGCCAAAACGGCGGTTCAACGCCCACCGCGTGCTTAGACAAGGCCGTGCATGCGCATGACACATGTGACAGACCAGGAATAACATTGTTAGCCATGGCTGAAAATCACATCAGAACAAGCAGCATGGGGTTCCAATGTGTAGTACAATGTTGTTATGAACAGAATGCACTATCACAGACATGGATGAGCCCCTCTTTCCCTGTACAAACGCTCTACAGACACCAAATCCTCCATTCTGGACCACAAAAACAGCGGTCCCAAAATGTCCTCAAAACGGCGGTTCAACGCCCACCCCGTGCTTAGACAAGGCCGTGCATGCGCAAGGGGGGGGGTATATACGAGTCTTGTATCCGTTGCTCATGGCCCCCGGCACTTGTTGTCACCACCACAATCTTGGAATCACCCCATTTTTGGAAACAGTTTAGTCGGCGGGGCAGTTGGCTCATCATTTGTGAACACCAAACACGAAACTTGGTGGACCCCTCCTCCGCTAGTCATGCACCGATGCGGCACCACATGTCCCATCGCATGGCATCAGTTTGTGCTCCTGGGCTTTGGGAAGGCCTTTGAAGATGATTGCTTGGAGGAACAACGCCTTTTTGAGTCATGGGCCAGCAGGCCCATCCAGCTGCGGCTGACCATCGTTCGCTCGTGGACGCTTCTCCCGATGTGCACGAACGTCCTGCGGATTTTGGAAACACCCCGTTTTTGTTCACAGTTCGGTGTCCCGACCGCCTGGCTCACTTTTTGTTGATATTGACAAAAAGTGTGTGGGGGGGAGGATTTAGAGGTCCCAGGTTCAAACCCCAGTGGGTGACATCGGCAGGAATGCACTGTCTTCGGCGCTGGGGTGTCTGTGACCCCGCGAGGCGGAAGGGACGCGGCGAGGGACGTAGGGGAACGCCACGCTGGAGCTCGGACATCGCCCACGTACCTTCCCTTTACCGTTACCTCTACCTTCGCCTGTCCCCGCAGGTCTTCGGCCCGAACGTCGGGGTAGTGCCCGCCGGGCTTCCGCTGCCGTCGTCGGTGGAGCCCGCGCCGCTGCCGCCGGGCGCGGCGCTCGCCCCCGGCCTCCCCGTCCTCGGCGGCGGCGACCCCCCCGCGCCCGCGCCCTCCCCAACGGACCCCGCCCCCCACCTCCACCCCAACACCCCCCTCACCCCCCTCCACGCCGCCGGCCTCGTCCCCAACGCCAACAAGCGGCCCCTCAGCGCCCTCGAGGCCGCGGACGTCGGCCTCCCCGACCCCAAGCGCTTCTGCCCCATCCCGCCGCCCGCCCCCGACGCCCCCGCGGACCTGAGCGCGCTCTTCGGCCCCGGCCTCGCGCACTTCGCCGCGATGGAGTCCCCGGCGTACGACTCCAGCGACGGGCTGAGCTCCGCGCACGACGGGTCGCCCGTGCACGACGCCCGCGGCGACCTCTTCTCCGCCGGCGCCTGCCTCGGGCCCGTGGACGTCCCCCCCGGCCTCTGCGACCCGGACCCGGCCAGTCCCCGCGGCCCGAGCGGCCCCCTGTTCCCGCCGTACCCCGCGGACGGCCCCTCGCCCGGCCTGGCCAAGCGCGACGACCTGGTCAAGGAGGAGGTGTTCGACGAGTCCTGGGCGCAGCTGAGGGCCGGGGGCGGCGGCTGGGCCCAGCTCTCCCCGGGCCCCCAGTTCGTCAGTCAGCCGCCGTGGTGCTGAGGCCCCGTCCAGACATGCCACCGGCGTCCGGGCCGTGAAGCTGGTGCTCAGTAGCAATCGGCCGCGTATCAAAGGCCACTCAGTAATACCCGCCCCCCGCACCACCAGAACTCAGTAGGAACGTGCCGCGTCCGGCGTGTGGCTCAGTACGACCCTGCCCCATCCGATCACGTCTGGGCTTGGCAAACGCCAGTGGCAAGTCTGGGCCCGTCCCCTTATTGGGGCGCCGCGGCCTCCCTTTGGGGCGGCCGCCGGCGGTGTCGGAGCGCCGCGGGCGCCGTTCTCATGGCCCGGGATGTCTCATTCAAGGGCCTGGGACGAGACGAATCAATGCCGACCCCCTTCCAAACCACCGAGTCTCCCTCGCCGTCCGGCACCGGACGACACTTCCCGTCCGATGAAGGCATCGCTCGGGCGCGGGACGCATCTTCCCCCCGGAGCAGCGGCGACGGGGCCCCGTGTCCGGCAAAGCACCCGCCAAACAGCGTTGCCCGCACGGGCCCCGGCGTCCCCCTCCGCGGTGCGGGTCCTCCCCTACGCCTTGGCCCGGGCCTGGGCGCACCCCTTTCCCAATGTCCTGCCCCCCCCCCCCCCCCTATACATCGCCCGTCGCGGCGCCGTTATAATTCCGGGCTGTTAAGCACAGCCCCGGCCCGGGTGTGCAACGATCCACCGCCGTCGCGGTCGATCTCGTGTCCTTTGCCGTTGCGCTCTTTTATTTATTGTTGACCACCATGTGCGACCATCCAGATCATCCCTGGCACACTGCCATCGATGGTGTGCAGAATAAAATACCACCGCAACAGCGACACAAACGGGCAAAGTTCGTCGTATTCTTGTTGGGGGGTTAGGGTCAGGGGTGGTGCTGCCGCTGATGCGGAGCCGCCAACGGAGGTGCGCGCAGCGGAGCGGTGCCGGGCCATGCGGCGGGTGCGGGGCCGCGGGGCAGCATTGGGATTGCTGTTCTTTGCCTGGCATTGAAAGGGACAGAAGAGCACGGAGGTCACCCCAGCAACACGGGGCAGTGGAACCACCGGAGCCTTACGGTCACGTGCCATTCGATGCGCCACTGTGAAATCACGAAGCGAGTCTGTGTTCAGGAGCAGCGGGCGGGTGCTCCATCGGAAGGGGCCGCGCGAGGCCGACGTAGGACCGGGCGTGACGAAGAACGGCAGGTGGGCGATGGGTCTCGGGATCAGACCGCCGCAGCGCAGCCGCGCTACACCCCCCCCCCCCCCCCTCCTCAGCATCGACGACCCGGGGAGGGCGGCGCAGAGGACACGCGGTGGCCACGGCCCTGCGCGACCGGCGCTCAGTTGGGGGGGGTGGGCCTTGGGTGGGCCGCGCCCATGTGCTGCGGCTCGACCTCGATTCCCCCCGCCAGCCCTGTGCTCCTTCCCCGTGCCACGCATACCACCGGACGGACCTGCGCGCGCGCGGATACGCGATGCCCCCCCCCCCCCCCCGCACCCCCGGTCGCAGACAAGGCCCGGCGGGGGACGGTTTGGTGCGCGCGACCGGCCGCTCTGCAGCCTCATGCGGCGGACGGATCGCGGAGGGGGTGTCGCGCATCCGCCGCCAGCCCCCCCTCCCCTTCGGGCGACGCGGTCCCCCTGCCGTGCCACGCGGCCTGCCCCTCCCCTCCTCCCCCTCCCTCGCCGCCCGGGGCGCGGCGGTCCGGAGCAACGGAAGTGCGCGCGCGCCAGAGGCACTGCATTTCCGAGGGTGAAGGGCCGTTTTGAAGGGGAGGCGGAGGCCCTTCAGAAGGGAAGCCAGTGCCCACGCCCGCCCCGAAGTCGTCACCGCGTTGCGCCCCCCCCGTCGTCTTGTATTGCCCGCCCACCCGCCCACTTCTGAGTCCGAGCTGCCGCCCCCCCTTCGCTGGGCGGCGCCGTCGCTCGCTGCGTCCGCCGCGTTGGTGGGCCGGGCTCCCTTCGCTGCCTTTTGACCCCTGCACCCTGACCCTGTGCGGCGCATGGCGCCCACATGTCCCCCTCCCCCCCCCGGCCCCTCTGACGGGCATGCGGCCGGGGGGTAGGACTTCCGCGACAGCCAAAAGGGAGGCCCCAGCAGCCGACCCCCCGGTGGTTGATCGTTAGAGGCCCGGGTGACCCAGAGCAACACGCCCCCCGCCGCGTGCGCGTGGCCTCAACCGCGTGGCCCCTCCTGTCGTCAGGTCCAACCAGTGTCGGCCCCATGTCTCAGCCACGTCCCCACGCTCGCCCGGTGGTTGGTGGGGCCGCGGCCGCGCTCACGCACACCGTCGGACCTTGGCGACGCGAGCCCACCCCTCCGCATTCTCCTCCTCCCGGTCTCGTGGCTGCGTTTTGCGAACGGCCACGGACGGAGCTATGTCACGGCCCGCCCCCCCCCCATTTCTGATGCGTCCCGTTTCTGTATGTATTTGGGCTGCGGTTGTGGGCGGTTCCTGCGCAGACATGCCACCAGCGTCCGGCAGGGAAACTGGTTCTCAGTCGCAATCGGCCCCGTATCAACGGCCACTCAGTAATACCCGCCCCCCACACCACCAGAACTCAGTAGGAACGTGCTGCGTCCGGCGTGTGGCTCAGTAGGACCCTCCTCCCTCCGACCATGTCTGAGCTGGCGGACGCTAGTGGCACGTCTGTTCCTGCGCGGCCGGGCCGGCCCGCCCCTTATATTCCCCGCCTTCGGGGCACGGCCGCCTGTGCGGCCACGGCCATGCGCCTGCACCGGCACGCGCCCGCACGCCTCCGTGCCACGACCGCTCCGGCGCATGCACCCACGCTCACACGCGAGAGGATGCTTCGGCATGCGTTGGGGAGCGGAGCCAGCGAGGCGGATGAAGTGTGCGGTGTGTTGTAGAGGTCTGGATGACATGGTCCGGCAAGTGGCAGGGCCATGTTGGAGTCCGCCCCCCATCTGCTCCCCCTCTCACTGTTATTGTCTCGTCAGTCACATTCAGGAGTGATACCCCCCCCCCCCCCTTTGTATAAGCTACGCCCTTGTCCAAGCTACAGTAGGCGTAGGGACCGCATTAATTTGGTACCTAATTTTAATTCGGTACCAAATGTAGTGCAGCCACATAAGACATGGGTTTGGTGACAGATTTGCGAGTCATATAGAGTTATGGACACATTTGTTGTGAGTGTTTGCCACTTGAACCCACATAGCTCTAATTTTGGGGATGTTTGTCCATTATATGCCCCTTTCTTGCACCACCTCACCATGCAATCCTCTCTTTTTGAACCTGGGCGCCCGGTGTTGGTAGTTGTATGTGTCGCGCGCAAGCTACGCCCTTGTCCAGGCTGCAGTAGGCGTAGGGACCGCATTAATTTGGTACCTAATTTTAATTCGGTACCAAACGTAGTGCGGCCACATAAGACATGGGTTTGCTGACAGATTTGCGAGTCATATAGAGTTATGGACACATTTGTTGTGAGTGTTTGCCACTTGAACCCACATAGCTCTAATTTTGGGGATGTTTGTCCATTATATGCCCCTTTCTTGCACCACCTCACCATGCAATCCTCTCTTTTTGAACCTGGGCGCCCGGTGTTGGTAGTTGTATGTGTCGCGCGCAAGCTACGCCCTTGTCCAGGCTGCAGTAGGCGTAGGGACCGCATTAATTTGGTACCTAATTTTAATTCGGTACAAACGTAGTGCGGCCGCATAAGACATGGGTTTGGTGACACATTTGCCAGCCACATGGAGTCGTGTGTTGTCTGTTGTCAGTGTTTGCCCACTTGGACCCCCAGAGCTCTGATTTTGCCAGCCCTTCTCCGTTGCAGACGTGTCAGAACATGTACCTGAGTTCTGCACGTCTTCATCGTGTTGTCCGTGTGCCGTGGACCAGGATGCCCTGCATGCCTGTCATATCACTGTGCGCCATCTGTGCGCCGTTCCTACGCTGCTCCTCTCAATTCTTGCGTTGTCCCTGCGCCGGTAGGAACAGCGCTACTCTCACTCCTGGTCCCATTAAAGGCAGCCATCCACCTCCCCCCCCCCCTAAAGGCATACGGGGACCCCAATGAATGGGAGATCCAGATCAATGGACACCACCGCCCCCAGGGCGACCACGGGGGAGCCGTCCCGAGCTGCTCCCCCGCCTGCTCCCCCCGGCTCTGCCGGCACCTGAACTTGCCCTCGGCGGCCCATGGCCCCCGATGGTCGGCCCATTGGATCCAAACCAAACGCCCTCCACGCCCCTCCCCCCCAGGCCCTCTCCCCGTCCGGTGCGGCGCCCACCACCTGAACTCGGTGGAGGCAGTCTGACCATTGAGGGGGGGCGGGGGCGCTATCACGTCTGGCACAAGGGGTTGTTGCGGCTGGTGAACGCTGGGCCTCACCCGACTGTCAATGTGTATTATTATGGCAGTCAGATGCGCTGGCCCTTCGAACTGCCCTCTATAGACCCAGGCCAGGGGCCGGGGGCGTGGCCCTCCCTCTTTATACTTGTATCTATGCGGTCAGGGCGTCACGGCGGTCCGCGGTGTTGGGCGTGCGAGTGTCGGCAGCGCAGATTTGGAGCAACAGCGGCCGCCTCCGTCACACGAGGCTTCGGGAGGGTGACCGCCGCTCGGGTCGCATCTCAGCAGCCGGGCCGTGAAGACCGGCACCGCAATGCACCGCGCGCGCGCGCATTGCAGTGCCAGTCACGGCGTTGCGACGGCCCCTGCGGTGCATTCGTCGTGGCCACCTTAGGGGACGCAGCGCGCTCAGGGCGCCGTCGAATGGGGGCGGTGAGTGCGCGGTGCGCGGGCGGCATGACCGCCACCGCCAGTGTACAGGACCCGGGCGGTGTGTCCGTTGGGAGTCGTGGTACTATGAAACATGCGCATATCTGAGAAGCCGCCGGCTGCTGCCAAGTGGCCGGGTCCACACCGTTTGTGCGTGCACTGCGCGCGCGCCGTGCGGCCACGTGCGGCCTCCCTCGCAGCGCCACGGGCCCTAAACCCGTCGCGATCCGCCTCGGGCGCCACGCCGGCGAGAGGAGCCTCCACAAACCCTCCGGAAGCCGTCCTCGCGAATGCCCCGCCTGCCGCGTGGCCCCTGACGAGCCCTGACGCACGCTCCTGCGCGACTCTTTATCATGTTAAATGGGAGGCGAGGCCCTGCGCGGCGCCCCCAGCCTTGGGACCTTCGCATCCTCCGGCCGGGCTGCGGCGCAGGGCCCGCCCAAATGCCCCCGCGCTCCCGGCCGCGCCTCACCCTTTGAGAATGTACATTGCTGACCCCAGTCCCTCCGCGACACGGCCCCCGGGAGCACAAGGGCCGCCGGGGCCGTTGTGTTGGGGGGGGGGGGGGGCGGCCCCTCCGCATGTGAAACGCGCCGCGCCGCCGCCGGGCGGCCCCCACCCGCTTTGTGCCTCTGCAGATCGGGCGGTTATAAATCCGCACTTACGTGCTTTGCCCCGTGGCAAAACCCCCACTCCCCCCCCCCTCCGCCCTAAACAGGCCAGGTATCAAGCGTCGTATTGCAGGTCATATTGTGTACATTACAGGTTGTATCTTAACGACTGGATGTAGCATAGCAGTTTGATTGCTGATTGACACTTGGAACATTGGCTGGAATTGCCTGGGCGGGGGCATCCAGTATCTGTTACCGACCATGATTGAGCCTAAACAGGCCACTGCCAGCCCTGACTCGATGCGACCCCCCGCCCGCGGCGCGGGGGGACTCCGTAGCTCTGCCCCCCGGTGCGCTATGCCCCGCCCCCCCCCACTCTGACCCTCCTTACCACCGTCCCTGCCTCCCGACCCTAAATACCGTACCTTTTGTCCCTCATGCTCGTCTCAAAACACGGACATGTTCAGGGCACGCCCGGGGGGTGTTCTGCGGCGCGTACCACCGCCACCATGTGCCTCTGGGGGGGACGTGCAGACCCCGGGCGAAGTGCCCCCCTTCCCGCCGCCAACGTGCCATTGGTTTGATTGGGTGGCCCCGGGGGGGGCCGAAGGAGCATGGTCCGCAAAGCCAAGGACGGCCCTGGAGCACCGCACTCCCCCCGGCAGTATCCACTCAATAGGTGGTGGTGGGGCCCATTGTCTGCCCGCCGGACGGGCGGCCGTGGTGCTGGGGGCGGTTGTCGCTATTTCGAGCGCAAGGCCCCCTAGTCTTTGCGCCCCCGCCTTTCCGGTTGCCACGATGTGTCAGCCACGAGACCCCCACCCCCCCTTTGTCTGTTGGCGTGGTTAGTGTGGGGAGCTGTGATGTATATAGCTGCCACTGTTCCTGTTTCAATCCGACACACGTAGTTGCTCGATGGTCAGGGGCCCGGCCGTGGTAGCGGCGGCCACGCCCTCTGATACAGTTCTGTCCTATGCATGCGCTCTGGCCCTACCCCGCCCCCCTCCTTTGTCTAAGCCCATTGATCCCCCTTTGTCTAAGCTACGGCCTTGTCTAAGCTACAGCGGGCGTAGGGACTGTATTAATTCCGTACCTAATTTAATTCGGTGCGAAAGTAGTAGTAGTGCAACCGCATTAGACATGGTTTTGATGACAAATCTGCCAATTACATGGAGTCATAGACACATTTGTTGCGATTGTTTGCCCACTTGAACCCACAGAGCTCTGATTTTGGGGACATTTGTGCATTATCTACCCCTTTCTTGGTGGTGGCGTGTGTGCCGGTATTTGTATGTGTCGCGCGCAAGCTACGGCCCTGTCTAAGCTACAGTGGGCGTAGGGACCGTATTAATTCCTATTCCGTATTAATTTCTCTTGCGGAGCTTAGACAAGGTGGGGGGGGGTACGTGTGTCCACTGCGGTGGACGGGCCCCACCCGCACCCAACGTATGGTCACATGGCCTGTGCCTCTCGCCGGCACGTGCCCATGTGCGCCAGTCTGCAGTGCCAGGGCCTTCGACCCCATCCGGCGCTGGAACAACGAAACCAAAAGTTCCCAAGAACTTTATGTTTTGACCCTTGTTCAGAGTTTACCGTTTTTCATGGTGAGCAGTGCAGGACTGTCCGAAGAATTGACTGTGACTGTAGCAGTGTTGTGCATGCCAGGCAGGGTGTCGAAACAAAACAAGCCACGTGGCCCGCACAATCCGGGCCACCTGCACGGTCGCGCGTGCGACTGCTGGTGAAGAGGGGGGCAGAGGGCCGTTACCCCCCCCCCACCCCCCCCCCCCTGCGCAAACAACGCCCATGTCCAGCCAACGCGAGGTGTTGTTTGCGCAGCCTTTCAGCCTTTCGGAGCCACAGAATGCGGTTCCGCTTTCTGGTTCTGGGTGACCGTCCGGGGGTTTTCTGCGATTTCGGGGCTGGGGACGGGGGTCCCCCCTAAATGCCGTATTTTTTGTTGTTGTGCCCCTTTCACAAAGCAACGCGGCATGGGCCTCCGCAGACATGACTGTCTCGGCGTCAATGCCGTACCCTCTCCTCTCACTGCCCGAGGGCGCGCGTGGACAGCGCCTTTGTCCAAAGTGTTGTCTCGACAACATCCGCGAAGTTTGCCGCTGTCTGGACAAGGGGCGCAGGGCCCTAGAGAGTGGGCAGGGCTGCATCCGCACGGTCCCAGGGCGCCTCTCGCGGCGTGCACACGGTATCCCCTGCCTTCCACGGGGCAATGCCCCGGGCATGCCACAGGCGTCTGCCGGGTCGGACCTGATCAGAAAGGGCCGCATTCTACCGAGTCGCACGCGGGACGCAGCTGCTGCCTACCGAGTTCCAGGTGTGACGGAGGCGGCCGCTTCTGAGTCGGGCGTGGCACGGGGCGGACTCCTAACGAGACCCAGTTCCCCTCCCGCCGGGCACCCGTGGCATCTCAGGCACTGACGGGAGGCCCCTGGGGGTTGTGGTTCGACCCCGCCCCCCCTCCCCCCCGCATTGCAGCAGGCACAACACCGTCATTCCTGAGTCGATCCCGTCCTGTTCCCCCGTCTGTCTGGCCTGCCCGCCGTACAAAAACACACAAGAGGTCGGAATGGGGGAGGCCCAAACTGTTGCGCGTGTGTACATACCACAGCCTTCCCTGTTGTCGCTTCTGCTCTTCTGACAGAGGAGGCCCCTCCCCAACCTCATGCCTCATGGGCCCAGGCACATTGCAGGTGTCTTGGCGGCCCTTGCAAAGGTGTGGTATGGCCTGCAATAGCGCTGGTTGAGTTTCCATATGATTTGCGGCCATGCGCATGCCCCCTCCCCGTGGGCGGTTTTCCAGGGCCTACCATGTGGGTTGCACGGACCATCGGGCTGAAGCTGCCCGTCGGGGCTATGTCTTGCACAGTTCCTTGTTATCACCGGGCCGTCCCAGCGACAGAACACAGATCATGGACACCTGCAAGAATGAATGTGGATGGAGCCGCGCCCGCCTCTTCTTTTCAGCTCGGAAAGCACTTGCAACGTGGGGCGGCTACCGCGCTCGTCCATAGATGTGTGTGTTTTTGGAGCCTGTCGTGTTGAACTTGCCTAAGAGGGAGTACTATACGCGGTGCGTGAAGTGTGGGTGATTTCGTAGACCTACCCACCTATTTGACGGTGAAGTGCATGTGTTTCCACACTGTAAAAGGTATCACCATTGCACATACTGCACTGTGCCTCCTTACAGTTTCCCCCATGTCCCTGTCATGGCTTCCTGCCTGCATCACTATCACCTGCACCCGATCAAATGGTGATAGGGTGCCTGCCACCGTCATCTCCGCCTCCGAGTGTGGGCAGTACGTGAGCATCAAATAACCAAGGCACCAAGGAATGACCTTGTCCCCATAGTTTGTTCCAACGCGTTAAGCGGTGCAAATAATCCCCATATATTTTCAGGTGACAGCGATGCTGTCTGGTCATTCCGTCTTTCATTGTCCTTCACTGACTGCTTTGTATGGTGCTGATTTCATTTCATTTCATTTCATTTCATTTCATTGCATGAAATGGACGGGCCCAGCCACCCACCCAAGCTTGTATCTGACCTCGATCCGAGGATAATGATGTACCAAACCAAGACCTCGCGCAGACAAGGGGGTGTGCCTTTGCGCAACATGAGGGCTGTCTGCCCCCCCCCCCCCCCCGCCGCAACCCCGCCCCCACTCAGTCTGAGCATTACAACCGACGGTGAAAATCATTTCTGGGCCCCCCTCGTGCACAACGAACGTGTTTGACCTGGCCCATGCCGCATGGGTCGTGTCATCGTGTTCCGTCCCGGGCCGCTTCTTGCGAGTATCCCCTCTGGAAGGGGCTCATTTGCTGCAGAGTCATCTCTGGCCTTGCTCTCCCAGCCCCACAGGCCCTGTAACATTTTTTGAGGTATTTCTGTATCATATGAATTTTGCCGCACAGTGAGCGACTGACTGTGCGGTTGTGGTGGGCAGATGTCTGTGCCATGTCACGCTGGTCCCTTACATTCCAAAGCTGAACATAAGGGGGGTGGAGATCTTTTGGCCAAACAAGTTCTGTACCCTGCCAATGGGGGCTCCGGAGCTGGGTGGAAAGTGGTGGTGGTGGTAACCGTTTTCCTCATGCTTCGCGGGCATATACGGGTTCTACATAGAACTCTGTGCATTTTGAATATAAACAAATTCGGTGAAAAATAATTTGACCTCCCGATTTCAGCGAAAAAAACGGGCGGTAAGTTGGGACCTAACATGGGTCCTGTCACAGATGTCTGTTTCCCAGACTGCAGTACTTTGTGGAATGCAGCTGACAGCTGTTGCGTGTGTAAAGCTGCGAGTGTTAATCGGAACGTGGAAGAGGTACGGCCACTCACCTACTGTTGCTGCAGCTCTTCAAGGATGGACGACATGATGCCCCTCACCCCCTTCCCTGTTTCAGGAGTCCAGGATCATTTGAAGATACAGGCCTCCAGTTGCAAGTGTGCTGAGTTCCCCACTTACTGAATATAGGGTAGGACAGTGCGATATATCTCTGTTTTCTGGTTCTCTGTTTCAGCCTTGATGCCTCCCCGGGTTTGCTCCCCTGTGCACAATGGTCCTGACCAATCTAGTGCCATTCCTTCCTTGGCACGGAGCTGACTGGCTCCCTAGACTGGCAACGGCACGCGAAAGAAACCCTCCTTTTTGCCAGACCGACCGACGTGTTGCACGGCGTTGGTGTGCATAGAGCACCAACCCATACTGCTTCCCCGGTACACACATGCCCATCATGCCTTACTTACTGGAAACCCATATCTTGCAGGAGCCTTCCTTCCAACTGTTTTTTTTTTGTAGTTTCAGCACACAGAACACCTTGTTCTGGGAAGCCTTCATGGCGTGGCAGTCGCATCCCACTGCATCCGTCGGTGATTGATTCCAAAGTCCAGATGACCGTCCCACTGTTGTTGACGGCTTGTGGAGTTTCCACATGGGACTTCTATGTTGTAGTTTGCCTGCCACACAAAACTGGTCCATCTGACCGAGCGCTTACGAGGCGCACTTTAGTCGGAGCAGAACAAAAAGCAACGAAACCCTCCCTTTTGTGTGACGTGTTTGTTTGACGTATATGGGCCCAGCTGTTCCCCCGACATTTCCTGGTCTCAGATTTGCTTCATCCTCACGGGTCATGTCCACCACCGCGGTGCTCCGCAGGACCATCGTAGAAGTGGACAGCTCTGAGCCTTGATTCCGGGAGTTCTCTTGAGGACCATCCATTAACTAGGCTTTGCAAGCTCGCGACCATTGCTTTCCCTGACCTTGGCCACGTTTGCGCAAGGCTTTTTTTTGGGGGGGGGGGTTTCAAGGCGGGGTAGGAGCGCACGCTGTAGCCTCACGGCATCGCTGTTGCTGTGCGATATCATTCATGTCCCACTCACACGACGTGGGAGGACAGGGTATAGGCTCCTCACGTGGTGGGGAGATGGTGATGGTTGTGCCTCTGTGGCACCAACGAGGACATGGCAGGCTAGACGACTTCGGTGCATGACACACACTGAACTAGACTGCGGGATTTGGGTGGACACCCAGAAACTGTTCAGACACCCCCCCCCTCCACAGTCTGGGGGGCTCCGTTGGCACAACCTCCCAAGGGAAAGGAAGGGTGCGTAGGGAGGTAAGGATAGGCCAGCAGGGCACGAGGGGGTGTGAGGCCGATGGACGCCGCCGCCTATGGAGTGAGAGGGTTCAAGGCAAGGGCAAGAGGAAGTGGCGAGAGGTCAATAGGTGCCGCTGGCTGCCGTCAGGAATCCATCTAGCCCCCCCCCCTTTTTTCGGTGTGTGGTGTGATTGAGGAAATGCCGTGCATGCAGTGCACACATAGTGCAAACTTTTGTATGACAGCAACTGCTTGAACCCTAGTTTTGGCCCTTTTTCACAAGTTTGTTGTCCAATAACAGGTTTTTTTTATGCTTCTTGTGCATTGAGGATGTGGCACATTTGAATTGCCACCCATTTTAGCCCATTTTCACCCGGTTTTGTTGCACGTTCTTTGTTATAGGTGGATGATGGATTATGATGATGGGGAATCACTAGACGTTCTGTGCATTCACAATGCAACAAATTGGCAAGTGGGTTGTTACACACTCCAAAGCGGATTCCAACTTTCATGGCCAATGCCTTGCTATCTCTAGGAAACAATGTCCTTTGTGGATTCTCTTTATGAGCCAGCACTTGAACCCTCCATCCGCACTCTCGGATCATTGCGAATCAGTAGCATGGCTTATCAGTAACGGCCCACATAGTGCCGCATATTGCTACAAGTTGGGCCCCAATTGGGTCAAGGCAGAATGCCTATTTCCCAAAAGGCTGCCACCATCTTCCAACACACTCACGCAATAGCAGATCGTGCTTGGCCACAGCCACCAACCCACAAGGATATGAAGAACCTCATGACGCCTGCATAAATGCGTTTCCTCCCTTCCTCCCTGGCTAGGTTTCATCACGTGGGCACTGCACGCAGTGCCCACGTAGTGTGCACGCAGCGCAACAATGGCCTGAGGCACTGTCTGTGGCCAGGTTTGCACGTGACACTGTAGGGGATCTAGGGACACGGCTGCCGTCGCGGTATACCCAGAGTTTCGCAAGAAATTTATGTTTTGATCCCTGCTCAGAGCTTTTCTGTTTTTAAGGCAGTACATGGCCGTTCCGCTGATTGTAACGTATTGTATTGTGCAGTGCATGTGCGGCAGGGAAGTCGAATCAAAACCCGGCTTTGGCTCACGCTATGCCCCTGCTCCTCCCAACGGGACTCTGGTTTGGTGCATGCACATTACGCCCGTCTCGCCCCCTGTTTGCTGTCGTGACTCCCACGGTCCTGGCAATCATCAAGGTAGATGCTTTGGCTTCTGTGCTACAAGTGCAGGTCCTGTTGCTGTATCATGTTCCTGGTGGCCCTATTATTGACGCAGCAGCTGTTCCTGACCCGGGTATTGCCCATCCGATACCAAGATATTCGCAGAGACCAACACTCATTGCGGCGCACTTAAGTGCAAGCCTGAGCACAAGAGACCCAACCAACCCCAGCCCACGCCATGGCTCACACCAGCCCACTTCTAGACGTCAGTACTGACTGGGAATCCTTTGCAAGCAGAGCAACACCCCTTTCCCCGCCCCCTGGCCGACAAAGACAGATGATGCACAAGAGTATAGGACAGTGATGTGCCTGATCCATCCATCACTATGGGCATTGCACATGTCCCTTGTCCGTTTCACATTTAAGGGTGAAGGGCAGCAGACCCCAGCTAAACCAATATGTGCGGCTGCTTGCAGAGTGGTGGTGTGGCATATTGAGCAGGGAACCAGTGTGCATGCAGTCGGCATAGTGATGCACACTTGGAAGGTTCGACGTCCAACCAACCAACCAACGTCATGCCCTTGCGAAGGTACGGTACAGTACAGTACGGGACACAACACTGATGGAGTTTGCATGTGATTTGCAGCCCCCTCCATGTGTATGGGGGCGCCCTTAGCGCAGCCCTTAGCACACTGCACGCGCCGTGCATATATTTGGCTGTTTTGGCCGTGCTGATGGATGGGGGATACCTCTCCCTGTTGCTGCCCACACACCCCATAATATTGTCCGCGGTCCTGAGGGGGATCCATTCCCTGGGGACAAGAGTGGTGCTGCTGGTCCGTGTTTCATGTGCCGGGATGTCAACGTGCAAGATGCGCACAGGCACGCTGCCATCCACCATCCCAGAGATGTACTGGGGCATTTGACTTGCCAACAACCAAGCAGCACGTCGGCTGTGAATGAATATGGCACCGCCCTTATCCACAAGGCAAGGCACTATGGGCTAAGCACCTAAATACGATGTCCTTCCTGGCACCACACTTATGCGCAAAGGGGTCCAACTATGTGAAAGTCACTGTTACTGTCATTGCTGCGGACCCTATAGCCCGCAAGTCTGCTACATCATGACGCAATACATGCATCGCTTGTCAAAAGATGGCCTGTTGGATTGCAACCACCTACATCCACTGACAGAGGTAGACAGAGTGGAGCACATGCCAAAAATGGAGGCCGCCTGGGTTGGGAAGTTTTGCATCCTTTGTATCGGGGGAGCACCTGACATGGCGCGCGTACGGCACAGAGATTTGGCCGTCTGGCATGACCAACCACCCGTATTTTAGCCCGAGCCACCTCTGATTGTCTTTGTCGAACCTTCCGGTGCTGTTGAGGGATTTGTCTCAGTTTGCAAATGAGTGGCCAGACATCACAACACGCCCTCTCCACTTGATTGTGCAATGTTTGTGGGAAGGAGGAGTGATCATGCAATTCCTGTGGCCAATGGGTATGTTCTCCTGAGGGGCCATCTTGGGAGGGAGTAACAATCAGGCCGGTCGGGGTGTACTCGCCGCAAAAGTAGCGCGCCACGTGCGCCACGTGCACGCAATGCAGATACTCTCCCATTTCATCATTTATTGCTGAACCCAGAAGCAGAGAGGAGTGACCTGGCTACATAGCCACGCGATCTCGGAGTCTGCAATGTGGGGAGGAGCCACATGGCTACAAAGCCCCTGGCGCATTGCAGAGGTCTGCCCTGCCATATTGGACTCCCGCAGAACGGGATTCTGCTGAAGGATGTGCCATGGCCTGCGCTGCATGTGCCCTGTGTGTGTCCTGCACTCAAACGTGCTTTGTTGGTTGTGTGCTGTTTCTTTCGGGGGATATGATGTTTTCTGTGCTGCAGTGAGCGTTCCATACTGGGAAAGGATCCCTGCAGTGGGTCATCACTCGGGCAAGGATGTGTTTGGTCACACCACCAGGCGATTCCCACATCTCACTCAACTGGTAGCACATACCAGGATATTTGTCAGACCAGAAGTTAAAGGGACGGGACACCTGCACATGGCTGGATATGACTGGCACATAGGACAAGAAAATGGCAAGTTTTTTGCACCTGGGGCCTGAGGGGGATTTCCTAGCACGAGCATTTGGTGGTAGCATACAGAAAAAAGCATGGTGTGTGTCATCTGTTGCTTGCTTGTTGTTGCTAGAGTAATGTGGGGATGGAAGGGCAATACACAGCACCTGCATAAAGGATGCTGTATCATGCACCGCCTACATATCGCAGGGTTACTAATAACAGGAATTTTTAGCTGTGCCCTTAGAGCTCCCTCTCAACATAGCTGCTGGTTCAGTAGCTGTGGGGACGAAGCATATTGCATGTGGTTGTCTGCCTGGAGAGAATGATTGCCCTGCGTGGCGTGTGCAGCGCATGTAGCCAGGGAACGCCCCCACATGGATATACCCAAACAAAACACACACCACAACTGTGCATCAGAGAGAATTGCAGGTGCACAGATTGCAACATGCGTCCACTTGCCATAAGTGCCCATAACCTGGCTTCACGCAAAGCCCACAATGGGAATTGGAGAGCGCAGGTAAAGATTGGAGGAATGGGTGGGTGGTGTTCACTGAATCTTTGATGCTTACCTGGCATGCGAGTCACACATCCATGAGGGTTTGTTGGGACACACATATACAGCTGCACTCTGAATCTTCTGATGGGGAAAAAAGTGTGCAGTGGTTAACAGTAGCCTCAAGTTGCTGTAGTGCTGGCAGGGCCATGCCACGTGGAAGCAGTTTTTTGATTCCATGGGGCAACACGCACCATGCGAAGTGTTTCAATCAGTCATAATGAGAACATCAATACAGTCGCGGATAGCAGTCCATTTCTCTGTTTTGAGCAACAGATTTCATTTTTCATGTTGCCATGCCAGTCGTTTAATTGGCTACCCCCTCTTGCGCAAACAACGCCCATGTCCAAACAACGCAAGGTGTTGTCTTCGCAAGTTTGGAGCCATTCCATTTGGCGGTGTCATTTTCTGTTTTGGGTGACCGTCCAGGCTTTTCTGTGTGTTTGGGGCTGGGGATGGTTGTCTTTCATAGATGTTGTTTGCTGTGGTGTGTGTCATCAGAGTGGTATCATATATGTGCTATAACCCAAGGCCAGATGTACTCCCCCTATGCCCTGGCCATTCGTTGGTGTAAACGCAGTTGTGGGGTGCAGTGCTTTTCTCTCATTTGCTTCTACAAGATTTGGTGGTGTGACGTTGTGTCCATCCACTTCCACCACTCAGCTGTTCCCAATAGTGGATTGGACACTAGTCTCTCTTTTGTTCCATTTCTGTGCTAATCATCCGCGACAACCTTGGCCCTACTCAACTGATCTTGTCAGGATGAGTTGAGCTCAGGACACACAAAAGTCAGCATGTTCAGCTTCCGTGTTATATGATCACAAACAAAAGGCTGGCAGGTGATTTTATCCCCATTTCTCTTGCAGTCTTTTGCTGTGTTTGCATTCTATGGAAGGGATATTTGCACCATCTATATGCCTAGGAGTGTTGCAGACGGGCATCCAGCAGTGGACCCTCCACCACATGTGTGATGGCATGGTAATGGTTCAGAGGACTGCAGGCAGAAGACATCCGCAGGAACCTGGATGTAGGCTGGCAGCAGAGGTTGTGAGGAGGTTGCAGGCCAGCGGGCAGAATACGTTGAGAGGGGATTGAGGCCAGCACGTGGAGGAGGTTGGGGAGACTTTTTTTTTTTAGGCATGGCGGTCCAATGCTCAAACGCCAACACTGCTTGAACTGAGGTTTTTCAAGGCACAGCTGCTGTTCACATTTACATTGCAGAAATAAACTGTCCAAGGGTACTAAGATGCAGTGACAAAAAACAAAGCAATGGCTTAGTCTGAGTGTATTTTTTTTTCGATTAACCCTCCACGCCGGTCCTGCCTGGGGTTGTGCCCCTGACCGCCGATCCTCGGAGTGGTCCTGTGCAGACCCACATAAATCCTGCGTGAAGCAGGTCAGACCCTCGCGGCTGTTGGTTTGTGCATTCGTACATGCGCCACACCGATACTTCAACCCAGACCGATCCTCGGCCGGATACCTGCGACGCGTGGCACCAAGCAGGAGAATCCCAACTCTGGCTAGCCATCCCGTGGACAGTCCCGGCCTCCTTGGACTCCGAAACTCCAAGCACGCTCAGCCCCGACTTCGCCGAGTATTCAGGGATCCTCGCAAAAGACATATCAGGAGTGGCTGCATGAGGTGGACTTATCATATCATATGGTCGCCACGACTCATGTTTGGCCCTTGTCTTCTCACATATGACAAGTTTTCTTTGCTCTAGGGACGTGCATGGGTGAGTTTGGTGATACTCTGATTTGCCCTGTTATCCTCCTAGTGGTACACATCCGTTTGGCCTGTGGCGTGGGTGTAGGTTGCCCATTCGTTCCACCATTGCCGCCATTCAGTCCATACGACTGCCCATGTGGGGCACAGGGCCAGGCGCACTTGCACTGACCCTCCGTGTCTCAGTTGCATAATCCATGACTTGGCTGGGGTGGGCATTATGTGTCCGTGGAGTATGATGTCATGAAGGTTGGGCGGTGGAAGGTCCATGGGTAGGTTGTCGGTGAGCAGGCCGTGTTGTGTAGTGCTTCCTCGCGCCTTTGCAAACCCTTTTGTATAAGCGTGTGCCGTAGACCCAGGACCCAGGTCGCTCTGCATGTATACTCAAGGTAGGAATATAAGTTGCTCCTTCTTTGTCATCCTTGATCCCTGTCCTTGACAGGGGAAGAAGCTATGGTATGTTCTGAGAGTGTACTTAGATCCCGAGATTGACTTGTACTGCTGTAGAACTATTGCAGAACTATTGCAGCTTCGTCAAAAAAAAAAACTAGGTCGCAACCCTCCATTGTGTCTTAAGGACCCACATGACTTTCCTTTAACTTTAACTTTGTATCTGTTCTATTCTTGTGGCACATTTTTACTAAAACCCAAGGGTTACTGTTTTTCAAACCCTATTTGACTATGATCATGGAAGCAGTCCACAAACCCTCTAATGAGCGGAGGTAACATCATTCATGGGGTATAAACCGAAATGAAGTGGACACTTTCCACGGAGGTTAAGGCAAGTGGTCTCCCACCGGAGAACCTAGATACTCTGAATTTCTATTTCCTTATTGTGAATTCAGTTGCTTGGCCAAGGTGGCGAAGCCATACCCTACGTCAACCGGACCCATGGTGCCCCTGATTCCTAACTAGTGGTGATCTCATCCAAAGAGTGCACATTGAATGCACATTTCGCTACATCTAACCAGAATGTTGTCAGTGTTCACTTTAAAACCTTATGCTTTGTTTATAAAACTTTGTTTATACTTTGTTGTGCACATTTGCAGCCTTTTGGTGTACTATGGAATCATTTCACTAATTCGATCTGACTTGTTGTCTCTCCTGCTCTTGTGCCCTACTTGGCAATGGTCGAAATTGGTTTCATCAAAACAAAAGCATATCAGGGAATCCAACAAGTTTTTTTGGTCCCATGGTTCCCTTGTTGACGATGCCATGCTGGATCTCATGGGTTCACCTGACAGTTGCCATGGTTGCAGTGGTGGGCGCGTGGTCTAACGTGTATCCTTGAGGCTCAATGCGACGTGATGTCGCTGCAAGTCGCTTATGCCCTTATTGCGGGTGAATCTTCCATTCGTTAGGATCCCAGTGCGCTTTGTGCCGGGTCTGTAGAGGGAGTAGGGGGATCTCCTACAAGGTCGGGTCCCACACCTCCCTTGGTCTCTTCCGGTGCGAATACAGTTGTTGTTCTATGTGTGGTGTTTCCGTGTTGTATAGTTGGTGCATCGCCTGGTATGTGCTGGTTGCGAGTCGTTGGCGGTGGGCCCAGTCCAGCGCGTGGCAGAGTATCTGTGGTGTATAGCTCCGGCGCACGTGTGTTAGTTCGTGTAGCCTAGGCTAGTGTGTGTGGAACCGTTTACATTCCCACTATTCTTGCGCTTTAAGTGTAGAGCGTATAGGTCATTCGCTTTGCGGTATAGTAAGCCTCTGCCGTTTCGCAGACGTGCTGTCGCCACATGTGGTGTGTATGTGTGATGTGTATCCGGTCCCGTATGTGTGTTGACAGGATGCTGTGGTAGGTCCGTTTTGTGCCGAGGGCGCTGTCGTCAAGTGACCTCACATCCCTCAAGTGCTTCATGGCGTGTGCATAGATAGGGGCATATTGGTATGCCTGTGTCACGCTGTGTAAGTGTCTCTGGGTAAGATCCTGCATGAGGTTTAATGTAGTCGTCTAGGGGTTGTGCGGCATGTTGAGGGTCTTGGGCTTCTTGTACGAGTGTTTCGTGGTTGTTCTATGATGGAGGATTATGTGTGTAAACCAGCGCACGGCCTCCTTATCGTTGGCCAATTGTGCCTCTTGAAGCCATGTATCTACTTCGATCATTGGTTGGTCGTGTTCGTGGCTTCGTTTCCATTTTCGTGATGTTCCGCTTCGTGCCCCCACCATGTTGTGTAGGTTCTGTGGTGTTTCTCGTGGTGTATAGTGTCGCGCAGCAAAGCGTGTGATCCACGGGGGCGAAGGAGGCAGGTTGGGTGTAGGGGCCCCTATCCTGCGCCGAAGCTCATGGACGCCCAGTATTGCTCGAAACTGGAAGAGACCTGCTACCGAGCGGAGTCGGTACCGGTCCCATTGTGGGACCACTTTTAGTAGGGAGAGGGGGATGAGAAGGCGGGCGCACAGCCATTTGTCGTGGTCAGACGCTGTGCGGAGCCAGGTGTGGGTGTAGGTTGCCCATTCGTTCCACCATTGCCGCCATTCAGTCCATAAGACTGCCCATGTGGGGCACAGGGCCAGGCGCACTTGCACTGACCCTCCGTGTCTCAGTTGCATAATCCATGACTTGGCTGGGGTGGGCATTATGTGTCCGTGGAGTACGATGTCATGAGGGTTGGGCGGTGGAAGGTCCATGGGTAGGTTGTCGCCCGTGTTGGCGAGGGTATGTGAATTGCTGTTCCCGTGTATGTCCACATAGTCCTAGTAGGTGGTAGCATTTTGGAGGTCGCGATGTCCGGGCGTCAGCATACCGTTAGGTTCTTGGAAGTGACGTTTTGGTAACTCAGGTCGCGGTAGTCATTGCCTTTAACCACACCCTTGCACACGGCCACCTGATTCTTCACCTTCTCCAGGCTTGGCGGCTTTGGCAGCAGGCTTGAAGAGTGCCGGGGTGGCGAGACCCTTGCCTGGGGTCACCTATCCCAATCTTTTTCCTCCCAGGGTCAGAACCGTGCAACAGGCAACTAAGATCGAGGATACCCCCTTGGGGACTCCTGGGGCTGTGTGACTCGGAAAGCTCGGAGCAGGACCCCGAGCTCCAAGCTGGTAGGTTACAGGTGGCAACCCACCGGCTGTCCTATGACAATCTAACGCAACCTTGTGATTTAACCCTTGAGGAGACACATGAGGTGACTCGCACCCTCCCTCACACACACAAAAAACAAAGAGCTCCTAATTGAGCTCGCCTTGGAGAGGGCCAATGATGCCCTATGGACACCTACCCGAAGAAACATCTGGGCATGGGGTGTGCCCCAGAGAAAAATGAGAAGTGGGGTCATCGACCCCAAAATCAGACGCGGGGCCCTTAATAGAGAGGCGGAGGTACTGTGGGAGCCATGCAGGAGGTATCCCCCTTTGATTCTGCCACTGTTTCCAATCTTCCCCCTCTCTTCTACTATCGCCCGGTGAATGACAAGGGGGGACCCTGCCACACCGATGACTGTGATGGGCGTGCCGCATGTATGCTGTAGCTCAAGCGCTAGCAATATATGAAAGACGGGGAAAAGGTCACCCATCAAGACCATTTCAAGTGTACTATCACCTGTGGCTTTTGCAGAAAGATGTGGCACTTCGAGGACGAGTGCCACATCAAAAAGCGTGAGAGTGACAAGCTCAAACGCCAAGAGGCGGAACGCCAGATGGGCTGGCAGAGAAATGGCAAGGATCCCAAGAAGGAAGTGTCCACTCCTACGGGGGGGGGGATCAGGTGGTCGGCGCCCCCTGCTCCGTCCACCTCTACACCATCTTCTTCCGCTCCTCAGAAGCGACCCCCTTCATCGCCTGCAAAGTCTATTGGTCCTGCGCAGACCAACGGTGGTGGGAGCACTCCCAACGGGGAGTGCAATGCCAAAAAGCGGAAGTTGGCCTACTAGGAGAAGGTCCTCATTATTCCCTGGGGGGTGCCGATGTGACGGTATGTCTTGGCGATGAAACCGTTGTGGGAGTTACATGATACACTGGCAGTGACGGTGGGTTTTCTGAACAAAATATTGGAAAATGGTGTGTGCCCATGGGTTTCTCCTGAAAGATACACTGTGCAACATTTGATTATTTTCACGGTTCCCTCATCTATCTCTTGGGTGGGTGCATCCGTCCTTCAGTTGCCCGTTGGGGCTTGGCAGTTAGCGAAGATGGTGTAGCGGGCATGTTGTAGTGGGGCTCCTCTTGTGAGGAGCGCTTGCAGTTACATTGTGGAGGGCGTTTGTAAAGGCACCAGCTAGTTCCACTTGCTTTTTCGTTGAATAGCACACCCGTGGAGAGGGTTTGACCCTGACTCACAAGAAGACACTGAGAAAGACAACATTTCCATGGGGTACAACATGGAACATCCACACTTGCTTCTTGTTCGAACATTCAACCGCTCAGTGAAAGCGCGTGACTTTGCGTTGCTTTGCGTTGCGTTTCCGTGGCTTGTGGAAGGCACCCTGCAGGGTTGGTGTGTGGGGGGCGGTGTCAGGCTAGAATCCGTAGAACCTGTATAAGTGCCTATGCGGGTAGCATGGGGTCAACGCGTTGTTTAGCTTGTGAGACCAACCGTGAGGCAAGTGGGATGCTCCGCGGTACACGAATTTCGTGTGTCGCATGCATGCGTGTTCTCCTTGTGTCATCTCATGTCTAGGCCAGGGTTTTCAGTCACCCCCCTTAGGTCAGACACCATCATCACCTTTGGTGGTCGGCCAAAGCACACTGCACCTGTGCCAAATGTCCCCCACGCCAAGCACGGTGGGATCTTCCTTTTGTCGCTGATTTTTGGATCATAGTTCCATTTGAGATGCCACCGTCCCCAAGGAACTTGTAGAACCGGGTCCCTGCGAGGCACTACTACTTCCAAGCGACCAAAGTGTCATGCCGACCTGATGCCATGGCTACACTTGCTTAGGGTCCAATTTTCCATTTTTGTCCGCTTTCCCGCACATGATGTATTGTCATACGAAACGTCTTCCAAATCGCGAATCTTTTCCAACATCGCCACCTGAGCCAAGCTCTACGTCCCATCGATTCCCTGTGACCCCTGTTTCACGCCACGAGACACTCCCTGGCTCCATGGATATGCAAGATAAGGAGGACCACTATAGCATCATCGACATGCTCGATGTACTATTGGCCGCGGAGTATGAACACGCAAAACAATTGCCATGCCTCCCCCGTGCACCGCGAGCCACTTCACGTTGCACAGAAAGCGTGCAACGTTGCCTTGCTCCGGGTTGGGCATCGTCTCCTACGCGGCTCCAAAGCGAGTTGGAATTGCAAAATGACCCTCGGCTTCACCCGGTTTTCAGCCCGCAAGGTCCTACCACTCTAGATGGCCATTTGACAGTCGTTGGTGGACCCACCTGGCAACCCCCCACCGGTAGATTTGATGGGGATATCAAGGATGCGGGTGGCCCAATTAGCTTACCATCTCTCTTGGTGCAATTGGATCAAACTGTGCGCCAAGACCCCAGTGGCGAAGCGCTGGTGCAGGTCTTGCAAACCTGCGAATACGTGCTTTCTCTGAAGTCCGAGCCCAAGGTACGCGTGCAAGACCGGGCTGTGGAAGCAACTCAGGGCGTACTGAAACATCTGCTCTCATCGAAGATGGCGTTTGCATTTGGAAAGGGTGTGCAGGACGGCCGTGCGGTTGAACCGCAGCGCGCGCCGGGACGGCACGGCACATTGCGGCCCACGGGCTGTGGCCGTGTGCTACAGGATCTGTACGCGTGTGTGCAGGGATGTGCCCTGCAGGATCTCTTTCCACTGGCGTACTGCTTGACTTCGTGTGTGAGCGATTTGGCGGAGAAGGTGCAGGAAGTGCAAGCAGATCTTCGAGTGATGTCCACCAATTGGAGCATACTCCACCAGAAGCTTCAACATGCATGTCGTGCCTTCAACAGCGTCGCCTCAGACAGTCCTGTGTGTGGAGACGCCTTTGACCTGGAGACATGGATGCAGGGGCTTGTCCCTGAGGCGGAGTACCATGGCGCAAGTATGAAGTTCTCTGACGGTATCGCAGCCAATGCCGGCACAGGCGGTGATGGGTTCCCGGCAGCCAAGCAATTCTATCCGGCAGAGTTTCATCCCTCGCGGTTCTTAGCAGCGTTGAAGGACCTGACTCTGGAAGCCTCGGATCAATACTCAATGTGTTGCGTCTGCAACGTCATCACCAAGGACTTCGAGGAGCATTGCAAGCGATCCCCGCACGGTGTGTGTGACAGAAGGCATCCCACAATGGACGATATCGTACAGCAGGCGGTGGATTTTGCCAAGCGGTGTCGCAGTGATCGTAACAAGCACTCGGCCTGCCACACCCTCGAAGATGATGACATTTATGCGTTGTACGTGTACACACTGGAAACCGGAATCAATTCCCAAGTGAACGCAGCAATGAGACGTGATGTGCTCTCATCTGAGGACGAAAAGTGGACACCCATCATTTACCACATCCAGCGAGCCCTGAGAAAACTGCCTCCTCATTCGCTGACACCTTTGTACCGGAGCATTAATTGCAAAGTGACGGGCTACGACGAAGGCCGCTTGCTTCTTTGGCAACAGTTCTCTTCAGCAACCGCGAGCCCGCATATTGCGAAGGACCTCACCGGAAAAGGCGGCTCCCTTTTCATCTTAAGGCCCTCGGAGGCGAGCCAGGGGCATCCGATTGACTTCCTGTCAGAGTGCGAGAAGGAGATGGAGGTGCTGTTCTCTCATAACACGTGGTTCCGGGTGCAGCAGAAGCTCAAGGATGGGGCGAAGCGGTTCTTGGCCCAGCACCTGGGGTTGGCATGGGAGGTTATGAAGGAAATCGACGTGTATGAGCTGCATGAAGTGACCGAGGACGTGGCAAGACAGGAGCATGCGATGCAGCAGCACAAGGCAGCACAGCAGCAGGAAGGCGCACAACTGCTCGCCCAGCGGGCGAGCAAGAGCCTTGTCGATCACATCCTCGAAGGCAACGCAGAGGCGTGTCTGCAGGACATACGGGATGGCGCGGATGTCCAGCAGGTGCATCAAGGGGCCTCGTTGATGGCCCTGGCCGCAATGAAAGATATGCACGGCGTCTGTGCGGAAATGGCACCACAGGTGCAGGGCGTCACGATTGCGCCGAGCAATTCCGCTGCTGCCGAGGTGTCGAAAGTCTTCGCACAACTTCCCGAGGGCCTCACCTCTCTGTTGATTGGTGAAGGAAATCTTCTCTTTGAGGCCCTCCCCCGAGCTGCCTCCGGGTATCGGCTGGCATCCTTCAGCATCGGTGACGGGAGCAGCATCGGTGCCGAGGGCGCCCTCGCCATTGCATCCAAAGGGCACGATCTGCGGTCTCTTCATATTGGCCGTCACAACGGATTGGGGCTGGACGGGGTCAAGCAAATACTCCACGGCTGCACACGTCTGCAGGACATCAGTATCGGTGGTTGGCACGCCGTCTCTGATCGAAGTGTGGTGACTGAGTGCAGCACAATTACGGCATTAGATGCTGCAGGGAAGCACATGGATGAGGACGGTGAGTTTCTCATTGCCACGCTTTACCCCAGTTTGTGCTCCATTATCCTTGACTGCTGCACAGACGTGGGTGCAGAAGCCATCGCCACGCGATGTTCGTTGCTGACGTCAGTCAACATCAACAGCATCACAGGCGGTGGTGCGGCGGCCATTGCTGCGAATTGCACATCATTGCGATCCTTGAGCATCGGCGACGCCAATCACGTTGGTGAAGACATTGTCCGAGCCATTGCTGAACATGGCACCTCTTTGACATCCCTGAGCATCGGTGACGTCAACAGCGTTGGTGCCGAGGGCGCCCGAGCCATTGCTGAACGGTGTTCGTTCTTGACATCCCTGAACGTCGGTGACAGCAACCACATCGGTGCAGACGGCGCCCTCGCCATTGCATCCAAAGGGCACGATCTGCGGTCTTTTCATATTGGCCGTCACAACGGACTGGGGCTGGACGGGGTCAAGCAAATACTCCACGGCTGCACACGTCTGCAGGACATCAGTATCGGTGGTTGGCACGCCGTCTCTGATCGAAGTGTGGTGACTGAGTGCAGCACAATTACGGCATTAGATGCTGCAGGGAAGCACATGGATGAGGACGGTGAGTTTCTCATTGCCACACTTTACCCCAGTTTGTGCTCCATTATCCTTGACTGCTGCACAGACGTGGGTGCGGAAGCCATCGCCACGCAATGTTCGTTGCTGACGTCAGTCAACATCAACAGCATCACAGGCGGTGGTGCGGCGGCCATTGCTGCGAATTGCACATCATTGCGATCCTTGAGCATCGGCAGCGACAAGAAGGTTGCTGAGGCCGTTGCCCGGGTATCAGTGCGATCCTTGAGCGTCACCAGCGACAAGAAGATTGCTGAAGCTGGTGCCCGAGCCGCAACCAACCTCTTGAAATCATTTAGCATCGACAGTGTTTTGAGCACGATTGACGACGGCCGAATACCATTCGAGGAGAACGTGATTGGCGAAGGTGGTGCCCGATCCATCGCTCAAAACTGCACATCCCTGACATCCCTCCGCATCGGTGACGGGAGCAGCATCGGTGCAGACGGTGCCGTCGCCATTGCATCCAAAGGGCACGATCTGCGGTCTCTTCATATTGGCCGTCACAACGGACTGGGGCTGGACGGGGTCAAGCAAATACTCCACGGCTGCACACGTCTGCAGGACATCAGTATCGGTGGTTGGCACGCCGTCTCTGATCGAAGTGTGGTGACTGAGTGCAGCACAATTACGGCATTAGATGCTGCAGGGAAGCACATGGATGAGGACGGTGAGTTTCTCATTGCCACGCTTTACCCCAGTTTGTGCTCCATTATCCTTGACTGCTGCACAGACGTGGGTGCGGAAGCCATCGCCACGCAATGTTCGTTGCTGACGTCAGTCAACATCAACAGCATCACAGGCGGTGGTGCGGCGGCCATTGCTGCGAATTGCACATCATTGCGATCCTTGAGCATCGGCGACGCCAATCACGTTGGTGAAGACAATGTCCGAGCCATTGCTGAACATGGCACCTCTTTGACATCCCTGAGCATCGGTGACGTCAACAGCGTTGGTGCCGAGGGCGCCCGAGCCATTGCTGAACGGTGTTTGTTCTTGACATCCCTGAACGTCGGTGACGCCAACAATGTTGATGCAGAGGGCGCCCTCGCCATTGCTGAACATTGCACCTCCCTGACATTCCTGAGTTTGGGCAACAGCAACAATATTGGTGAAGGCGGTGCTCAGGCCATTGCTAACTGTGGCGGCTCCCTGAAATCACTCAGCATCGGCTGCAACAATATTGGGGAAGTGGGTACCCAAGCCGTTGCTCAAAACTGCACCTCCTTGACGTCCCTCAGCATTGGCGACGGCAACTACATCGATGAAGGCGGTGCCCAAGCGATTGCTGACAATTGTACATCCCTGACGTCTCTCTGCATTGGCAACGACAACAATATTCGTGAAGGCGGTGCCCGAGCCATTGCTAAGCAGTGTGTCGCGCTGGTATCCCTCGTCATCGGCGACAATAACGCCATCCGTGGAGGCGGTGTCCGAGCCATTGCAACATACTGCGCATCCTTGACATCCCTCAGCATCGGTTACAACAGGATTGGTGAACACGGTGCCCTAGCCATTGCTGGACATTGCACCTCTTTGACGTCCCTCAGCATCGGCTACGGCAACAATATTGGTGAACGCGGTGCCCGAGCCATTGCTGAAAGTTGCACCTCTTTGCTATCGTTCAGCATTGGCTATAACGACATCGGTGAAGGGGGTGCCCAAGCCATTGCTGAACAGTGCACCTCCTTAACGTCCCTCAGCATCGGTTACAACAAGATTGACGAAGGAGGTGCCCGCGCCATTGCTAAACACTGCACCTCGTTGACATCCCTCCGAATCGGCCGCAGCAACAACATCAGTGAAGGGGGTGCCCGAGCTGTTGCTGAACGTTGCATTTCATTGACATCCCTCAACATCGGCCACGGCAACAACATTCGTGAAGGGGGTGCCCGGGCCATTGCCGACAATTCTGTCTCCCTGACATCGCTCAGCATTGGCAGCGGCAACGATATCGGTGAGGGCGGTGCCCGAGCCATTGCTGAACATTGCACCTCTTTGACGTCGCTCAGCGTTGGCTCCAACGACATCGGTGAAGGGGGTGCCCGAGCGGTTGCTGAAAACTGCGCCTCCTTGACATCCCTCAGCATCGGCCACAGCAACGACATTGGGGAACAGGGTGCCCAAGTAATCGCTGAACGTTGTGCCGCCCTGACATCCCTCAGCATTGGGGACGACAACAACATCGGTGGCGGCGGTGCCAGAGCCATCGCTGGGCACTGTGCCTCGCTGACCTCCCTTAGCATCGGCCACAGCAATCTGATCGGCGAAGCGGGTGCCAGGGCGGTTGCTGCACGCTGCACCTCGCTGACCTCCCTCAGCATCGGCAATGATAACGATATTGGGGAGTGCGGTGCACAAGCCATTGCAACCCACTGTGCCTCCTTGGCCTCCCTCACCATTGGCGAGGACAACAGCATTGGGGAAGGCGGTGCCCGAGCCATTGCCGAGCACTGCGCCCACCTCACGTCCCTGAGCATCGGCAACGACAACGACATTGGTGAGGCGGGTGCCCGCGCCATCGCTGAACAGTGCACCTCTTTGACGTCCCTGAGGATCTGGGACGACAGCATGGGCGCGGAAGGCCGCAGAATCTTGGCCGAACGACACCCGGATGATGCCGTGGTAACTTCTTTTCCGCGGCTGGCGCTTTCCCCTAAGACGACAAAATGCCACGTAAACTCCTTGGCACTATTTCAATCATCATCGGAAACATCATTTCAACCGTCTTGCCCCACGCCGACTGGGGGGGCGTCCTTTCGGACAAGCTGCACACCATCGCCACCGCAGCATCAGCAACCAGCAGCTGAATCATCATTTCGCTTTCCAACGCGGAATGGGGGGACGTCCTCTCTGACAAGCGGCACACTATTGCCACCGCAGCATCAGCAACCAGCAGCTGAATCATCATTTCGCTTTCCAACGCGGAGGGGGTCCTCTCTGACAAGCGGCACACCAGCCCCACCGCAGCATCAGCAGACTGACGCTGCTTTCCACCGTCCAGTCCATCGCCCGCGGCTCAGCGGCTCCAAGCGCTTCAGCTTTGCTGCAACCCTCTCACGAGTGGGGCCGAGGACTGCGAGTGCATGATGCGGAAAGGCCGCCGAGCTCCCGCCTGGGAACCCGAGGGCCCCGAGCCTTCGGCTGCTGGACTTTTCATGTGCGCAAGTGCGCATGTGTCCCCAGAGCCCTCTGGCCCTTGTGCCGTGTTTGTGCGGATGACACACGCCACAGCAAACAACATCTATGAAAGACGACCATCCCCAGCCCCAAACACACAGACAAGCCTGGACGGTCACCCAGAACCAGAAAATGACACCGCCAAATGGAACGGCTCCAAAACTTGCGAAAACAGCACCTTGCGTTGTTTGGACATGGGCGTTGTTTGCGCAAGAGGGGGTGGCCAATTAAATGACTGGCATACGCGCTGGTTGACAGGGGAAGAAGCTATGGTATGTTCTGAGAGTGTACTTAGATCCCGAGATTGACTTGTACTGCTGCAGAACTATTGCAGAACTATTGCAGCTTCGTCAAAAAAAAATAGAAAAATAAACGACTGGCATATGTGCTGGTGTTTGAGGCACTCTGGCCCCTGTCCCAAGGGGCCGTGGGCCGTCTTCATGACATCTTTATGACGATCAGGAGGGAGCTAGGCGTGGCCCGCCGTTGCCCTGTGCCGCCCTTGGCCCGGAGGCTGCGTCCACCGTGTCTGTCATGTGGGGGCATCGCAGGCACTGGCGCGGGTTCAGAGGCTCGCTCCTCGATCAGTGTCCTCCGCCCGTGCAGCACAAGGCACGCCACGGGCCATGGGCGACACGGCGCATCGCATCCAGCCCACAACGGGCTGCGGCAGGAGAAGGCTGTCGTTCAGAAGGGCAGCAGCGAGGCGTTCGACCGAAGAGGTGACGGCGGGGTGGCGGTGGCTTCTGGCGCTTGTGGGCCGTGGGGAGCGACCAGCACCTGCCGTCCGGGTGCGGCGCACTACTCTGTCTTATGGCGGACCCGCTGGTGATGGTATTCTGGAAGGATCAAGGTTCAATGGGGGGCGGACACAGGCCACAGGAGCATGTAATGAATGTGCAGGGAGCCTGAAAGGGATCATCAGAGGAAGGGACCACCAAAGGGCATCCCAGAGCGAAGACAAACATATCTTTGGTGGTGGGGGGGGGGGAGGGTAGTCGTCCGTCCAACGCAACCCAACCCCAGAGCCACATTCCCGAAGCCACCCTCCGCCAGTTTTGTGCTTTGTTGCGTTGCGCTTTGACGGGGCACTCTATGCTTTGTCTTTCCATTGTGCAACTCTTCGAGCTTTGTCGTTGGACTTTGTGGGCGCCACTCAAACTGTAACAGTTTCGTCATTTCCAAACCTCCGCAAACAGTGTGACGGTTGTCACTTCCCGACCAATCTGGATAGTGCATTGGTGTACCAGCAGAACAGGATCCGTTTTTTGTTGCAACATGTCTCAGAACACACTTACCCCTCGGCGTGCATGCACAAGGGCACTGGAAGAACCGACTCTGTGCAGCATGCGTTGGATGTCACGCAGGGCAGGGGCTGTGGACGGGCGAATTGTTTGGGGAATGCAGGTCGCGGTCGCCAGGCAGTAGATAGGATCCAGCCGACCGCCCTGTTGCCACATACTGCACCAGTGGTACAGGGAGACCAAGCACAAAGTGAAGGGTCCAGCCATGCACCGCTCCATTGTGTCCCGAGGGGTAGCAGGCTATCTTGGGGATCTTTACTATCAGGATGGCCTCTTGCCTGTGCCCCGTGTTGCACTTGATCCCTCTCTGCCCAGCACGCTAACCTGTTCTGTGTGTCCAATTGCAAGTCGTATGCAACACGGTACACACACAGGCCACAGCAAAGTGGAGCCCCTCGGCCCATGATCGCCTTGAAGGAGAAGCAAGACCAAAGATAATTGGAGACAGATGTTCTTTTCGGTCGAACAGACCCTGTCTTCTTCGCAACTTGCGGCTGTGGCGGAGCCCATTTGCGATGACGCAATTCTAAGTAGACATAACCTGAAGGAGAGGAATAGGAGTCGACGCTGTGACGCTGGAGATAGAGCGAGCTGATGTGTGGGGAGATTGAGAGTGCGAGGAGCTACAGGTTTGTGAGCTATGTTTTTCAGAGAGTTAACGGGACGGCAGAGTCCCGGCGTCCCCTGGAGACGCATGGCCGAGAAGGCATGCCCTGATGGGTACGGGTACCACTACTGGAAATCTGAGGGAATGTTGTGTCAAACGCCCCAGACAGACCAGCACGGACGACCGTTATGGACCGTGGCGTGGCCATGATTCCGCTCCCCAGATGGGGCCATTCACAGGACTGGCGGATGCACAAAACAACAACAATTCTGCATTGGACATAACCCTGAATTTCTTTTTTCCACACACGGATTTACCCCCTCCCCATTTTGCCCCCTTTGAAGAACAATGCCCTTGTCAGACCAATACGAGGTGGTCGTTTTCGCAACTTTTGGAATCACAAGAGCAGCGCCGTACGCACCCGCAGCGGCATCGGGGAAGGGGCAAGGATCAGCGCCCCCCAAAGAGGATCGGCGACCCCCAGAGGAGAGGCATGGGCGTGCCGGTAGCGAGGACACCTGAGCCCTTGGCGCGGGCCCTTCCCTCGCGACATGTACACTATGAGGGGGGCGAGGGGGGTGGCACGCTGGCCCAGCCGGCTCCTGCGACTCAGCTGACCTCAGTACACACACCATCCCTTCTTCGGCTGCCCTGTTTCCGCAACTTTTAGAGCGGAGCCCCCACCCCAGGTGGGGGGGGGGGGAGCAGCACAGGGGGGCAGCCAGCCGGCGGCCCTGCAGGGCGGGGGGGGGGGGCAGGGGGACCCCAGCCGGCCCCCGGTGCACCGCCGTCATACGGCCGCGGGCAAGCGGCCGGTTCAAGCCGGGTCGCCGGGACTCTCCACCCCCAGCAAGACCAAGAGGGGGCGAGGGGTCTCAGGGGCAGGTATGGCAGGCAGAGCACCCGCACAAGAACAACGCCGCCCAGCGGCCACGCGCGGCCTATTCGCTTTAGGCTTCACCAGGACGGCCACGGCGACGGCGCACAGGGATGTGGGGCAGGGGGGAGCGCCGGTGCCCCCGAGGGAGCGGACACCCCGGGCCGGGGGCACGGAAGGGCCAGCAGCGAGGAAACCTGAGCCATTGGTGCGGGTCCTTCTCTCGCGCTGTGTACGTGTACACTAAGGGTGAGGCTTGGGGGGGGGGCGGCACGGTGGCTATGCCACGTCCTGCGTCTGCGCTGACCCCTGTACGCACAGCGTGCAGGACCTTAGTCGGCTATTTTGTTTCCGCACCTTTTGGAACCGTGGAATTTGGCGGTTACTTTTTCTGGTGGGCCATGAAGATCAGGTTTTTCCTGTGATTTGGGGCTGGGGATGGTGTTTCAGGGATGCTGATGACTGTCCTGCCACTTTTTGCTGCTCCCTTCAGTACATGATTTTGATGCACCTCCGTAGACATGGCCGTCTGGGCCTGAATGATGCAGTGCTTTGCGGCTAGTGTCTTGCCATGGTGCGCGCAAACGATGCCCGTGTCAGAGCAAGAGAGACGAAAACCCTGGCAGACTCTTCAAGTGTAAATGAGAATATTCTTTGCCAGCGGTTTCATCGGGATCACTGGTCCCTGGTAATGTGGAATGGAAGCTCTAGTGTCACAGCAGCTTGAAAGGGGAACTGGTTTGCGCAAAACGACAGTTCCCCAACCAATCACAACTGCGGAGTATTACACATGGGAGCACATTGCAACCTGCTGATTCATCTCAGCCTTCAATCTTCACACCGCTGTCTTTTTCGATCTACAGTCATTGTGCCTCATGCACACTGGGAAGCCTGCAGGCGTGGCAGGCTCCCACTGCTAATCCTCACTACGTGTCAGATCCGCTACCACAGCCACTGTGGGATCATTGTAGCACTGGACGGCTCTGAACCTTGATTGCGAGGGGTTATCTCAAGTACTGTTAAGTGAGCGGGCTACGGCAGCTCAACGTGATCCGAGCCAAAAAAAGAATGCAGATGGGAGCACTTTGCAACGGCGTTTGCACAGTGTGATCTGCATGTTTGCATCGGTGTTGCGCTGTGTCCAAGGAGGGAGCACCTGACACGGTGTGTGTGTGGCAGGCACGTGGCACGGCTATTTAGAAGCATCTATGGTCAAGGTGCTTTGTTGTCATTTGGATCTGTCCTCTCGCGACGGTCACCTCTGCAGATGTACCCCCCCCCCCCCTTGCAATCTCCCCCCCCCACCCGGGAGACCGTCACTTCCTAGTTAACATGTATTGTGCTGGTTTGTGTTGCCCATCTGCTTTACACCTGCTTAGCAACACACCACGTGCCTGTCATGCAAACTGAGCATGTGCAACAGTTCAAAGTGTGTTATTCTCGTACCCAGAAGTTCTTTACCGTTCCTTTGGATCCCCAATAACATTTGTGTTGGATAAAGCACATTGACATCAACGCGAAAGTCGCTTCACATGTGTTCTCTTTGCTTGCATTAGTGGAGGGTACCACAGGTTGCCTTGAAATACCCCTTGCAATCCCCCCCCCCCGCCGGGAGACCGTCACTTGGCGACCGTCTCCCCCCCCCCACCCGGGAGACCGTCGCGCGCTAAACCGGGAGTTTGCAAGGGGGGCGGGGGGTACTTATTTGTGACCGCAAAGGGCCACACTTGGCCAAGGGCCGTTTCAGAGATTATGATGTGGGTCCCAATTGTGTTGTGCTCTGGATTGTGCTTTATTTGTGGGAAGGAGGGGCGTTGATACAATTTTGTGGCCAAAGGATTTGCTCTCCTGAGGGGCCATTTTGGAAGGGGGCAGAAAGCGGGTCATTCTGCGTGTACTCAAGTAGTGCACGGTGCACATGCGGCACAAGTGCTCCCCCTAGGCATCCGGGCTTTGGAATAGAAGCCCTTTCAAGCCTTTTGTCTCATATTCTGAGACAGAAAGTTATAATCAGCAATATTCATCGTGAAATGGTACCAACCCTCAATAACACGACCCAATCCCCGACCGCCGGCGGGGGGGGGGGGGGGTTGAGGTCCGCAGTTTTTCGCACTTTCCCACCATTTCCCGCAATTTTTCCGCAAGTGGTTTTTGCTTGTCCCCGTTGTGTGCTTGTTGGTGCCCCCTTGTGTCCCTTATGCAGAAGTGTTGTTCCTTGAGGCTTCGTCACATTTGGTTACAGCAACACAATTTTTCTGTGATTTCTGTGATTAGCATCGCTGGCCAATACGAAACCGGGGTGCACACCCTTTCCAGGTGGCGGCATAAATGACCCAAACTCCACCAAACGTCACCCCCACCAAAACGGCCACGCTTCACGGCACCGGCCATCGTGGAACCGCCGGAGGATATGCGACCCATGGAAGTCCCGTTGGAAGATTGGGGGGATGCTATTGTCCTGACAGGATTGTGACCACCAGACTCAACTGCTGCAGACAACACCCACAACACGGGACCGACAGGGGCGACGCTAGGCACAAGACTCGTTCCAACTGCCAGCTAACTTTTCTGGGTTAAGGGACAGGGGCGCCCGAGGGAATGACCCTTAACCTGGCGTGTCAGCAAACAATTGCACTGCTGTGTGTACGCATAGCGGACACTTGGTGGAACAATCGTTACGGGTTAAAAAAAATCACCTCAAAGAGAGGTTGTTAGATCAAGCGCAGGGGCGGGCGTCGTATACCCCCCTTTTGGGGGGTCATTCGCGTAGCATACCCCAAGGCATGATATTGGATGTCCAACCCCTTGTAAAATCTTTTTTTTGGCCAATAAAACAATCCCCCAATGGATTTGTTGATTCTGAGGCCTCTATCCCCTAAAACTGGATAACACTTTTTTGAGGGGGGAAGGGGGGGGTGGGGGGGGGGGTCAAAAGTTTTCGCTGAGAAGGCTCCAAGCAATGGGGAGACACACTTATGACACACCCAGCTCCGGTCGAATGGTAATGCACCCAGCTGCAGAATTTTTAGGTCGGCGGTTCGAATCTTGGCCGGTGGACGCCGGCGGCGGCGCCGCCGCAATATTGGCCGCACCAAGGTTCGAAGCGCCGACCAAAAAGTCTGCGGCCGCCTGCATTACCATTCGGCCACTGCCTAAGCTGAGATCAGTAGGTCTCCCCACTGCTTGGACCCGTGTCTGCCACTGACAAAAAACTGACAAAAAACCCGAAGTGTGTGTTTTTGTCTGACTGACTGCTGGCCTGTCTAACTGACTGATTGGCTGACTGTCAGCCTCTCTTCCGGGTGCACTGCCGAAGGCAATAGAATCACCTCAAAGAGAGGTTGTTAGATCAAGCGCAGGCGCGGACGTCGTATACCCCCCTTTTGGGGGGTCATTCGCGTAGCATACCCCAAGGCATGATATTGGATGTCCAACCCCTTGTAAAATCATTTTTTTGCCCAATAAAACAATCCCCCAATGGATTTGTTGATTCTGAGGCCTCTATCCCCTAAAACCGGATAACACTTTTTTGAGGGGGGGGGTGGGGGGGGGGGGGGGTCAAAAGTTTTCGCTGAGAAGGCTCCAAGCAATGGGAGACACATGTGTGCCACATTCGCCCCCAGTCGAATGGTAACGCACCCAGCCGCAGATTTTTAGGTCGGCGGTTCGAATCTTGGCCAGTGGACGCCGGCGGCGGCGCCGCTGCCGTATTGTCCGCACCAGGGTTCGAAGCGCCGACCAAAAAGTCTGCAGTCGCCTGCTTTACCATTCGGCCACTGCCAATTCTGCGACCGCTTGTTCTCCCCGCTGCTTGGACCCGTGTCTGTCACTGACAAAAAACCGAAACTGTGTGTTTCTGTCTGACTAACTGCTGGCCTGTCTAACTGACTGACAGCCTCTCTTCGAAGTGCACTGCCGAAGCAATAGAATTTTTTTTCTGTGATTTTCCCGCAATTTTTTTGCAAATGAATTTGACGCTCCCTGAGTACAATCCCCCCAAAATATTGTTGATCGCCCCAACACACCCCCCCCTTGTATAAGCTACGCCCTTGTCGTGGGTGCTACTATGATGGCAGTCGCTCTTTGTGAGTGAACAAACGCACCCACCTGCTTTGTTTGTACCCTGTGTTTCCCCTCCTCCGTGCGTCGTATTGCGGGAGAGCAGGATGAGCCAGCGATCTAAAGGCCGCGGCAGTGCCAAAGATCACATGGCAACGCATCGCACCACCGGAGAGCCGGTGCTACCTGCTGCTGAATCTCAGCTGTTGGTCTCCATGACGCCGCTACAGCCGCCGGATTTCGTCCTGCAGAACGAGATCTGGCTGCATGGGGGCATCCCTGATGTCGATAATAGTTCATTCCAATTTTCTGTCCTGGATGAAGTGAACACTGTTGAGCGTATGCGTACGCTGTTTCATGGAGCCAGTCCTAACCTACTGCTGGTGGGTGAGGCTGATGGCGAGGATATGCCGGTTTTCTTGGAGTATGTGCAGCTTTTGACCACTCTTGGGCGTCTCGACGTAGTCCTGTTCAAGAAGGCGACCAAAGTGGAGAGTTCAGAGTTCTTGATGGCGGCTATGAAGTTGAAAGACAAGCTGCCGTTTGTCCCGGTGCGTGTGGGACAGTGCGACAGGCTTATAGGCTCTGTGGCGAAAGCCCAGTCCTACGACGTGTGGGTGGCTACATCCACGCACCGTTCTCGGAATCGGCCTCGGTTTACTACAAAATGGTAAATCTGCGGCTCCCGGGGGAAAATGCAGATGGCCTGTTATTCCGTGTTCCTGAAATTGACTACCCGATGCTGATCATACAGTATGGGTTCGCCTGGGAAGATGAACTGATGACGTACCTTGACATAGACAAGAATGCGGCAGTCATATGCCCGGGGGTAGACACCGCCAGCAGTCGGTATCTATACCTGGAGACAGACCTCGCACAGGCTAAAGGAGTAGTGGAAACATTTGATCGCTACCCTCGGTTTGCTCTGCTGCCCCTCAAGTGGTACACGGGAGAGGCCGTCGGCGCGGCCGAACACCGAGTAGAGATAACGATGTCCAAGGATTTCCAGCCCAAGCATCTGAAATATTTTTTCTCGTACGTAATGGCGGCGTTCTGGGATCTGGGAGACCTCGTGTTGGACAAACATTTTGCCGCCCAGATCATGCATGCCAAGCGCATTCGAGTGGGTTTGTCTAAGAGGGGCTATGCGTTTGCGCTGGAGAAAATGGCCGACTGGCTCCAGGACTTGGGGCTGGAATTGCGGGACGAGCAGTCAGGTCAGCAAATGACCGGCTTAGCAGCATCGTCAGTAACAGTGGCCAGCAGCACCCCAGAGGCTTGGGGGCCGTGCGAAAGCGTCTTCCTGACGAATGTGCCTCCGTATTGGCGGGATACAGTCCTGCGACAAGTGCTCCTGACGCAAGGCACGGACCAGGAGAATTTTGTGCTGGATCGCTGCCGCTTCCATGTGGGGGACATACGCTCCAAAACTTGGATGCTGACTGGACCGAAGGCTGGACAGCTGGTTGGAAAAGTGCTGCAAGCAGCACAGTCCTCAACACTCATAGTGCCCATCTCACGGCAAGAATACATGTCGCGGAAGGCCTCGATTCAAGGACGCGGAGGTAAAGGAGGAAAGGGTGGCGGAAAAGGAGCCCCGCCCGCAGACAAGGCGTCCGACCCGATGGATTTCAATGACAGCGACGTGGGGGCGCTCAAAGTGTTCAAGCGTAAGCGCGGCGACTAGAAGCAGGCGCGAGCGTGTTGAGCCACTGGCCGTCCCTGAGGACGGCATTTGGATCGCTGAACGTCAACGGATGGCTCCGGCGACCGCGGGAATCGGGCGCAGTGAGCCTCGGCGAGCCTCGGTGCTGAGACTCGTCAAAAAGCATAATATTGACCTACTGGGACTGCAGGAAACACACCTGCATGACCAAGGGGTGCTGGATGCGCAGAGCTGGTGGCTGCGCAAAAATGGATTTGCGGCACATTTCAATCGACAGCTGGACCAGTCGGATAAGGGTTCTTCAGGCCTTGTTTGGCGGGATGGGGAACGGCGCGAGGATCTGCGGGGGTTCACCAGAGAGGAACGACGGATAGATCGAGTGCATCTGCCCACACAGGCGCTGCATAGCCTGCGGTCGGTGTATACCGTGGCTACCCCGGCGGACCACAAGGCGGTAGTGGCGCAGCTCGGACCAGTGGAGGACCATGGGGATCGTCCCCGCTTTCGGTTCCCGCTGGAGTTGCTAGAGGACCCAGCAGCGCTTGCGGCGCTGCAGGAAAAGCTGCAGGCGGTTGTTTGCCCTTATTCTGAGGCTTGGTGGGACAGCGTGCGGGTGTTGCTGCGGGAAGAGGCAGTGGGCCGGAGGCGGGAGCACCTAGCGGTGGGTTTCACACAGCTGCAGGCGCTTGTGCGGGAGAGTACCCCGGTGCGGCTTGCGCCGGGTGCGAATGAGTTTTTGCAAGACCTGGGCTACGAAAAGCCCACAGTGTCTTCGGCATACCAGCGGTTGGTGCGGCTGAAGCCGCAGGAGAAACACGAGGAATTCCAGGAGCGAATGGTGTCCAAGTTGCGTTCGCAACTGCTGCCCAGGTAAGACAGGAGCCGACGACAGTCGGAGCGCCGCACACGCATCTTTGAGCTGGTTCGACAGTTGCGCGAATGGCAGTACCTGACGAAAGTACGGGACCGGGCGGGGGTGCTACACGAGGCCCCTGCTGCAGTGGCACGTTGCCTACAAGAGTTTTTTTGGGGGGGGGGTGATGGGAGGGGGAGGACGTGGAATTGCCAAGTGCCCGCGGTATATTGAGTCCTTGCCCATACCCCAGAGAGTGCGGCAGGCGCTACCGCTGTTGTTCAGGGAATTAAATGAGGATATTGTGGTGGCTGCGCTAGAACGAATGAAAACGGGCTCGGCCCCAGGGATGGACGGAATCCCAGCGGAAGTGTACCAATCAATGCCGGACGTTTTTGCTCCTAAGCTACATGATGTCATGCGAATCTTTTTGGCGAGGGGGGGGATGCCAAACAGCTGGGGTACGTCGCTTTTAAAGTGTTTACCGAAGTTTGCTGGGGCAGAGAGGCCGGAAGACCTGCGCCCCCTGGCACTGCAAAATGCGTGCCTGAAGTGGGTGTCCACTGTCATCATGCTCCGGACTATCGATGCACTGCAACAGCTGATTCCCCCAGAGCAGAAGGGTTTTTTGCCAGGGCGACACATGGTGGACCACATTGTGTATGCACGGTCGGAGTGGGAGCGGCTTCCCGAGCAAATCATGGTAGCGGTGGATTTTCGCAAGGCGTACGACTCGGTGACGTTTACTATGATGGAAGCGTCACTGTGTTTTTTGGGGCTGCGGGAGCAGTACGTGAAATTGCTTTCGTCTGTGATGGCGGCGCCAGTTCTTTTCTGCGTGGGCCGCACGTTTGAGCCATCAGTGTTTTTACATCCCAGGTCTGGGATCAGGCAGGGGGACCCACTGTCCCCGCTGCTGTTTGACGTGATCACAGTTTTTCTAATTTATGGCATCAAGTCACTGCACGTGGATGTGCAGATCCTGCTTTATGCGGATGACATTCTTTTTTGTGTACCAGGGTGTGGGCTACAGCACCGTAGAGACCTGCGGGTGGTGCTGTACCGGCTGAGAGTTTTTGGAATCTTTTCAGGACTCCAGGTTAACACCCAAAAAACATATGCAATACTGAAGAGCCCGGGGCTGGACCCCCGGCCGAAAACAGTGGCGGGGGTGATCGTAAAAAAGGATATTCGATACTTGGGAGTGCAGCTAGGCAACATCACATCCGACGCAGCATACGCGAGAGTCATTGCGCGGATGCTCCTGCGTGCCAGAGCAATGGCGGCATTGCCGCTAGGACTAGAAGAAAAAGCCTTTTTGTTTGCCTCCTGGGTGGCACCAGTGTGCTATTTGACATCGAGGGCGTACCAGCCGTCCCAGCATGTGTGCTCCCAGATGGACATGGTCCATCGGACGGCGCTGGGCATAAGCACGTGGGACTTGACGATGTCGATTTTGGTGCGGCCCCCCAGGGAGGGCGGACTGGGCAGGCGAGCCTGTCTTCGTACGCGCAGTGGACTCACAGCCATACTTTTGCGCAGTATGTGCAAAGACCATCACGTTTTGCCGAGCGGCACGTGGGGCCATTTCGCAGGTGGGCGGGGGCGCAGGGGATGCTGTTTGATGAGGAGTTTCTGCCGTTTTTTCAGATGAGCCCCCTGCCGTTATCGGTGCCCTCCTTTGTGCAGGGCTCGCTGAAGAGTTACTCAGCGGTGCGTAGGTGGGGGGGTGAAGTGCCCCCCCCCCCCCCCAGAGCACGACAATCAAGCACGACAATCAACGTTGGCAAAGGGCAACGGAGTCACGCCCGAAGCGCCCGAGGCAGGCAGGCCCGGGAGTGCTACAAGGAGTGCAAGAACTGATTGCAGAACTGGTGGAGAAGGGCTACAGGATAGTGTACACTGATGGATCGTCGAAGCGACTGGGCCACAAGGACATGCGCAGGGCCGGGGGATTTGGCGTGTTCGCGGCGGAAGACGACCAAGGACCAGAGGTGCGCTTCTGTGGCTACGTACCAACACATTACAGGCAAACAAACAACGGAGCAGAGCTTTGGGCAGCCGTGGAAGCCTTACAGGGTTTCTGGGTGCCAAAACTGGCAATCCTCACCGACTCACAATACCTGCAGCTGGGAGCGACTGGCAGGGCCCAACACTGGAAGTCAAAGGGATGGACAACCACATCTGGAAAACTGCAAGTCCACGTCCCAGTCTGGGAAATACTGCTCCAGGAAATGGCGACGCCGGGAAGAGAAGTCAGGTGGGAACATGTCCCAGCACATGTCAACGTGCAGGGAAATGAGATGGCGAATGGATTGGCCATGGAAGGCATGTGTTCAAGCCCACTGTGGTCATAGCATGTTGCACCAAAATCATCATCTGGGTCAGAGTCCACGGTAGGTTTGAGGGGAGGGTCGGGATCAGAGTCAGAGGGCACAAGGGCACTCTGGTCATCCCTGGGTATGGTACCCATGGACAGTGATGAACTGACAGGGGAAGCATCCGGGGAGCCAGCGCCACGTGGGATGGGACCGTACTCCTCAAGCAATACAGAAAGTGAGGAAATGAGACCAGGACACACACACCAGGGAGTGCTGTCGAGTGCACTGTCAGCAGCAGACACACTGTCCTTCAGCACTGATGTGAGTGACACCAGGCGACAGCGCAAGAAGCGAAGACTCCGGAAACGCAGGAACCCAGGACAGGGTCGATAATGCCAGAGCCAGAAGCCCTTGCACAATGGAACAGACATCCCACAGGCACCAGTTTCCGTTGCCTCATGGCCCCCCCCGGAGGGGTTGGAGGGGGAGAGGGTGACAAGGAAGAAAAACCCCCGGGGAGGGTGAGGAGAGGGAGAGAGAGAAAGGTCGAGACACAGAGAGAGAGAGAGTGGGCGGGACAAGGAGAGAGAGAGAGAGAGTGGGCGGGACAAGAGAGAGAGAGAGAGAGAGAGAGAGAGAGAGAGAGAGAGAGAGAGAGAGAGAGAGAGAGAGAGAGAGAGAGAGAGAAGCCCACAGAGAGAAAGGCCAGAGAGACAGAGACCCACAGAGCGAGGGTTAGAGACTAACCGGCACTGTGGGAGGGTGGTGGGTGCGAGCTGACCCAGATGTACAGTTGGCCAAGGCCACAGCAACATCAAAGGCCACCTGGAGTGGTACAGAACTGGTCTGCGCTGCAGTGCAGCAAGGCAAAACACTGAACTGTGTGGTGATGACCATGCGCCTGTGACACGGGGGCGTATGCGAGCCCAGTATCCGTTGCCTCATGGCCCCAGAGCACGAGAGAAGGGGAGGGAGAGAGTAGGAGAGAGACCCAGAGAGACCCACAGAGCAGGAGACGGGGGCTAACCAGCGCGAAGGGAGGGTGGTGGGTTCGAGCTGACCAGGGTGTATGGGACGCCAAGGCAGCACAGAACAGTCAAGTGGTGAAATAACAGGACGCCGTTGCGCCCTTGAGCAGCAGGCTCGACACGTCGTTACGTGTTGAGAGGCCGAAGCATGACAGGGGCTGCGAGAGTGCGGCCCATGTGAGGAAAACGACAGCAAGTAGGCATGAATATGTGGGCAGCATGCGCATGCATGGTGTGGAGCAGAAATGGCATGCGCCACACGCAGAACAGCAATGATCTGTTGAGTTGCCTGGCAGCCGGAGCACATGCTGAAATGTTGAGACGCCTTTGCGCCACCAAAGGCGCCATTGCGCCCCTGAGGTTCGAGTACGACACGTCCTCACGTGCCAGGGGACAAGTGCATGACAGGGGCACGACCTGCAGGGCAAGGGTTAGAGACTAACCGGCACTGTGGGTGGGTGGTGGGTGCGAGCTGACCTCAATGTCCAGAGGACCAGAGCCAATGCACAGTCAGCAACCACCTGGTGTGGTACAAAACTGGTCTACGCTGCAGTGCAGCATGCAAAACACTGAAAAATGTGGTTATGACCATGCGCCTGTGACACGGGGGCGTATGCGAGCCCAGTTTCCGTTGCCTCATGCCCCCCCCCCCCCCAGCGGCGAGGCACACTGACACGGGGGCGTATGCGAGCCTAGTTTCCGTTGCCTCATGGCCCAGCGGCGAGGCTGCCTCTAATGCCGGTGTGGCATAACTCTTTATTTGCAAATGCGTTCTGACCTACCATTGCCCGGCCTTGCTGAAAAAAGGAGTGCTGCGGTGGGTGGACTTGGTGGAGGGGGGGGGCATACCTCTGAGCTTGTATGACTGCATTGCGCCCACATGGCAGGGGGTATACCTAGAGGGAGTACGCCGATTGTTGACGCCGCCTCCGGCGGCCCTGCCACAGTACATGGGTCCAGAGTTGGGGCGCTGGATGAGCAATTGGGTAACGCGAAAAATGCTGCTGTATATGCAGCACAAGCAGCGGCATGAGCCGCGACAGCCACCGGAAGTGTGGCAGACATTTGGACGACTGTTTTTGCCAAAATGGGATCGGGACTTCGTGCGCCGAGCACTGTGGCAAAAATTGCCGCTGGGAACGCGCATGGAAAGGCTGGGGGGCAAGCTATGCCCGCTGGATGGGAGGGTGGAAGATCACGAACACGTTTTTCGCCATTGCATGTTCGGCGCTTTCATGCAGAGCACAGTGAGAAAGGCGTTTGGGTTGGTGGACTCGGGTGGAGCGAAGGTGGAGCCCAGTCGTCTGCTGAGAGATTTCCCACTGCTTTCTATGACCACCACCCAGGGATTGTTGCTGTGGGCGGGACTAAAGGCGCAATGGAACCTTCGGTGCAGGGCAAAATACCAGCACCAGCCAGCGACACTGGACGAATTTATTGCAGGGTGGGCAGGGTTACTGCGGCGCTGGCGCGCCGAATCCAATTTGTCGGTGCCGCGGCGTGACCTGTTTTTATTTATCAACATCCTGGATGGATGGTTCGACAACCCGGCGATGCCGGGGATCTTTCAGGGGCCACCCCAGCAGCCAACCACGGTTGGAGGAGGGCCTCAGGTGGACAAACTACAGGTGAAAGAGGCAAAGTGGGGTGCGCACAAAACAAAGGTGGTGGCAGAACTGGAGAGCTTGGCAGGGGAGGGTTGGATGGTCGTGTACACAGACGGGTCAGTGAAGGTGGTCAGGGGCTGGGCGCAGGCAGGGTTTGGGGCCTTGTACAGGTCGAGCTCCCTGCGCAACAGTTCTGACTTTGTCCCTTTGGGAGAAAAGCAAAGTGTGAGCAGGGCAGAAATAAGGGGAGTCCTGCACGCTGTCCGCAGCCGACGATGGGAGGAGCGCATGATAGTCGTGTTAGACTCGGAATATGTTTTCAAAGGGATCACGCAGTGGTCCAACAAGTGGCAGCGCTACCAGTGGAGGGTCTCAGGGAGGGAGGTGGAACACAAGGAGCTGTGGATGGCGGTCGTGGCAGAGCGGGAGCTCGCAGGGGACCGACTCCAGGTACGATGGGTGCCATCTCACCTGGGGGTGGCGGGGAATGAAGAGGTGGACAAGTTGGCTGAGCAGGGGAGGCTGCGGCATCCATACAATGAAGATTCCCCCCCGAAACGACGCCGCCTTGAGCAGCAGTGGGAGGAGTTGGGGCTCGAGGAGATGTCTTCTGGGGAGGGGGAGGCCAGCGACAGTGGGTATTCGCATATTACAGGGAGCTTGCTTGGGGAGGGGGATACGTTAGGGGCATCTTCGAGTTTGGGCTCTCAAGGGTGGGTGGACAGCGAGGAATGTAGTACGGATGTCAGTGATAATCCCAGGAAGAGGGGCAGGAGGGTTGAGCCATCTGTGGTGGCGCCTCGCGGCACCTTGATGGAACTTTGAGCACATTGTGTCTTCGACATCTGCCACGCGGCTGCGCCGCACGATACTTGCTGAGGGCATACGTCTGTCGGTGGGGACGTATTGCTGGACTTTCCACCGCTCTGCAGATAAGCTACGCCCTTGTCCAAGCTACAGTAGGCGTAGGGACCGTCATAATTGTGTACGTAATTTTAATTATGTACGAAATGTAGTGCGGCCACATAAGACATGGGTTTGTCGTCACATTTGCCAATTACATGGAGCCATGGACACATGCAACATGCCACATGCAAGGCAAATTCATTCCCAAGAGTTTGAAGTTGCCCGAGCCCAAACCAGCCCCTAAGCCTCAGCCAAAGGCATCTTCAAGTGGTGAGCATGTGCAATTGTTCCTCATGGTGTATGATCGCAAGAAGGGTTTCCAAGCCGAACATTTGTAGGCTTTGCATTCTTCATAGCTTGTGCCAACATGGGTGTGAACCTGAAATTTTTCATGTTCCCAAGGCTGTCTTGTGTTTGCATACACTTGGAAATGTGGGCAGAGGTCAAGGTGCACTCATACCATGCACGCGCACGTTTGTGTCGGTAGTTGTATGTGTTGCGCGCAAGCTACGCCCTTGTCCAAGCTACAGTGGGCGTAGGGACCATAATAATTCCGTACGTTGGTGTAGCTTATACAAGGGGGGGGGGGGGGCATGAATGCCTTTGCTTTAAGTTTGACCCTTATGTGACAAGCCACACACAGTTGGTGCAAACATGGTGGAGTTGGATATTTTGGTGTTGATGGCCAAGTAAGAAGGCATTCAACGACAACAGTGGAAGGAGTGAAAGAAGTTTTTGGGTGTTTTTGGCAGTCTTCCTTTGGCAATGGCACCCCTCAACTCCACCTTCGTGAAGCAACAGCATGAGAGTTGCCATTCGGCATGTCTTTTGATGTTGTGTTGTGCCTTTCCTAAACGTGTTGTTAATAGTACAATGCAACTACCACGGGATAGATTGTGGTTGTTGATTGAAAGGGCATGGGGTACTTTGTACTATGGTGATTCCAAGTGTACCTCCACACTCCAGACCACAACAATGCATTGGTTTGTGGTTTGATTGTGTCCCTAACATGGTGGGGAATGCATTTCAAAAGTTGATGCTTTACCCCCCCCCCCCCCGCCTCCTCAAAGGACTCCCAAAGTGAGCGTGCAGAGTAGATGTGTCGCAGAATACTCCTATTTTGGATGAACCCTGTCTGGACTTCCAAAGTGAGCGTGCAGAGTAGATGTGTCGCAGAATACTCCTATTTTGGATGAACCCTGTCTGGACTCCCAAAGTGAGCGTGCAGAGTAGATGTGTCGCAGAATACTCCTATTTTGGATGAACCCTGTCTGGACTCCCAAAGTGAGCGTGCAGAGTAGATGTGTCGCAGAATACTCCTATTTTGGATGAACCCTGTCTTCTGGCGGGACGCACTGTGCCAGCACATCTTCCAATTGGATCAACAGCACGTGAGTGAAGGGGAGGGCTACATATTTAGGTGTGTTGCATGCATTCCTGTTTAATGCAGGGACACCCTGTACTCGACTGATGACACCGTACGGCCCTATCACATGCGCGCATGATCTCACGTGTACCTCCGCGCGAAGTCTGTTCTGAGTGTCTATTTTTGTTTCAGCACACCCCTTTGTCATTCATCCCCCTCACCTGGGGTGAGCGGTTCGTTCAACTGAGGTTGGACTTTGCCAGCAAGGGTTTGTTTGGCAAAACTGCCCTCTGCTGCTTGGGGCATGAGTGCCGCTTGTATGGAGGGGCTGTCGGATACCCCTGCAGCCGCTGCTGAAATTAAGGGCGGCATCAGAGTGGTGCCATCCCAGCGTTTGGTGACGGTACGCGCCACAAAAGATCTGGTGGAGCTGGGGGCCCTACTTGGGCATCAGTACAAGAACATCATTCTTGAGGGCCGAAAGCGCTGGCTTGATTTTTATATCAAACAGGAGAAGAGTTTAACAGAAGAGCAACTAAAGCAAATTGTTGAGCATGGGAAGAAGGCAATCGACGAGTGTCTGCCACACGCGGCGAAGTTTCTTGAAGGCCTCAGCCAGGCCACAGAGACTGACATGTATGGCAGTATGTTGGACTTTGAGCTTGAGACGTATGACCATATTATCACGTTGAAGAAGAAAGAAGCGAAGCTTGCCGCCAAAAGGGCCAAGGAGATGACGACCTCCAAAACTGACAGCGACAAAGCTGATGCTGCAACGGAGCGTGAAACTGAGGACTCGAACGGCAAGAAGGAGCACGTGAAGGGGCATTGCACAGGATTGACGTATTGCTCTGCGTCAGACCCTGATTTTGCAATGGCGGCACAGACAGTTGAGTTGCCGCTGAAGCTGTATGGGTATGGGGATGCGGATGTGGTGTTGCATTTGGAGCTGCAGACGGAAGGCAGTTCTCCACAGCGTGTGCTCTGCTATGATGTTGATGGTCGATGCTGCCCTGTAGGTTTGAACTCTGCAGGATTAGCTACCACAACATTCACGTTGAGGCAGAAGCATGAAGAAGGGTTCCAACAACCGTCCCTCTGTATGCAGGCTGTGCTCTGGGAACTGCTTCTGGGCCAATACACATTGAAGGGCGCAATGGAGCTCCTGAAGTCTCTGAAGTACCCACTGATGTGTGGAGCTGCCATGCTCTTGGTGGACCGGCATGGGGCTGTGAACGTGGAGCTGAACAATGACGGCGTACATTTTACAGATTCAAACCAGAATGTCCTCCTTCGAAGGACCAACCATCCCCTCCTGAGTGCCACAAAGGAACACAACGGGAACACTTCCGCAGAGCAGAAGTATTCTGAGGAACGCCTGAAGCAGTTGGATGTTTTGCTCCGGGCTGAAAGCAGGAAAACACTGAAGGATAAGGACAAGGCGCTGCAGGATCCTGTTGACAAACTCAAAGTAGGCCCATCGCAAGCCATGGCCGCCTTGTGTGGCTCGGACCTGATCTGCAACAGCCGTGCGCTGGCCACAGTCGTCAGCGATGTGGCTGCCAAGCGGCTGTTTGTGTTATTCAAGGAGCGGTGGCCAACACAGGGGGTTCAAAAGCGCCGGCTGCAAACGTGTAAAAACCAGGTACACAAAGTGAAGCGTAAGCTGTACTGCTATGATTTGGACGAGATACGTGAGGTCACAGACACTGAGGAAATGGACCAGGATTTGGATGGGTTCGAGGAGGAAGTTGACAGCGAGACTGATAGCGAAACAGGTTCGGACTCCAGCAGCGAGTCTGAGGAGTCTGAGGAGTCTGAGGACAGTTCCTGCACAGGAACCGATGGCAGCGAGGACTCTGTGGCGCAGGACAACGAAGTGGCACCCTAGGACACAACTGGTGCATACTGATCAATGACTGAATGTGCAAGCCATTCCTTGCACGCAGTGTGTGTGCCTTGTACTTGTAGTGGTCTGTTGTCAGTGCCAGGGCAGTTGTCCATCAAGGCATTTGGATGGTGGCGTTAGGCGGAGAAGTGAGAACGACAGGCCCATGGCTGAACAAGCGAAGGGCTCTCAGGGACTCTGCAATGACCATAATCATACTGTTTACCTGGAGGCAAGGCGTTCTGAATATGCCTGTCAACATGTATTCTATCCAAATAGTTAGGATGTCAGTGTTGAATGCAATTTAAGAGGTGGTGTCTCAGTGGCCAGAGGGGCTTTTCAAAGCGTGGCATCACAGCTCCATTTCACAATTTGCACCGCAGCCGTTCCACAACAGGTGGCCCAACAGAAGCTCCCGCATTTTGGTGATGTTGTCTGCCGCTGGTTGCGCCTGAACGTGTTGAGCACGGAGTTCGGGGGTGGGAGCTTGTGGCCACCCTGCAAGTTCATGTGCCCCAGGAGTACCTGGCACAAAACAAAAAACTTTCGATTTGGTGGTGTGTAACTTGTCTAGATGGTCTTCATCACCCCCCCCCCCCCCAGTTATCATTTTGCTCCCAAAGTCCGTGTCAATCATACCCCATGCATCCGTTGTGGCCAGGGGAACAGCGACTGACAGCGAATATCGGTTTGAATATACCATTGCGCTATGCCAAGGGCATGTGAAGGAACCATGTCAGCACATAGCATCGCCACCTCTGACCTCTCCTGACTACAGGTAGGCATTGTGTTGAATTACAAAATGTTGAAGCCCTTTGGACTCAGCCTTAATGAATTGATGTGAAGGGAGATGCCCCAAGGCTGCAGCGGCCGGTAGCCTAGTTTCTGGTGCTTGGTGATCCCAGTCTGTGGAATAAAATGCAGGCAAGTGCAGCTGTGCAGCCCAAAACTGCACAGGTGAATGCTGCATCGGAGGCCATTTCTGTGACCATGCCACATGGCCAAGTCGGTAATTTGGTAGTGCTGAACCCAGTCATCTGTACTACAAAGTGGCTAACGTGAACCCGATATGGCAGGAGCCTGTCCCCGTTGGGGTTGCCAATACGGTCTGGCCATTGAACTGTTCTCTGCTTTGGAGACCTGAAGTGGTACAGGTTATGCAACTATTTGACTGTTCTCTGCTTTTCAGATGCAAGGGTTTTGTAGCCACTTAAATGTTGTTCACTTATTGATTTCCATCCTCCGCAGTTTTACCATTTTCGCGGGACCAACGTGAAAAACTGACGTGAAAAATGGACGAATGGCTTGCACAATTGCCGGACCTGGGTATCCTTATGGGACATTCACCCCCCCATCTCTGCGGACACCATCGACTTTCCCCATGCGGGTGACCACAAAGCGGCCAGAGTCACAGTGATGAACCCATTAGGACCGCGGCCGGCGCCACCGCCGGTCATTGGCAACGTGTCGCACTGGCCCTCCTCGTTATTCCGCAAGTTTTCGCGCCACATGTCCCAATGGTCCAAGGCGCACTCGACTAACCAAGATCACATCATGCACCCGCTGGATAGGGCGGACGCCATCATTGCCGCGGCGCCCAGCTTTGTACAAGCACACCCCCGCCCACAGCCAGTTCAGGATGCGGTCGAACAACAACTGGCTGACGAGTTGCACCGCAACCCTACCTCCAAGAGGGCACAGCAGGCTTGGGCACACCACAGGGTGACCAATAATATGAAACGGGCCCAACGACACCTGAGACGCTTCCGAAAATGCGCGGTACCGGCCGCTCTACTTTCTTCAATGTCCTAACGTGGTGGCTGATCACCCCCTTCCGCACGACCAGCCCGCAACCCGACACGACCTCGGCCACGGAACATCTTCCGCACTTCGCGGGAGACCCACCATGGAGACCGGAAGAGGTCAAGGCTCTTCTATCACAAGTCTTAAAACCACGACGACCAGTAAGCCCCGATCCTCCCTCCTGGCAATCTTTCACAAAAGCGCTACGCCAACCCAAGAACAAGGCGGCATGCATGGACTACGTGGTGCCACACCTGTACTAGTGGCTACCTAGGGAACTATAGTGGGACCTTTACATAGCGGTGCGCCATGTGTGGGAAAGCGGCGACGTGCCGCACCACTGGCTGCAGGCCAGAATAGCCATGATCTACAAGTCTGGCCCCCATGAGGCGGCATGCAGTTACCGGCCCATCAGCGTAGCCACGGGGATGTACTCCATTCTGGCCCGCCTCATATTGGACACCCTGCGAGGGCCCATCGACACAGCACTCTCCGACCCTCAAGCAGGATGTAGGCCAGGCTATACCACATCACAACAAGCCCTCCGCATGTCGATGTCTTTACACCAATACGGGGACGGAGCGCTAGTATGCCTCTTGGACATCGCCAAAGCTTACCCCAGCATGCCCCATGAGTGCCTCACCTACGGACTGCGGCTGATTGGAACCCCAGCCCGCATCTACAGCATGGTGGCCAGCATCTACGCACACGGCACGGGGGTGTACGGAGACGTCCGTTTTCCGTTGCGCCGTGGCATCAAGGAAGGGTGCCCCCTTTCCCTAGCCCTTTTTGTTCTGGTGTATGAGGCCTTCCACCAGACTCTCACTAGGGAATTTTCCAACAGCACCATACTGGCCTGTGTCGATGACATTGCCATCATCTCCCCGAACGAACGTGAGATGCAACGCGTCCTGGAGCGCGTCAGTCGGTTGTCTGCCATACTGGGCCTCAAGACGAACCCTTCAAAGACATAGGTTTACCGTTGGGCCCCACCCTCCCGCCGTCAGGGTGTGGCGCGAAGAGAGTCCCCAACTAGGGACACCATCACGTGGGGCGATGTGCGATTGCTGTTGCAGCCCCCTATCTTCCACTACTTTGGTCACCTCCTGGCACATCCGACCTGGGAACAAAAGGCACGTGATGACTTCGTGGGGACGGCGCAGCTGATCTAGCGCGACACCAATACCTGCCACTGAACGCTTTCGAGCGGGTACAGCTACTAAACACCGTCGTGATCCCACAGTATACGCACCACACCTTGTTTCTCCCCCACGACTCCATGTTCAAAGCCATGGACTCCATGTGCTTAGGGTTCGTGCTTATGGCGGAGGGCATGGAACTCAATAAGGTCGACGTTCACAAATCGTACAACGTCCTCCATGTCTCTTCCCCTCACCGCCTCGGCGGAATGGGGTTGCACCGGCTGCTCTGGGCCCACAAGGCACGATTCATCACAATGGTACAGAACATGTTACGCTCACGTCTGGGATCCATTGGCTGCGACCTCAGCAAAGAACTACCCTCCCGAGCGGTGTCTATTCGCAACTACCTGGCTATACTCACCCAGCTGGGTGCTCGCACCGCACTTCACATAGCACTTCCGCCGCGGCCGGGCGGGGGGCCCAACCTCATCGACAGCGAAAGCTCCGATGATGGTGTCCTCGTGTCAGCCCGCAAAGAACAAGTGGGGGATGCCCTCTACACGCGCCACTACATTGCCCCACACCGGTACCACGAAGACCCCTCGCCGGGCACGGTGCCCGCGGGATACCGCCTTGTCACCATGGCGGGCATACCGTGCTACTCAAACCAGCAACCGCCAACCGGAACGTCCCTATACTCCGATTGCAGCCTTCAAACAGATTGAGATTGCGGGCTCGGAATACCAGGCGGTGGGCGCAGCGGTGACAAAGGGCCTCTTCGCATCCTCGCCCGGGTGGCGGGCCCACAGCAGTCCTACAGGGTTGAAATGTAAGGAGCAGCCATTGGCGCAGCCATCGCACCCAACGGTGACACTCAATATATCGACAACATGGCCGTCACAAAATGCGCTCACCGCCAACCCACGCATAAATGTTCCGACGCTGACATCCGCCACAAAGTGTGCGACCACGTGCAACACAAACGCGTCGCCGCGGAGTGGATCGCCAGCCACCACCTTGAGGCGGAGGCCCGCAACGCGCAGGAACGCGAACAAATTCGGCGTAATGGGGAAGTAGACCTGCTCGCCAAGATAGCCACGCGCCTACCCGTGCCGGATCACGATCCCCGGCGCGCCGAACATATTGCAATATGCGGCGGGCCCACCCCCACTACGGCGCGGAAATGGATCCTCCAGCAAAGGCGTGTTGTCACTTTCGACGGTGCACACTGGGTATCCTGGCTGCCGATGCGCGGGCACCGACACATGCTCTGGGTCAAATGGCTTTGGGGCTAGGTACGATGGGTTGGGACAGGCGCGCCGTGGGACCATACCACCCCCAAGTGCCCAATATGTCCCCTCCATCACGGTACCACTATCCACAAACGCCTCATACATTGCATGCGTTGGAAAGTCGCATTTCGCCACATGTGGCTTAGCACCTGGGGACCGTGGCAAGATACGGTAACTGAATGGTGGAACAGGGCGTCAGCGGCGGACCCACACCATGTTTCCTGCTTTCGCATACCACAGTCCCTATGGGACCACAACCCCTGAGCACTGCGGGTAGACCTCAGGGAGCGTGTGGCCTGGCACCAGTACCACACCCTACATGGCGTATGCCAACTGCGCGGCCAACTCACCATGCCCCCCCGCGACCCACAGGTGCCACCCATGCTGTCCACGGCGGTGCCGGCATGGTACACAAAGCTGCGCCCACGAGCCGTACGACCAAACCCCACGGACCCTTTCCTCCGCAATCAAGTAGTGTATACAGGGCCCCGGGAGAGAACATCGCGGCGGGATGGCCGCGCCTCTCAAGAGGCATCCCACCGTAGAGCTGTGCACACATGGGACCGGCCGCAGTCGTACCACACCAGGTCATGGGCGGTGATATATCTCGACCAGTGCCTCTGTTCCACTGCCGCAGACCCAGGGGCACAGCAGGTAGCCTCGGCGTTGCAGTATCTGGCCCAACCTTGGTTTATGCATCAGCGTGCCGTTGTTGGGGCCTCACTGATGGATTCATACCGCGACGTGCTAGACGATCTGGGGCGGCAATCAGGGCACCAGCACTCCCTTCTGCGACGTGCTAGAGTGTGGACCACCTCCGCAGACCAGCACTATCAGCGGCATAACCGAAGGGTTGAGTTCTTTTCGGTGATGAGCCAGTTGTGGGCATCTCAGCGCGCCGCCCACGGGATGGAGTCGCCTCTGCCTAAACGCCAATGCCGCACAAGGCCCGGCATCCTGGGCCAACGCCCGCCACCGGACATGGCCCCTGCAAAGCGACGAAAGCTTGTCACCCTTGAGGACCTGTGGGGAATGGCACACACGTGATCCAGCATGCCTTTTCTCCCCCTTGAACTCTTACGCATTAGAGGCTTGCCATATGGCGTGGCAGTTTTGCGTACCGCATCAGAGAGCCGTCTGGTATACGCATGTGAACTCTGGGTCTTTGCCATGTGCCCCGCGTTGCGGGGATCCACTGTATCATGTGCTGGAGTCGCCCACTTTCCCAGGCACAATCTTGGGTACTCTTTGAACTTCTGGAGTCAGTCAAAAAAAAAAATCTCACGCGTACCTCCGCGCGAAGTAGCTGCACATGTGCATCCTGAGGGGGTTGAGGTCACACACGGAGTGCACTACGAATGAAATACCAAAGTGGTATCCTGCTTTGTCTTGAGTCACATCAAGTCAAACCGATGCCTGTGGGGAATGACAGAGCGTGTGCATTGCACATGTGCGATTCATTGGCCTTTGTTCAAGGCATTAGTAGGGTTGACGGACGGTGGAGCATGGTCTTGGCCATCTCAGCTTGACCTCCGGGAGAGGTCCCTCCTGCACTTTGTGGAAGCCCAGGAGGGGGAGTTGAGGCGCGAGCAGCTGTGACCTCATGAACGACTGCCAGTCGGGCCTGTCTGACCAAGACCGCAGCTGAGATTCCCTCTATCAGAGCACAGCATGATAAGGGGCTCACAGTGTGTGCCGGCGCCACCACATGTATGCACGCCACACGAAAGCTGAGGGTGGTGCTTGACTATGGCTGGTCCTACCTATTTGCCTCTCGCTCTGAATGCTCCCATGTTACCCCCGGCTCACCCCTGCTACCCCTAGACTTTCGAATACCACACGTATGCATTGCATTCCCAACTCGTGTCATCACCCACACTGCGACTCCACTAGCATGCATGCCTGGTCCCTACATGTACGCTCTCCATTAGGCTGCTGGCACCGTAGGGCCCTACCACACGCACCATGGTGTCACACCACCACCTCAAGTTGACCACACATGTGCATCCTGTAGGGGTTTGTGCTTACACACAGCGTGCCCTGAGAATGACCTGTTATACTATCCTGTTCAGTCCACCAGTTACAATCATTTGACAAGGTTGCCTTTGGGGCCCGGCAGTATGTCTGCACTACAGCGTGAAGGAGTCACACATGTTATGCCAACATGATGCATGGGTCTTTGGTCTGCTCAGTTTGTGGGTACACTTGTGCTATGCATAAATGGACCTTCAGCTTTCCGGGGTTCTCCGAGTACACTCAATGACACCTTGAGCGTCAGGGCCACAAAAGAAAGGTTTTTTTGTTCCTTTGCACAATAGCATACGGCAAAGAGGAGGTGTTCATGCCCCTACGCATGTCAACATAGAGCATAGAGGGGACGTGTCTCTCCCTCTATGCTCGTCTACATAGCGCAGAGGGGTAATGTTCAATGGGGAGCAGTCTTCGGAGAGCACCACCCACGATATCATCGAACGCTTCCTCGGACTTGGAAGCCTGTCTAAACGGCGGCACACCGAACTCTCAAGCGGTCTCGTCGACCTTTTAGCCACATGGACCCTGTGTTGGAGTAAAGGATTTTTCCTGAAATTTGTTAGCCCAGATCGTGATACACCAGAGCAGCAGCCTAACTAGGTCTAGGAGGAATAGGTTGGAGCAAAACTCCACCCAACCACCAAGGAGTTTGTGCAGCGGGCACTGTGGCATAAACTCATGGTTCATGACCGCATTTTTACACTCACAAGCACCAATGACTGCCCCTCTGAGGAAGAAAGGAAACTGTAAAACACGCTCTCTCGGAATCCCCCCCCCACACCCTAGCATAGAGGTCCACTTTACCAGCATGCCGGCCCAATTTGTCTGGAATTTTTGCAATGTCGCTGCCCCTCCCCCCCTTGGCATGCCATCGCAATGCCCAGTGGGCCTCCCGTGCCACCCAGAGGAGTTGCCCAAGTTGATCAATGAGCGAGTAAAAAAAGAACGGGGTCGGTGAGAGGTCCAAGGGTGGGGGGTATGGGGGGTACCCCCCCCCCTCACAACTACGACCAAAATTGAGAATCTTTGAGTCGTTCAATGAGGAGGAGAGACAAACCAACAACGCCGCAGAGTTGGTGGCCGTGATTGCAGCGCTGAGATGTTTTGAAACCTCGGTTTGTAAGGTATGTGTGATCACGGACTCAGAATATGTAGTGTTAGGGGCGGGGGCGGGGGGGGGGGGGGGACGCAAATGGCAACAAAATGGTAGGGTGGACCCCAGGGGGCCGTTGGCGAACGTGGGATTGTGGGTTGAGCTACTAGATATACATGGGTGACAGAGTGCAGTGGGTTCAAGTCCCATCACACGTGGGACTTGAAGGCAATGAAATGGCTAATGATCTCGCAATTTCTGGCATATGCCACATTCCATTGTGGGGAATGATACACGTGAGACCAACCCCACCCCCTGATGTGGGTGCAGTGAAGGAGCCGGAAGTCCGGTCTCCGTCGGTATCATCTTTTGAAGACAGTGATGATAAGTCGCTGGAAGAATTGGCGGTTGATCTACCGCAGATAGTTTAGGACACAGTTCAGGATCCAGGGGTTCCAGCAAAGCATCAGGCTTCGCCACAACACAGGATCATGGTCTGTATGCAAATCCGATGGCTGGCTATTCCGAGGATATTGACGCGGCACCTAGCACGGAGGTAAGTGACTGGGAGGGACACGTGAGACGAAAATGTGCCAGGTTACTGAAAAAGTGAGAGTGGATAGAATAGGCAGAGCTCTATACCTTATGCCAGAGTATAGAGACGGCACTACAGTGGCATCATGCTCGGTGCTAACCTTCTTGAGAGGGGGTTCGAACCCCGCACTTCTTCTTGCGTGGTCGATGGGACAAGCTAGGTCGCGAAACTCACGTCCGGGGGATGAGTTGGATGCACCGAAAGTCCCGAATCCCCAAATTTTTTTTCGGCCGGCACGAACAATGGGACAAATCAACTCAGGTAGAACTCCGCCGTGACACTGCACACTGAGTGGGAAGGGAAGGCAGAAAGGTCTCTGGACATGATATATAACAAGTATAGCCAGCAGTTTTGGAGTCAGTCAAAAAAAAATATAACAGGTATAGCCAGCATACTATACTAGTATCATCCACGAACTGTGCGCCACCCCGGGGGGGCTCGAACCCCGGCGGAGGCATGTAGATGGTCGGCATAGTGGTATCATCAATGAACACATGGCTTCCTCTCCGGTCAAACCTTCCGCTCCCAACCGGCAGGGAGATCGTTTTTGTTGTGCCCCATACAGCATGGATAATCGAGGCGAGACCTCAGACAATGCAAGCCATTGTCCATGCAAAGCGAAATGGTGTCGGGCTGAGGCGAGACCTCCGGCCAAATTTCGACCCGTAAAAGACTGAAGTGAACACAGCAATAGGAAGGAACATACCTGAAATGCACTGTGCACACGCGTCATAGTGCTCTTCGGGTTGGAGGCCAGGTCCGCGGGAGCCTCCCGTGGAGGCGATGGGGCTGGCTCTGCCTCCGGGCTTCGGGACGTGATGAACCGAAAGACAGTTCAAGCCCCAGAGGGGTGAAACGTTAAATGGAAGCGGGTGGTTGGGTAAACGGTTTCATTGGTGACGGCCAAGCAGCAAACCGGAAATGCACTACACACACACACACACGCCACGGAGCGCAGGTTCGAAACTAGGTCCCGGTTGGCCTGCCGTGGAGTCGTCGCTTTTATAAGTATGGGACGCTTGCCTCACCGAGCCAATGGGGGGTTTATGCACTTACCCAAAGTGGGCCAAGAAATACTTGGCCTCATTTGAGTTGTGCTGCAGTACAGCAGGTCGACCAAGGTGGAGGGGTTGAGAGGTTCGTGCTTATTTGCTGCAGCAGTATTATTGTGAGGCGAGACCTCCAGCAGTGCGAGTCATTGTCAACGGGCAGCAAGTACCCGCATGGGTCCCCGCGAACTTCAGAAGCATGAGCATGAGGCACGGTGCACAATACTTGATGAGGAACGCGCTGCATTTGTTGTTTTGGTGGGTTTTATTATGGACCTCGTCCCATTGGCACTTGGGTCGCGAGCCCCTAATTATGTGCGGATCAGGTTGCAACAGCCGGAGACTGAGCAGAGGCTACACCTGCTGCTTGCGTCGGTCTTCAGGGTGCTAAGGGTGCATTGTCCAGACCTGGCACTGCAGGTGGAGCACAAAGAAAATGAGCATGTCTGCTACAGGTTGTGGTCTGGCCAGGTACCTACCCGCGTTGGCGTTAAAACGGTCAAAGCGAGTGGTACAAGGAGCGAAGTCAGTGGAGGCATGTGGCTGTGGGCTCAGGGATGGGGTCCAGCAGTGGATTGTATCCACCATGCTTTGATAGGACTGGTTGATGGCCGGGGTATTGTGTCCTGGCATCTGCATGAAGACGTGCGGTATACGTTGTGAATGGTGAAAGGAATGGACTGGCTGTGCCATAAAGTGTACCCATGTGTGCATGGTGTGTGACTAACCGGCACCTATGGGAGGGGGTGAGCTGACCCAGACGGCCCATGAAACATTCGATAGCCGTCCTCTCCGGTGACCTCAAGGCAACATTCGGAGCTGATCTAGCTTGCGCTGCAGTGCAGCAAGACAAAACAATGAACTAAGAGTGGTGGCGATGACCATATGCCTGTGTCACGGGGGTATATGCGAGCTCATGGCGTTGCTCATGGCCCAGACTGAAAAGGACACTGCACAAGGAAAGAGCATACCTGAAATGCACTGAGCACACACGTCACAGTGCTCTTCAGGTTGGAGGCCAGTCCGCGGGAGCCTCCCGTGGAGGCGATGGGGCCGGCCCTGCCTTTGGGCTTCGGCACGTGATATGAACCAACGGACAGTTCGAGCCCCAGTGAGGTAAAATGGAAAATGGAAGCGGGTGGTTGGGGAAACGGTTATACTCGTGACGACCAATAAGCAAACTGGAAATGCACTACACACATACGCCACAGATCACGGGTTCGAACCCAGGTCCCGGTTGGCCAACCATGGAGCCGTTGCATTTGTTCTTCTGGGATACACGCCTAACTAGTCCAATGGGGGGTGTAGGCTCTTACCCAAACGGGCCAAGAAACATTTGATAGCCGCTGACTGCGGTGAGCTCAAGGCATTCGGCCCTAGTCTGAGGTGTGCTGCAATGTAGCAGGTCAAACAATGAAGTGAGGTTTGTGGCGATGACCATATGCATGTGACACGGGTGAGCTCTATATCCGTTGCTTTATGGCCCTTCACTCATGCAACATTCATGATGGCACACCCCACATACCATGCCCTCGGTGTTCTTCTCTTCACAGCTCTTCTTGGTTCTCCACGTGCAAAGTATCCTTCAGTGAATTTACTTCACTTCACAGAATGTCTGGTGTTGCCCCTGGTGTTGTGGTCCTGGCTAGTTTCTAGGAGTGCACAGTATACACAAGTCTTGCGCCCCCATTGGGCTCTCCCCGGGTAGAGAAATACCTCACACGCATCCAACCCAGTGGCTAAGCTACCAGGACCATGCCGCCTCCGTACACTGTCAGCCTTGATGGCTAAACTCACCGGTGTCAGAATTAAAAAAAAAACAGAAAAAGAAAAAGAAAAAGAAAAAGAAAAAGAAAAAGAAAGAAATGTCTCTCTTCACAACACCCTCGATGCTTCCAATTTGGCTGTTGGCTCTATCCTCTATAGATCCTCCACAGTCCTCTATAGATATAGAAGCACACATGTGTAGGATGGTTTGGCATGGGTGGGGCGCATGTCAAGTGGCTAGGAAATGACTTGGCGCCTTTATGCCCTTGAACAAAAGTACCACCTACCATGGAAGAGCAAAGTAACTTAGTAAAACAACGGGTCCATGTGAAATCTTATTCAGAACGGGTGGCCCTTTGAAGTGAGGTGAGCAAAGCAAGACACCTTCTTTCCTTCTTCTTGAAATTGCAACCCAATGCTCTTGAGTTGATGTGTTTTTTATGCAATGAGTCCTAAGCCCACGAGCATCCGGGCAAGCATTGCTCACCTATGTGTGGGTCACACAACCTTGCTGAAGCATGTGTTGTTGATGCGTGTCTTGTGGGTGTGATCTCGTGCTTAGACAATAGAGACAACAAGGAGGTTGTAAAGGTTGGGTGGCTGAATTTAGGAGGTGGTCACTGAGCTAGTTGAACCAATAAGCTTCGGTAACTTGTTAAATATGGTGGAGGTACCCCTTTGCACAAAAACGGCAATTTGCTTGTGCAAATTCAGGGATTCACGGTAGGGAATTGCCAGACTTCCCATGCATGTGCATATCTGATTTCAGAATATTTTTATATTTGGGTGGTCACTGCCCGCCCGCCCGCCCGCCCTATACGACGAGTTGTTTCCATGCACTCACAGGCACTCACACATTACTGAACCCACAGCCCACCAGCGGCCAGTGATGGAGCACGTGCCTGAGTTTGTGTTGTGCTTGTGAGACCAGAATCCAGGGAAGGAAATTGGGGGGCTTTGTAGCCACGCATGGTGGCGGACATTGAAGAATATACCCGTTTGCATTGAAACCCACTCGATGAAAAAATATTTTTGGGCACTGTTATGTAGCTTGTGGACCCCTTTAGCGGCCTTCAAATTGACCTACAATGCCTAGCATTTGAAGACACACCTTCTTTTGTCCACTTTCAGTGCCATGAATTGCCTTGGAGACTCACCACCGCCACCACCACCAACCGAGAAGTACATAGTGTATTTTGACACACAGGGGACCAACACCCATGTCACACCCCAATGCAATGACTTTGAGTGTTTTAAGAAAGATTTCAACTGGTTCCTCTGCATTTTGGAATTTGCGCTTCGCCAACTGCATTAATTGTGGGACAGTGTAAGCTGTAAAGTAGTACTACTTCTGAGTGCAAAATCCATTCTTCTAGGCAAACACGTTGACCCTAAGTCGGGGCTATTACTGGCACCACCGACACAGAGCCACATATGCGAATACCATTCTGGGGTTTGCATTGTACACCATGGGGCCATCAGCTGGAAATGGATTCAGCCACTTGTGGGAAAGATGCTCTTGGTGTGGAGGCTAGCTTATTGGACACATCTCTTTCAGACTGGCCCCTCACACATGTGTTGTGGTCTCACAATGAAAGCAACGACCCCGTTGGATACTTGGTATTTGTTGTCAGGTGCATGCTAGTTTGCAGCAAGGGGCAAGTTTCTGCCACCACCACAACCACTACCACCCTATGTGCATCCATAGTACATTTTGATGTGTGAACATGAGTCATTCCATGGGGTTTGGACTTCCCGAGCCCTCCATGTGCGCAACCAGCAGGTTTTGCAATTTGCGGGTGGATGGCAACCCACAGAACACCCTAGATATCATTAAATCTAGATACCCAAGCGTGTTTTGTGTGTGGAGACGGGGAAGGTGGGGGTTTGGATGATGGCCATGTACAAGTGTATGTATATGAGTGCCCAGTCGGGGCTTCAAATAGCCATGTTGAAAAATTCTTCATGGGACATGCCCCCTGATTATCTGTCATGTATCCACTCGAAATTCTTTTTGGATACAGGCATGGCACGTGATTCAGCCAATGGGCAAACGCTCGATGCATGGCACACAATTACTTTGTGTTCTATCCTGCTGTGTAGTCTTTTTGAGTTTGAGAGTGCTAGCCCCGGCCATGCAGGCACCGCACATACACGGAAACAAAACAACCCCAAAAAATCCTCAGCTCATATACTGATTGGGGGGGGATCTGTGCACATATCCCATTGGGTCTGGCAAGTGCTCACGCGTGATAGTTTACTCTTTGGGTGGGTTGGTGGTTGTGTTGGTCCTTCGTGTGTCAAACTAGAAGCAGAAAGCACAAAGAGAAACAGACATACTCCGCCAGTACCTCAAACTCTAGTTTTCGAGAGAACACTAGAATTTGAGAATACCAGCCTCAACCACGGAGGGACCGCACCTAAACACGCAAACAAAAAAGCACAAAAAATCTTCAGCACATATCCCGATGGGATTTTAATGTGTTTTTCTTGACACACAATGGGGGACCACCCCATCCACCCACCCATGGTGTGTACTATTGCATGTGAGCGCCCACCAGACCCATCGGGACATGTACTGAGATTTCTCTGAGTTCTGTTCATCTGCGTGTTTTGTGCTGTGTGTGCATGGGCAGGGCTGGTTCTCAAACCTGCGCCCACCCAAATGTCACAAACAATCTTCACAGCCAAAAAGGTGCCTTAGGCTTGCATACACTAGCCCCATGTCATGCAGAAATTCAAGCTTTGCACAATAGTGCCTTGACTCCGCACTCACCATTCCATCAGCGGTGCATGGGATGTCTATGCAGTGATCTCAGATGGTGCTGCAAATCCCCCAATGAATCCCCTTGATGCACTTTGGGCAAATGCAGATCTTTCTTTGTGGGCCCTCTTTGTTCTTGATGTGGGTTCCGGATCTTGATTTCTTTTCTGTCCTCAGCACTTTCATACAATGGTGGCAGAAGGCAAGATTGCTGGGACCGTTGATCCAGAGGCCCCACCAGAGATTACTGCCTTCGACCAACCCATGCACGAGGAGACTTTTGTGGACGACCCAAGGGTACAAGCCGAGGTGTCTGAAGACAACAAAGCGCAGCGGTTGACTCAAATGGCTGCTGCGAACAGTGCTGGGGTGGGCTGCTGCCAATTTCTTATTTGGATTGGGGTGGGGACTTTCTGGGTGGTGGTGTATGGCAATTACAGTGGCGATAGCTGCAGATACCCCCTGCCGACCTGGTGCCTGGTCAACGGCATTTCGGCGTTTTGCAGCATTCCACTCTCCATTTTCTCTGCATTGGCTGCACGCCGGCAACTCAAAAAGGCTGGCGAGCATAAAGACTCCAAACTGTACCAGTTTATGGGGTGTTTCAGCTGCCTGATCATGGTCTTTCATCTGGTGTGGTTCATCCTGGGGAATGTCTGGTCATGGGGGCAAGATAAAACGGAATGCACCGAAAGCCTTCTTGACATTTGCCGGACATACCTCATCATTGTGTACTGCTTCATTGGGCTGATCTATTACTGCGCCTGCTGCTGCGCCCCTATTGCCCTGTTGAACCTCACCAAGGGCAAGTAAGAGGCCCGGTGTGTTCCCACGCGCAGGAGGGCGAATTGTGGTGCAGGCACTCCCCTTTTGCTGACATACATTAGTTGAACCAACGTAGGCAATTTTGATGAGCGGTTTCATCTCATATTACTTGTATGCTGATTAAGTGAGATAAATGACAGTGCTGGAGGTGGAGCACCCATTGGATGCTGTGCTCATCCAAAAACCCCACTCATTGTATTACCTTTTATTCATGGGTCCTTTGGCATGATTCCATTCTAGTTGCACTCATAGGTGTGCTAATAGATATTGCCCCCCTTCCTCAGCATGCTCCTTCTTCAGCACCCGATGCTTCTTTACTTGATCCGGGGATCCTTGCACTGTGCACACACTGGTTGCTACTTTTGGAACATGAGGAATGCTGTTCACGCAGTGCGAACACAGTGCACAGTTTTGTATGCCAGTACTAGTGCACCAATTTTGGGCCCCTTTCTAAAAGTTACCCATATTTTTTGGAAATTGGGTTTCTTTCTTGGAAAGTGGGAAATTTTGGCATATGATACAATGAGGGCACGAGGCACCCACCCATGGCTCACATGCATGTACCAGAGACGCTCTTGGTGCAGTAGGTGACTGCCACATCATTTGGCAACCTATCTTGACGAACACAGTATGGTATTGGTTCAGTGGGGTATCTAAACTAAGGAGAAATTCGCCGGGAGTGGACTGCATACAGGGGGAGACATGCAGAGCGCCAGGGGTGGACCCCATTTAGGGCCCGATATTGTGGCAGGAGTGATATTTTGGGAACCTAACCACAACTACCAACTCTATGTTTTTTTTTTGTTCCGGCGCTAGGCGTGTTAAGCAGTCCCACAAAGGGGCCACAGCCACGAGCATGCATGGATATTGGGTCTAGAACCATGGACAGCCTCCATCTCTGTAGTTTCACATGGGTCATGTTGCTGACCAATTCTCACACAGGAACACGTCACTAGTTGATTGGATGCGACACAACTATCAACTCTCACATTGCGAAAATTGCGGGGGGAAAAAATTGTGGACAAATGGGCGTTAGTCATATCCGGTGAGGCCAAGTATTCAACAACGAGTAATGCAGGTTCGAAATCATCGAAGATTGTGTGCTTATTGGCCGAGCCCTCAGACCAGTTGTCGGAAACACCATTGAGAGGCATGAAGGCATTGCTGGTGATTAGGTTTGCAAGCTGTGCATTCATCAAGCCGATGCATCTACAACGCTTTGGTGGGACTGTGTCCTCCGAGCCATCCTCGGAGAATTAGGTGTGGTGTAAGAGGTGGGCAGCATTCAAGTACAAGGTTGGAGATAGTAGAAAATTACACCTGTTTCTCTTGCTGCTTCGCCATGTTCTACACTGGCGGTGGGTGATTTTGGGTGGGTTTTTACTGCGCACTCATGCAGTGCGCACCCAGTGCAATAGCGCAGCTATGCAATGTCATTTCCTACCTTTCCTCAGGCTAAGACAACAAGCAAGGAAGGCAAAAGAGGAAGACAAACCCTACTACAAACACCCCAAAGATTTGTTCCTTTCTAACAGCTCAATGCAAAAAGTTTGCATTGCATGCGCACTGCATCAAAAGACTCCAGCGCGCAGACCAAATTCCCCAAAAATCATCTGTTTGGAGGTGCCCTGAACACAGCACATGCCTGCACACAGCACAATTATTTGGCCGGTTGGTCGAACCAAGCATTCGTAGTCTGTGCCACTGGTAGGACAAAGTAGTAACGTGGTAGCACACAAAGCTAACCAAACAACTCACACACCTCAGAGAACGAGTGGGGTGTTGTTGATGTCCGGTTGAAGTATATTCGCAATGCACAAATTGCCCTCTCAGTGTGCCCATGCTGCATATTCGTCCGGCCTGAGGGCAGGTAACGAACATCAAGGTACAACTTGGTTCCTCGGACGCTCATTTGAGGCACATTTGGAAGGGATTCCCTTTTGGCTTTCTTCAACAATATGGTGAACAGTTGCATGCAATGCAAGGATTCCCCTTCCCCCCCCCCCCGTGTGGCTTCAACGATGTCATGCAGCACTGAAGGGTCACGATGCCTAACCCCCTGAGTGTTGAATGTTGAATGTCTTTGACCTTAACCGATCCTGTACCCACTGGGTTTTTCAACCTAAGGCCCCAGCAAAGCCCGACCTACTGTGGCCGAATGGGGCCAGCTACAGCAGCACCACGGGAAGGGAGTGACCACTGACCTGGATGCACGCATAACCCTGTAGAGCCCAGGAAGCGAATGCAGCGAGCGGACACAGGGACGAGGAATGAACTGCTGAACAGACCTCGAGCTGAGGCTCCGCCGAACATTGGCAGATTGGACAGATGGCGATGACAGCTGTGGGGCAGGCGCAGCCAGAGCCAAATGCGGACACTGCAACCTGACCATTTGAGGCCCCCGTGTGGCTAAATGTGGTACGGAAGACGGTTACACAGGTGACGGCAATGTAGCATACCGGATATACACCACGCACACACGCCACAGAACGCTGGTTGGAGCCCCGGTCGGCCTGCCATGGAGCCGTTGCTTTACCTTTTGGTGCTGGGAAATGGGAGGTGATCCCTGCATGGCACGCCTGACTGGTACAATGGGAGGGGGGGGAGCTGACCTAGACAGGCCAGGAAACATTCGATAGCCGCTACCCACGGCGAACTCAAGGCAACATTCGGCCCTCGTCTGAGGTGTGCTGCAGTGCAGCAAGTCAAACAATGAACTGAGGTTTGTGGCGATGACCATATGCCTGCGACACGGGGGTATATGAGAGCTCTGTATCCGTTGCTTTATGGCCAAGAAATTGGGGGGCACCCAGCCCCCCCCCCTCCCGGTGGTTGTTCAACCTCCGGCCCCCTCACACACCAATGATCTTGTGGAACTGCCGAACATTGCTGCATATGCATACCAGGACGTGCATGTGTAGAGCTCTTTGAGACCTGCTTGCGCCCCCGCGCCCAAGAAATCGTTGGAGCCCCGGTCGGCCTGCCATGGAGCCGTTGCTTTACCTTTTGGTGCTGGGAAATGGGAGGTGATCCCTGCATGGCACGCCTGACTGGTACAATGGGAGGGGGGGGAGCTGACCTAGACAGGCCAGGAAACATTCCATAGCCGCTACCCACGGCGAACTCAAGGCAACATTCGGCCCTCGTCTGAGGTGTGCTGCAGTGCAGCAAGTCAAACAATGAACTGAGGTTTGTGGCGATGACCATATGCCTGTGACGCGGGGGTATATGTGAGCTCTGTATCCGCTGCTTTAGGGCCCCACTCCCGCCAAATGCGGACACTGCAACCTGACCATTTGAGGCCCCCGTGTGGCTAAATGTGGTACGGAAGACGGTTACACAGGTGACGGCAATGTAGCATACCGGATATACACCACGCACACACGCCACAGAACGCTGGTTGGAGCCCCGGTCGGCCTGCCATGGAGCCGTTGCTTTACCTTTTGGTGCTGGGAAATGGGAGGTGATCCCTGCATGGCACGCCTGACTGGTACAATGGGAGGGGGGGGAGCTGACCTAGACAGGCCAGGAAACATTCCATAGCCGCTACCCACGGCGAACTCAAGGCAACATTCGGCCCCCGTCTGAGGTATGCTGCAGTGCAGCAAGTCAAACAATGAACTGAGGTTTGTGGCGATGACCATATGCCTGCGACACGGGGGTATATGAGAGCTCTGTATCCGTTGCTTTATGGCCCCACTCCCACCAAATTTGCAACATTTGGACCTGATGGTGGCTGTCACCGTATGCCTGTGTCCCGGGGGTATACCATAGCTGAGTATCCGGCGCTTCATACCCCACTCCCACCAAACAAACAACCATGCATACTTGTGATACCAAACAACTTTGGTTTCTGCAGTCCAGTCGGATGTAGCATTGGAACATGGCATGATTGTATTGTCAGGGTGCAGTAGGAACATGTTGTACATTATCCATAGACATGCACGGCTTTGTGCGACATGCAGAGTGTGCACAGAGAGGTGGAGCAGTGGAGCAGTGGGGCCAGTGTTGAATTGCCAACTCTAAGAATCAGCTTGCTTGGAGGGAATTGTGCAATCGTAAGTGCACCATTGTACTCTCATGCACAACGCCGCACTTTTCCTCACCCACTGTCAGAGACGCACCTGCCTTGGTCAAGAAATGCAGGTCACACGAAAGATATGTACAGCCATACCCATACTCATTGAGCATGGTGGTGCGGATAGAAGATGTGGGAGTGCACAATACAGCCCCTCCTCTGGGCAGAAGGTCTCACGGAAAGCTTTTGAAGCAGTCGCCTGGAAGGGAGGTAAGGTTGGGGGGTTTTGCTTGGATTTTAGCGTTCGCAGTGATGATGGCACATCCACTGTTTGTCACTTCGTGACATCTCACATTCCACCTCCAGGTTTCCTTTTTTTTTTTTTGATTGAAGTGGTGGCACTTGGACAAGGAGAGAGGGGGACAATCAAGCATCATGAACAGGCGCGCACAACTTTGATGTGGTGAGAGGCTTTGTGGCGCTTGCAAGCAGTGTGCACCAGCAACCTGCCCATACACTCATTACAGCAATTCTTTGCCACAATTTGCGCAGAAGTATGTGAAATGAAAACCGTTAATCTACCCACCAACCGTTTTGTCCTGGCAAATGAATTGTTTGCTCTGGCAACCAGAAACCATCCAAAACCCTCCCCAACCTGCTGCAACCCTGGAACATTGACCTGCAGTAAAAGCTCCGCTGCCCTCAACACCCTCAGACTTTGAAAGGACTTTAGAAATATTGTTCAGTTGCTTCATTCAGGCAGGCAACCAGCACAGGCACTTGTTGTACGGTGTACCACGTCTTATTGCAAGCACCAGACTGTGGCATTGCCCGCTCTGCTCCTCAGATAGCACAGGACCTCTTCACTGGGCCTATGGTGCCCGTGGTTACACCATGTTTTCGTTTAACCTGCCAAAAGACAGACAGACTCAGCCGTACCACAACAGACATTGCCAGGCCGCTCAATGTCAATCGCCGCCGTCCTGCACTAGCATGGCCGTGTCGAGCATCATGACCCCATTAGACTTCTGTTTTACCAACGCTGCCCCGGAAGGGGAAGATGATGACAGGTAGATGGCAAACGGTGCCTGTGGTACTGGGGATGCTGCCGCATGTTTTTGTGTATTCCACCAAAGATATTGCCGATGACAGACTTTTTCACATTTACTGTTTTTCTTTTTTCGTTGCCCCAGTGGCGTGGCAGTTTCTGATACTGCATGAGCGGATGACAGGTTACAGGTGAGTTTCAAATATACGTCCCGCCACCACGGGTGGTATGCGGCCCAGGTATCGCACGGGACAACATATGTTGTACTTACACTGTCATTACTGATCCGGCCCGTCTGGCCGAGCACTTGCGTTGAACTTGTGAGTCTGAGCAAAAAAAAACAAAAAAAAGATATTGCCGATGATAGTTTTGGGACAAAGCTGCAGCCCCTTCAAAGCCATCCAAATGGCAACTGTTCTGCAATTGTTCACATGTTGGGTGTGCCAAACATATTCAGTCTTCATTTTTTGTTCTGCCGCTGATTGTACTACGTGGTAACAGACCGGCCTATTGTTGGTGCTGTGCGGGGCGTGGCGCAGACCGCCCCGCCTGCATCCGATGACCGGACACGATGGGTGCTGCTGGGTGGCGCGGCGAGGAAGCAGGGTTGTGCTGTCTGGAGCGAGCTGTCCAAGGTGACCCCGTCATACTGTTGCTTATCTAGCCCCATTTTTGCGCTCGGGAATGTAATGTGACGTGACACATGACTTTGGTTGCAGATCAGATTATTGAAGGCCAGCAATGTTTCAATGGGGTTCCTGTGTGCATTTGTCTTCTTGTGGCAGCATTTGTTGGTGCATGGAAAAACAAGTTTCCCATCAGATTGACTACTGCAAGACAGGTGACAGAAAGTGTCTTGGCGGGATTTGAACCACAGTCAATTAGGTCATCACCCCGGATATATACCACTAGAGTGAACTGAAGCTGGTCGACTATGGCTCAAGGGACCGAGGGATGAAAATTGAGGGATATTTTGGGTTTCCACATGACTCCAACTTCAGAGCAACCAAAAGGAAGGTGTGTTTGGGGCCTGGGAACCTGTTTTGCTGAAAAATCCGTCCGCCGATTTGTTGGGATTTCTTCCCCCACTTTTGGGGGGGGGGGGGTTGAAGGCACATGGAAGCGAGAACCATGCTTGTACACCCCCCGCCTTTCCGGGACGAGAACAACAGGGGATCTTGTCCAATGATTGTTCCCGCCACACTTGCGCAAAGGAAGCGCTTGGGGAGGGTTGTGCATTGCACATGTTTGTGGTTCGAAGAACAAACAAATGCAGATCATCCAAGACTTTTATCAGCTGGCAAGGGATTAGTGCCCCATTGATGGGAGAAATGGCAGATGATTTTATGCACTGGCTTGGGGGACACTCTCCTACGGGACAGCGCCAGACCGCGCCACACGATGGCCACAGACTCGCAGCGCGGGCCCGGACACCCACCGCGGGGGTTGCAAACCGAGGGAGCGCCACACGAACGTCTCCACCCGCACGGTCCGACCCGTAGGGTGCAAGTTCCGTATGTGCAGCACGCGATCGTACCGCTTGCGGGGAACGAGGCATCACGGGCGAGCGCGGAGTGGCATGCTGGTGCCTCGCACAAGTCCGATTGGGGAGCCACACTTCTGGCCACCCTTGTTCACCGGGGCTCATGGGGCATCGTGCCCCGTTCCGCCTCCCCCAAAGCCCCGGCCCTGCCCTTCCTGCACCCCCGGACCGCACGCATGCCTCGCCAATACCCCACGTCTCCTCCGTACAGTCCCCCACAACAACTCTATCAGAGACTCGTGAAAAACAAGATGACACACCAAGTGTAGAGTACTCTGTGATTGTTCTGCAGACCAGAGCGCCTACAGTGGCAGGCGCGCACCAGGTCATGTAATAAAATCGCCGTTGATAGCATTTGTGGCACGTGGCTTGTACCAACGAAAGATGGTCTAGATCTGAAACCCGAGAGGAAAGGGAACTCTGCTGCTTTGGATGACGGAGCAGTTGTCTGCTTTGGATGACGGAGCAGTTGTCTGACAGGAAAATGGAACCCAGCCGTTACAATCTTTCAAAACCAGCAGTTACGATCTTTCAAAGGTTATAGACAAGAGAAAAGACAAGGATGGTAACTGGGATTTTTCTTGATTTCTTGATTGATTGAGTGTCAGCCGAACTGACTGACTCTAGTCTCTCTTCAAGGTGCCTTGCCAAAGGCAATAGAATTAGCTTGATTTCAACACACCTATGCTGAGAAATGGCTTATTGCTGGAGCAGACCTGGGTGTTTTTACCCCCCCCCCCCCCCCCGAAATCCCCCCTCCCCAGGGGGGAACCGTCACCTTGGCCCAGAAAGCATAGGAGGCGACACCAGCTTGCGGCAAAATTCTCACCGGAGCACCGCAACGTGGGCCGCATCCTCAAGGCCTGCACCCGTGCCTTGTATATCCATCTCGTCTTGCCACGCTATAGGTTCTCTCGGGCGCTTGTCGGCCACCATACCGCTCACGCAAAACATTGTGTCGCCCTCGCCCGGCACTCTCATGCTTCAATACTTGTGTGAAGAACATGGGTGGGAACCTGAAATTTTACGTTACCAACACTATCTTGTGTTTGCATGCCTTTGGGAACGTGGGTGGAGGTTAAGGTGCACTCATACCATATGCTCACTCATGTGTGTGCCGGTAGTTGTGTGTGTTGCGCGTAAGCTACACCTTTGTCCAAGCTACAGTAGGCGTAGGGACCGTATTAATTTGGTGCTTTTGCGTAGCTTATACCAGAGTGCAGGCGGGGTATGTTGTTAGTGAGCCCAGCTGTTTCAATGCTGAGCCCGGGTGTCGAAATGGTGTCCTCCGCCTTGCCGTCACACGTGCTTGAACGAACACGGCGGCCCCGTCTTTCCGCACTTTTGGGTCTTGTTTGGAACGATCGTTTTGGCGGTTCCAATCCAATGGAGAATGTGGTTTGTAGCTTTGTGCAGGCTGCAGGAAGGGTCAATACGGGTGTCAAAGCGTTGGTGTGGCTGTACCTCCATGTGCTCGGCCTGTTGGGCACCCTTTTGTCGTCATGAAGCGGTCAGGTTGGCCTATGTCTGCCACATGTGTTCCGTGGTACGTGCCTGTCCAGACACGGCGACACCGTGTTTCTGCACTTTTGCCCCCTGCACCAGAACCCGGGCCGTGTTGGGACAAGGGGAGGGGAGGGTACCCGCCCCTGACATTAGGGGGCGGAGGGGGGGGATTGCCGTGTCATTGCCCTTTGTCGCAGTGCCGATGTCCGTTCCTGACTGCTCCGTGGACGTTCTCGCCTCGATCAATGCCCGCATCGCCGGATCCGCCACCGACGGCGACGCGACGCGGGTTGAGATATTTGGCGGCCGCAAGAAGTACCTCAAGACCGGCGCCCCGCTGCCCTTCGAGGGCCACACGGTCATGGAGGTGGTCTCTGTGGAGCAGCTGGACGCCCTGGCGCATGTGGACGAGCTGCTGGTGCAGCCGCTGGGGGCCCTTGGGCTGCTGGAGCGGTTCGGCTTCGTGGCGCCGGAGCACTACCACATCACGACGATGGACCTGATCAACCAGAAGCACCGGGCCGGCCTGGCGGGGTACGACGCGGTGGCGGCGCGGGTCGCCGCGGCGGCGCAGGGGTTCGTGCGGGACCTGGCGGGCCGCGTGATGCTGAGCGGGCACGTGGAGGGGCTGCGGACGTGGGGCGGCCGGTACATCGTCCTCGCCGTGGAGCTGGACGCCCACAGCCAAGAGCTGTGCGTGCAGGTGCGACGCGCGCGCGCGACGGTGGCGCCGCACGCCGGGACCTTGCCCCGCACCGCGTCGCGACCCCCCCTCTCCCCCTCTTGACTCGAACCCCAGCCAGCGCAATGCGGGAATTGCTCATGGAGCGAAGCCTTGACGACGATGTCACGCTGGACGTTGGGCCATGAAGACGGCGGTTGTGGCAGGCGCGGAGCCCGGCGCTAAACGAATGACAGCACGCCTTACGCACCAAAAAGCATGCCCAACTTGGAAACCACGTCACGGAACACTGCGAGCGCAGGGTGAACAGCGAGCAATAGTAAGGCACGCGCGACACACCGCGACACGGTGCAAACTTGCGGTATCCCCCACGCTACGCTAAGCGCAGCAAGCCCTGGGCCATTGCAGTCCAGCACACCCGATCCCTCTGGCCCCCTCCAGCAGGGATGTATTGGAACGGCTCACACCCAAAGGGAGGGGTGCGTGGACCGGCATGCACGGCACCAACCCGATAGAGTCCCAGCCCGATCCCTGACACGTCGGCCGTAAAGGGACCAGGATCCAGGGCTCAGCAGCGCGAAAATGGAGGGAAACCCCAAACAACATACTGCGGGTGGTGCACCATGCCATTGCACTGAACCGCCTGCAGACGTGCAGGGCTGCTCTGCAGCCTCTCCGGAGGGGGTTTAATTCCCCCTTTTTCTTCCCTTTTTGGTGTTCCTGCGACCCCCATTGTGTGTATGGGTGTGCGCGCGTGCACGCATGGAAGTGATATGCTGCTGTGCCTGCGCTGCCAGAGTGGCAGCGCATGGCCTGTTTCCCGCTTTCCGGGACACCGCGTGTTCGGTGCCCACTGCTGTGCGCCTGTTGCCTCCAGAAAGGTGCCTATTGGCGTTGGAGATGCTGCATCTCGTGTTACATGCGGAGCCTGCATTGTGCTCGTGTGCCCCGCAATCATGTGTGTGCGGGCCTGTCAGGCTGGCCGACGGGGTCGGGCTACGAGGCTTGTCCCCGCGAGCTCCGAGCCTGCACTGCGGAGGGGGGTGGGGCAGCGCAGTGCTGCTGCGTTTGCCCCTGAGGCATTGAACTCCTTCTGCGCCTGCCTCCTGCAGAAAGGCGCCCGGCCGCCGATGGTCGTGCTTCTTGTTTTTTACGAGCCGGTGGGCCGGACGGGATTCATCACACGTCCACTGCCCGTCTGTGCGAGGGCTGGTGCCTGGCCACGGCTCCAGATTTGTGCTGTGCGTGACACACGATGAGGTCTGGCATCTCATCCAGATGGTGTATGAGCTATGCGTCTTCGCCCTGTGCCCTCGCCCAATTTCCCAGAACCATCTTGAGTACTTGTGAACACTTCGAGTCAGCCCAACAAAATCAAACAAGTCTGACATCTCACCCAGATCCACCCGAAACATTTCTTGTCCCGGTCCCCACAGAAAGGGCCTAGCCACCCCATGCACCTCTTTAACTGCTTCCTCTTCTTTTTTTTTTTAAAAATAAATGGTCCTGCCAGTTCGAGAGTCTCAGCAATTATGTGCATCTATATACAAACCCTCCACCCTCTAAACCTGATCCACTGCCCCCCTGTGCCATTTGATTCTGTTGGTGTTTGGTCTCTTTCGTGGTGGACGGTTTTCTGTGCCCAAGGCTCTAATCACCACCGATTTGAGATCCAAACGGCTTGAGGCCCCATTTGCTTTACCCCGATATTCTGGACTTTGCCCCCATATTTTCCACCGCTTCTTCTACTGATCTTCTTCCGCCCGACGAGATTCCTTCGCGACCAGCGCTGCGCCCCGTTTGCCACGCCTGCTCGCCTCGCGTCAGTCGTGCGGGTGCATGCGTCGGTGCAGGTGAGGCGGCAGCTGAACGAGCACCTGATGGCCTGCGTGCCGGAGTACTCCTGCGTGCATGGCCCGGCGTGGGCCGGCGCATACACGCCGCACATCACCCTGGCGTACGGCCTGGACGGCATCCCGGCGGACAAGCACGAGGCGTACCTGGCCGTCCTCGCGAAGGCGGCGGACGCGTTCCGGGGGGACCCCATTCAGTACTCTTTCGGGGCCGTCTATGCGTTCTCGGACATGGACCATTTCGTTGTGCCCCCGGCGCCATCCGATGGGAAGTGACTGCGTCGAAAGGGCCGCCGCGGTGCGCGGTGTCGGGGACGGCGGCGGGAGGGTCGCCGGTGGGGCTGGTGCAGCACCCGCTGGGGACGTCGGGCTTTCAACCCCCGGGGGAGGGGGGGGTCCGGGAAAAGGGCTCAAATTGACAGGACCATCAATCAGTTATTATGAAGTCTGGCGTCGAAGGCGCTGCAAATTCTTTTGAGCATTGAAAATGGTCTTTCTTTTTTTCACCAAATCCATGGCAAATGATAACAAAAATCCGAATTTTGGGTCCGGGTCACCTCCGGGGCCCGGGGGTCAGTCTCGGTAGGATTTTGGGGGGGGGGGGCGTCAACTGAGCCTTTGAGGTGGGGTTTAGCCAGAGGGGCTGCATTGACCCCCCCCCCCACCCCCCGCCCCCGGAGTTGCAAACCCGCCCACCCCCCGCGGTTGCGGATTTGCTGGCCACACGCACGACTCGGGTCTCGTTTGTGGTGGTCGCGCACTGTCAACTCAATCGTCGTGGAAATCATCGGGCGACCTGGGGCATCGCTGTGCCCTGGTGCCTGTCCTCCAACGAATACCCGGCCCTCGGACCGCGTTCGTGCCGCGTGAACCTGTAGGACGCTGCCATGGGAACTGCGAGGCCACGAGTTGCGGGGCATTGCGTGGCAGGGCCGCGCGTCCTCCTGCCTGCAGCGTCCCGCATGCAGTGGAAGGTATGCGTAGGCCATTGGGGCCCAACACCGGCCGTTCCGAGCCCCAGGATCACTGATGCTTGCGGCCGTGGCAATTCCGTGATGGAACTGACTGACCTTACCCCCCTCCCCGGGATGCATCAGAAGGGAAGGGACCTCAGAGGCGGCCCCGGAAGCGGTTAGACAGGCGGTTGGAGGAGGTTGCCAAAGCGGTTGGGGGCGGTTACTATCGGTTACAAATGCCGTTGAAGCTGGCACTTGGGGGTCAGGGGGACAGTGGCTGGGCGTAGACTGGGCGCCCTGGAGCCCCCCCCCCCCCTTTCCAATGCATCTCTGCCCCCCTCCCCCTCCCCTTTGGAGAACAACGCCCTTGTCAGAACGACACGAGGCGTTGTTTCCGCGGCGTTTGGGGGTCCCTCCCTCGCACAGCGTCCGCTCAGGGGGGGGGGGGGCATGGGGAGGTGGCCAGCCCCTGCCACGCCCCTGTGCGCACAGCCTGCGGGACCCTGAATAGGCCGGCCTCTGTCCGCACCTTTCGGACAGGGGAGAGCGTCGGCGCCCCCGAGAGGGAGACCCCAGGTGAGGGGCACGGGAGGGCCCACAGCGGAGACACCTGAGCCCTTGGTACGGGTCCTTGTCTCGCGCCGTGTACACTGAGGGCGAGGCTTGGGGGGGCGGCACGGGGGCTCTGCCATGTCCTGCGTCTGCGCTGAAATACTAGGCACCAACGGCGCCAAAGAAAATTTCTACAAGGCGCCAACGCTGATTTACACTGTCATACTATAGTACAGATTTGTGGTGCGGTCCCCCCCCCCCCCCTCAGGGTGGGAACCGTCACTTTGTGACCCCCCCCCCCAGAGGGGGCCAGTCAACGGACGTTAAAACTCTCTTATGGAACCCACCACTGTCCCTTACCACCCCCCTGGGCCTGGTACTGACGGCGATCAGGGCGTCATGGTCCACGAGGTGTGCGTCCAAAAATAGCACGCAGCACTGGACCCCGTCATGGGATTTTTTCGTGGCAATGTGGATTAAGGTCCTGGGGCAATAGGAAAACCTGCCAGAGGGCACGTTGCCCGCAACAGAAATCACCCTGCTCATTCAAGCCCTCACCTTCATGCAGCAAACATCAGTGTTGCAGCACCCAAGAGCACTATTCCATGGACCCCTATTCTCTAACATATCACCATCCTTTGGACCCCTTTTTGCCGCACATTCTTAGGGTCACTCTTTGTTCCCAAACAGTAGCAATTTGAGCCGGAAAGCATTCTTCGTGCTCTGTCTGGGGAGGGCAGGAGCGGGCGAACGGAAAGGCGGGGACACTCACAGATAGACCTGCACATATTCCGTTCTGGTCCTGTGTAATTGTGAGCACCTCTCTTTGTGCTTCAATGTCACAAGATGCCCTGGTGGCATGAGGCGTTACGAGGCTTGGGCGAGGGGAGAGCTGAGAAATGGCCACAACCGACTCTGAACAAAGTTGCCCGCTGAGAACGAAGAGCAGCCCAAACCTGCATACGGCGTATTGATAGCATGAGCAACGCACTGCGGGAAAGACGCTAGGAGCGGCAAAGAGGTGCGCAACGCAGCAAATGTGCCCATGATTTTCCCCTCATCGCTCGGCCTCGGCTGTGGCGTCATGCCATGGCGTTCCCCCTTGAAATCTGCTCAGGGCATCCGCTAGGTTCCGCTAGGGCGGCCGGGACCCCATATGTGGAAACTTGAAGGCTGCTCCAGGCCCTCGGCCATTTATGATGGACAGTGGAATTGGGCGCTACCCACATCAGAGTAGATTGGATGCGTGAGGCATCATTATGCTTCCTAGGGAGATGGAATGTAGGCTGTTCCCCACTAGGCTGCACAAATTGCATAGAGCTCCGCCAGCTTAAGGGAGGATACCCAACACGGACCTGCCCCGCAGCCCAGGGTGTCCTGACACCCAAGGTGAATATACCTATTCATCAAGCAGACGAGAACATGATGGGACAACAGCTTTTCAGGGCCCTGCTTTCGAGGGCCCTACCCGATGGTTGACCTTAGGCTTAGCAAGGGTACAGGGGGACAAGTAGGGGGAAGCAGTAGGACGGATCACGTCACAGGCAGAGCAGGCCACCACAGAGCCAGCACTTATGCACCTCTGACTGTACATATTGAACTCCAAGAACCTTCGGAACGCTGCAGTGGCTACGATCCCAGCTTTGAGGGGCTAAGGGGAGCGTTTGAAAACCTCGAATGAGACCAACACGGACACTTGTAGCAACGGTAAATACCGGGGGCCCCACGATGCCCCATTGAAGTTTGGAATTTTGTCCAGCCGCATTAGTGAAGAAATTAAAGGCTCTTCTGCGTACCCATGGGTCTACGGAAAGCCGGTGCTTGGGGAAGCCCATCAGAAGCATGGTTGCGGTGGACCTAGCGGGAGTTGGTATGAACCATCTGCAGTTCGCGGACATTCTGCGATAGCACCCTCCGAGGAACGGTGCCCCCCCCCCCCCCGCCTTGCAGCCATAGCCGAGTGGTTGCAGCCGTGTTGGAGATAGATGGGGTGACAGAATTGAGGTGTTTTCTGAGGAAAGTACTATCTGTGGACGGGACCATCTTGGACTTTGGGGTTGATGATGAAGCCCGCAGCATGGAGCGCGTGTGCTGCTACCTAAATGGCGTGCGCAGCCAGCTTTGGGGATTTCGCGGTGATTCATACGTCAAGGTGCACATGCCGTGTCGCCTTGATACCACGCGGCATTGAGGGGACGATCCTTGATACTAGCCGTTGGCATATGTGACTGGAGAGTATTTCCAACCAAGCAGGCTGGTAAATCTCAGGGAATGCCATGCACGCAGTGCGAAGTTTTGGATGTCGGCAAATACTCGAACCCTAGTTTTGGCCCCTTTTCACAAGTTTTTGGTTCCGTACCAGGGTTTTTTTGGCTTCCCAAGCATTTAGGATGTGGCATATTTGAATTGTCAACCATTTCCCCCTAGAAGAGGCCCATCGACAAAGTGCACACAGTCAACACGGCCCGGATCTCGACGTCGTCATTGCCGACGGTGCAGCGAGCCTCGTATCCGTAGAGGCGGTTCCATTCGCCCTGCAGAGTACTCTTCCCGACAGATAGTACGTGCACCAAAACCTTGGTCGACTTCAAGGTGATTCTCGAACCGAGATGCTCAAGATCATCGATCGGTATGGCCACATCCACAACTGCAGAGAAGTCAACGTGGTCATCGTCGCTCGAAGGCTCTCGATCGCCGATACTCGATGGTGGCGAGTCGACACCAAGACCGGACAGTTCTTCTTCGATGATGCTGTTGGTTATAACTACAACCAAAAGTATCGATGGACACCTAGCCAACCCTATGGTATTGACACCTTTCAGTCTTCCCTCTAGTAAACAAGTGACAGGTATTCTTGGGTGAGTATCCTAGCCTCTGCGCGCGCAATATGCACGCAGTGCGCAAGCAGTGCACACGCAATGCGCACGCAGTGCAAACACTTAGCCTCAGTGGCTATTGCTTATAAGCACGAGAAAGGTGCGCCGCCAGCTGCTAGGGAGCCGTATGCTCCAATACGCATTTGGAAGGTGGAGCTTGCACATCTAGGTACACCCCGCTTGTTCCTTCGCAAAGATGTCACATATTGGGGATAACGCCGGCCTTTGGTGGAGGGCGTGGGTCACGCGTGTTGATACTGGTGGCATTGAGGAAGCAGAAGCACTTTGTGCTGGACTTCGGCCTCAAGAGCGCCGACGCCATGGGAGGCACCGACATCGGTTTCACCCCACGTGTGACCATATAGATGGACCGAAACATCCTCTGTAGTTGCGGGGATCGCTAGGCATGTTTGCGCAGCTCCGGCTTGAGCCCGCCGTACCCTGCAGCGGTAGATGGCCCGCAGGCCACTAGGGACGCACTTTCGCTACAAGGACTTTGCCAACTGGACCCGCCCGGCCTTGCCCAGTCCTGCAACTGCCACGGACTCCAGAATGCATCGGCCCGCCCGCTGTAGCCGGCTTGGACGCCGGGATTTGCATTTCCAGCATTTCCATGCTAGTTTGTCCTCTTCAGGGGCGTACCGCTCCGTGTGCGAACACTGTGAGTATGTATGAAGACACAAAGCAATACCACATGCTGTTTTCAAAACGTGTACAAAGTCTTCTGTTGCTTGTCCTGTGGATCCCTGAATTGCATCTTCAACCACCCCGATCGACGGAACGTGTGTATATTCAAAATGCTCATAATGAAACAGTGAATTCAAAAATGCTTCCCAAACCCATAAAAAATCGACCCTCCTCGCTCCTCTGGACCTCCTTGCCACATGCCGTGGTGGCTGGGGTGTGCAACTGAACTGAACACCTCCCTTGGCTGTTTCCATGTCCATGATGGTAGTATGTAGTCCTGGTTATGTCATTTCATTCTCATGCACACAATGCAAGTGACGGGGCAGCTCTTTGTAAATGTGCAGGCATGTTTCTGTCTGTATGGGTGGGTGGGTGTTGTTGTGTGGATGGGTAGGTGTCTGTTTTTGTGTCGTCTGCTGGATGCTGGGTCCTTACCCAATTGATTCTCACTCACCACATATTTGAGTTTCTGTCTCTGCAACATGTTTCCCTGTGTGTGCTTCTGTTGGTGTGTGTTTGTGACCCCCCCCCCTCGTGCGTGTCTGTGTGTGTGTGTGTGTGTGTGTGTGTGTGTGTTGTGTCACCATTCCACACGCCCAGCAGTTGTGGCGGACATGACAACTTCTTTCACAGTAGGAGTGCATCATTCAAAGGACGGGCCTAATTTGAGTCACAAGCCCCGGACGTCGCTGACAGACGTTGCGACATGTCGTCCATGAAAACTACACACTACCTCCAGATTTCAGCCATGTCGGTTGCCGCACTCCTGCTCCTCCTGTTGATGTTTGTGTGCGCGGATTCCCATGAAGACTCGCCGTACCTCGTGCATGACCCCAAGAGCGCAGAAGAGTTGAGTCAAGCCATCGACGCTGCGATCATGGCCGTCCTCTCGAAGCCCAAGTGGTTCACCGACCTCAAGAACACGCATCAATACGTGCAAGCCCACCTGGTGACCACTTGCAGCCCGAGCCCATCAAAGTGGCAGTGGCCGGACAAGGCCGGGGCCACTGGGCTGCTCAAACGCGTATTCGACAGCAACGAGCTGAAGGTCGCTGGTGTGCAGTGGGCCTCGCAGATCGCAGACTACGTGACAAACGGCCAGAACCCAACGGGATACTGGGCCGACTACTTGCAGGCAATCGTTGCTGAGTTCAACGCCCACTATGGTACGTCGGTGCAGATCCGAAGAATCTACTACCCAAACTCCGTTGAGGTGGGTGACCGCGTGGCCGACGGCACTGTCGATATGTCAGAGCCCTATTACTACCTGGGAGGCTTTCATGGTGGCAAGCCACGCATCGAGTCTCTCCACTTCTCCTGCGTGACCGCGGGTACCGCCGGGATTTTCATTGTGAAGAGCGACGCCCGCATCGCCACTTTGGACGCTCTGAACAGTGCCATCGCCAGCGGAGGGAACAAGAAAATCGGGTACGTTTGCGTGTGTCCACCGTACAAATCCAAAAAAAATGAATTCCCGGCACAAGGTGTTGTTCTATTGCACAAAAAATATTCATTTTCGGCCGCAGGCCCTTCGCAAAAGTGACATACGCGAAAAAAATCGCAACAAAAATCCACAAGTCCACAAGTGTGTGGTACGTGTTTGTGCACCCAGACCTTGATTGCTGCCTGCTTGTCCCGTTGATCGTGTAGGTGTCTGTCTGTGTTGTGTGTGTGTGTGTGTGTGTGTGTGTGTGTGTCTGTCTGTGTTGTGTGTGTGTGTGTGTGTGTGTGCGTGCATGCGTGCGTGCGTGCGTGCTGACCATCGCCTGGGGTCCGGGAATCCTCGTCCCCGCTCTCTGTACCGCAGAAAGGCGCCTATTGGCGTCGGACATGCTCTGTTTGTCTTGTCTGATGACCAACTGACGAGGATTTTTCACTCAGCCAACAACGCTTTGTGCTGTGCATCGCAAATTCTGTGTGTGTGTGTGTCTGTGTGTGTGTGTGTGTGTGTTGTTGTTGTTGTTGTTGTTGTTGTTGTTGTTGTTGTTGTTGTTGTTGTTGTTGTTGTTGTTGTTGTTGTTGTGTTTCTGAGTGTCTTTTTTTTTGGCGCCCAGTCAAGTGGTGCATTTTTGCAACCCCTCCTCCATTTGTTATTCGCGTGTGTCGGGACTGTGCAGGATGAACAACTTAAGTTCCCAGTCACAGGCTGAACAGCACTGCCCCAGTACCAGGGGAGGACCTACGCAGCCACATTTCACACTGTTTTCCCGACGAACGGTCTTGCTGACTGGATGATGATCATCGAACCTCGTGTCCAACAAATGCCTTGTCCAATGAACACTTCCGCTCCGACCGTAATTTTTTGGGACCTAATTCATTGGATACCGGGTATAGGTACTGCTTAAATAGGTACCGCACGTCATGTCCAGCGAATACTCTGCAAAGCATAGCATTTTGTGTTGTGTGATTGTTGGTTCACTTTGCAGCGGGGAGCACACCATGGAGGGTGCTGACCGCGCGGTGCGACGTTAGCGCTGTGCGCACACAATATATGCTCACACGAAAAGTTGCTGAAATGTGGCCATGCGGAGGGTATTGAGGAAAAGAATTCGCGGGTTGTCTCTTGGCAACCGACCAAGGTGATCCCCCACCCCCCACCCGTGTCCAACAAATGCCTTGTCCAACGAACACTTGTGTTCGGACCGTATTTTTTTGGTACCTGAATTAATTAGGGTCTGAGTTAGGTTAGTTCGTTAAATAGGTACCAAACGGTGTGTCCAATGAACACTCCTGGTCGGACCGTATTTTTTGAGGACCTTATTGTTCGCTGGTTTGGGGCATTGCTGGGTTCTCAATTCGCTCCATGCAAGGCGTTGGCTGCACAAGCATTACCCCCCCCCCCCAAGTGTTCGCTGGACACAGGGGGTGGGGGGTTAGGTCTAAGTTTGATGAATAACCGACCTTCAGAAGCTGTTGTTCTCAGTCTGTTTGTGCCAGATCTGCCCATACGGACAGCAGGCTCACAAATACTGTTGTGGCTAGTGATGCCACATGTGACACGCCACTGGGTCGAGGCACAACTGTAAAGCAAAGCGTAGACATGCTAGAGCAACAACACCAGGTGCACATGCATCAATCATTGCATTCGAGCCCCACAACCGCACAAACCAAACTGGGCACCGACAACTGGCCTCCAACGCCCCCTGTGGCCGATTTGGACAAATTGGACAAGCCTTGGTTCCCCATGAGGCCCCTGTCCCAATTACGAGAGTGAGCATTCCCTAGACCTAGTAATGAGTGAGTTGTCCTCCATAATTGCTGTGCTACCCCGATGCCTGGTCTTGTCCAGGTACCTGTTGCTTGGGAGGGAAGGGCAAAGGACGTCAGGGTTGCTGCTGTGGGTCGGGCTTAGGACAGGTTTAGGCTTTCTGGTTTTCTCAAGGAGGGTGTTGGGGTGGATGGGACACGCGGGTTCTGGTCTGTTTCCTCTCGGACGCTGCGCAAACTTATTGACGTAGTAACATAGTCACTGTACGAAGGCATGTGGGTGGGTTCAGGAACACATGCCTGCGTGCGTGTCCGTTTCCCCGCCTGAGGTTCGCCATGAATCAGACAACAGCAGGCCAAACCTGCAGAGACACCAGAGCAACAGGAGATACAAGAGCTGGAACCACAAGGCGGCGCGGTGTGGGCGGTGTATGCATGTGAAACCACCGCCTGTGGCAGTGCAATGGTCGCTTGCTTTGCACCAATGGCATAAAGCACCGGTAGTATTTCACATCTTGCTACGGTGGTGCACGCATGTGGGCACATGCATCAAAGCCCAAACACACGATTGCGCAAGATGGCCCAACAAAACCGCAATCAACAGGTCCAAAGAGTGTGGACCCCGGGTGGCAATGGGAGAAGCGAGGGCACCCCTGGCCTGGCACCATGCACCAATGGCCAATGTGCACATGCAAGAAGCATGGCCATACACACCGGTGTCTTTATGTGTCTGCACATTCTAGGATATGCAGATGTTGTGTGGCCGTACAGGCTATGTTCAGGCTATGGGCCTGGCAGACCTAAAGATGCCTTGAGCCCCGCCATTGAGCGCAGGTGAGCTGGCGAGGATGGTGGGGCGCAGCCAGGTACGTATGTCAGCAGGACCCCGTGGCCGCACTGAGGGACTGGTTTCAGGCCAAGGTGCGGCGAGATTGCCAGGCGGCGTACGCACACGCGCAGTCGGGCGCTCCGACCCCAGTACCCCAGGCGTGGTTCGTGTAGCCACCGCCACAGCAGCCCCAACAACAAGCCCCGCAGCCGCTCCATGGGCCACTGGGGCCTGTTTCCAGTGCCCCCCCCCCCCCCCCCCCGGACCCACCCACCACCAACCCCCAGCCTCTTTAAAAGATTGGGCCAAATTTTTCTTCCGGGCCTTTGGCCAATCAAGAATTTTCTCTGGCGCCTTCGGCACCACTTGTCTTTGACGCCTCTAAAAACTCAGCACCACCGGGGGGCTGGACCCACCTCAGCCCCCCTGAAAAGGAGCCCTGCATGGTGCTTCCGACTGTCCCACCTCCTGACGATTTCTTTTGGCTCCAGGTTCATCGGGCAGGGCAATTACGATTCCGTCAAGGATATCCTTGACGACACCGCCGTGCCCGTGTTCGAGACCGACGGGGTCACACTGGCCAACCAGGTGGCGGATGGCACTCTGATCGCGGGATACGTCTCAGAGGGTGCCCCTCCGGACTCCAGCCGCTTCATGGAGATCTCCACGGGCATCATCTCCCCTCGTGCAGCTCTGTTCAAGAAGGACTTCGACACGTGCGCGTGCCCCGACAATGCCAACACCAACGCGGGGGCCGTTGCGAACACGGGGGCCACCTGCTCCGGGACCGGATCCAGTTCTCGTGTCGTCATCAATATGTACAACTCGGGGTCAGGGTCGGGCTCGTGCAATTGATGCCCAAGTGGGCCCTAACTCTAAGGCGCTCCACGGTGCTCTGAGGCGCGCTACCGTGTCTCAGTGCACCGCCAGTGGCTCTCAGGTGCTCCATGGAGCTTCCAGATCCGTGTTGGGGGAACCTGGATCTGTTGGCCTCCAGGTCAAAAACGTTTGACTGTGGTCGACGGCACCGGGTGCATCAGGCAAGGGCCGCTTGCAAGCGGACCGGTCTGGGGCCAGGTCTGGTGCTGATTCCAGCCACGGGCTGCAAACGCATTCATATATACATCAGTTTGTGCTTGGGTCTTGGGAGGAGCACTTGACACCGCGCACGCGCATGCGGCGCGGAGATTTTGCCGCCTCGCCCGACCAAGCAGCTGTAGATGAGCTGGTGGCTAGGCCGGAAGAGCTGTAATTTCCCTCCGCAATTTGGACAAGGGTCAGAAAACTCGACAATGCAGCAGGGAGACCCCGAACTAGGGTGGTGGTTGCTCCCAAGGGGCCGTTGTAGGTATCTTGGGAGGCGCCGCAGAGGGCAAGACGGAGGGATGTTTACACAGGTCTTGTGCCCGAGGGTTTGCTCTCTTTTGGGGGCATTTTGGGAAGGGTTAACAGTCAACCCATTCCAGGTAAACCCGCCACTCCCCCTCGGGGTCACGTGGGGCTAGGTATCTGTATCTGTATCAGAGTTGTGCGTAAACCAGGCATCAGGCCTAGCCGTGTGCAACCGCGCACGGGAGTCTCTTTGTGTCTCTTGGAGTTTCTTGTGCATGTTTTGCGTGTTCTATGGCAGTCATCTGGGCATATGGCATTTCGAGCTTTGGGGGATTTCAAGGGTGGCGAAAATTTCCCCCGCAAAATTATCCCTGGCAAAAGTGTCCCCCGGCGAATTTATACCCCGTCCCCTGTATGACGCAAGCAACGTTCTCGGCCTTGGTGTGAATTCTCTGTTGGAGATGGGTACTGCGAAGCCCAATGCACTTTGGGAGTACTCCATGCAATGGCTTCGCAAATCTTCGGTTGTTGTTTTGTTGATGTAAGCGAGTCCAACACTCAGACCGGGAACTACTGTTGGCAACCCCCCAAATCGGCGGCCCACTTTCGCCGACTTTGCCGACTTATTGTGCTGTTTTACTGGGTCTCTGGATTTTGTGGATTTTTTTTTTGCGGACTTGTTTGGATTTCCGGTGAAGCCGACAATCATAAGCAGTAAAATGGTCTGAAATGGGCGTCTGTTCATTGGGGTCATGCAAACATTGTCTCGGGAGGACACGGCAGCCCTCAAAAAGTGCTGAAGTGCTGGGGGCATTCAGTCACATTCACTCCCCTGGGTCATTGGGGGTATCTCTTCCCCTCCGTGCGAGCTCTGCCCCCCCCCCCACCCACCCCAGGGCCTTTTGCATGTGCTCTTGTGGTCCGGTGTGTATGTCGGGTCGATGGACATCATTTACTGTACCCGGCGTGTGTTAGGACAAGGGGGGGGGGATGGGGAGGATTGTGTCGACCCGGGACCCAGTGTACAGTGTGCGGAGTGCACAATGTGCACCGCACAAAGTGTACCGTGTGTGCAGTTCCCTTCCGTGTTTGAGTGTGCAGTGGCCGCGTGCATTTTGCTGCGTTCCCTGTGCAGAAGCATGGGATTGCCCGGACAGGCATTCAATCCAACCATGAAGCAACAAGTACAACCCCCCCCCCCCCCCATTTCGGTGGCCGCATTCGCCGACATCTTCTGCCCAATTGTTGGGTTTCTAGATTGTGCCGAAATGTTGTACGGATTTGTTGGGTTTCTGTACTTTGGGGTTGCAGTGCGGTAACGGTGGGGTTGCATGACAGTGCATGACATGTGAGCGCATCATGAAATGGGGTCCCCTTTTCATGTTCTTTATGTCCGTTGTCACACTGCGGCTGACCAATCATAGCTCATTGGGTTTGATTGCTACGATCCGATTAGCGCAAAACCCAATGGCAAGATTAAGACTGGTGTGCTTTGCCACAACTGCTCGGTAATGAAAGCGTTGTGCCATACACCGATGAGCACAATAACAATAAGCCCATGAGAATTTTGATACTGTTTACAAGGGGAAGGAGATTGAACTTGGACCGGTGGAAATTTGTAAAAACATGCTACCAAAACCATGCACAGCGCTCGGTCCGTATTGCAAAACGGCCATTCTATGTCCCCAATCAGACAAGGGCCATGCAAAAAAGCGTAGATTAGGGTCCCGTATCAAAAGAGGCCCAAAAAGATGCCTAGCGCGCTGACACATCTCCAGAATATTATGAGAAGGTACATCTTCATGAACCAAAAACTGGCACATGAAGTACGTCAATCAACCACAGAGTGGTTGTTTTGTTTGGGTATGGTGGATATGAAGTTCACAATGGGTGATTGTTTGCTTTGCATGCTAGTTGTATTATGACTTACCAGATACAATCTTGAAGTTCACCATTACTTAATGAAGCCTCGGGCTCGGAAATGTGATAATGGTCGTGTTTTAACACAACTGCGAATGGGCACCGCATCACTTGATTCGGAAAGACGACAAATAAGAAAAAAAGATAGAAAACAACACGAGAAGTCTATTGAAAGGGGACAAGGAGACCAACAATAAAACCAAAGATTTTCCTGGCGGTGGTTTTCAAAATACAACAGTTCAATTGGGTTCAGTGGTGCTTTAAATAACAGATGCGCTTTACTTTCTAGTGAATTTTTTGTCTTCGGTGTGTTTTTGGCTAAGAGGGACCATTGAAGCATTGCTATCGACATTGGTACTAAGTTTTCAAAGTTTGCACTGTGGAGTTGTCGGCCAAGTCGGAGCCATAGCTGGGCTCAGTCGGAGCTCTGTAGCTTTAGCCGTCTTGTTTGGTGAATCGGCGTTTGCCAAGCAGACTCCGCTACAAAATTAGTTTTTAAAATGTTCTGTATTTTCCAAAAATCATTTGAAAGGACTGGAAAAGTGACCGCATAGAAGTGCAGCTTTATCTCACTTCTGCACTGCCCCTTGAGCCCAACTACTAGTGAAGTTGAGAAAGTGTAATGATCTTGGAGATCTTCTCTTTTGAGTGATATTTTCCCCGTGATCTCCTTAGTGATTTCGAAATCCAAATGCGAATCGAGCAACGGCGCAGCACGTGATTGATCTCATAAATCACTACATAGTTTCATCCCAGTGTTCTGCACAGTACACAAAATGAATTTGATTCAATAGTTTAATCATTGAATTGCATTGCACTGTGCTTTACATATGCACGCACGCGCGCTTACTAAATGATCGCGATCTGCGCGCACGTGCTGAGTTCCATTACACTCCCCTCACAAGCCATGTGCAGGGTGCTGAGGCACCAGGCACAGGACTGACAAGAGATATGATGGACCTCAGCACTGCACAAAATACACACTCAGACACACCTAGCATTGCACCTAGCACAGGGCTGATACAGAGCATGATGGACTGCATCGGATCTGAGTTAGATCATTAATAAGTGTCTAAATCTTTTCAGCTATACCAAGCTGCACACTGACTGAAATGTATAAACACTACTTTATACTGCACACAGTGCCAAAGCAGTGTGCACACAGTGCCAAAGCAGTGCGTGCTTGCTCAGAAAAAGAAGAAAACTGAACTACTTTACACCGCTTGCTGGCTTTGTTTTACCACAAAAGTTTTGAAAAGACACTGCAAAAGCTTCCACCCTAGGGGGAAACCTTCACTGCGTTTCCAAAACCCTGCAGTTTCACAAAAATACAGCAAGACAAACAGAAACATAGCAACAGCAAAACAACGTGCAGAATGTTGTTGTGCTGCCCACACTGGGTTCGCATCCACAGTGCTCGTAAAAAGGCATGTCAGTGCGCGAAGCCACCGACACAAGTGCAAGAAAACAAAGTAAAGGCACATATCAGAGCCACGGCTACTTTACAGAAAACTGCACTTCGAAGGCAAAGAGACCAGGACTGACATACTCAATTTTCACATTCAAATCAGATGCACTGCCATCCACGCATGGCAGGCAAGGAAACAAGCAGGAAGAATAACATGTGTTGCAGAAGGGTGCGAGACCAACATGTCCCAGCGTACAAAAGCAGTGGCGAACCTTTCAGAGGCGAGCCCATGGCCCAGCGCTCAGGCCCAGCGCCATAGAAGACGAAACAGAGCAAAAAAAAAATTAGTCCTTAAAACCAAAACACACGTAGCGAGCCTCATGCAGGCCCAGCAATACTATTTTCGTCCCTGCCCGCGCTTGCGTGGGCGATCACAGCGTCGGCGCTTGAACGTGGCGTGTCTCTTCTTTGCGTCACCGCGTTGGCATGGATCATCATCCTCAACCGTCGCGCAGGAGCCAACAGCCTTCGTATTCTCTTCATCAGAAGTACTCAGCAGCGCGAGACAAACTGTTCGCACAAATGATGGCTCACGTTCAAGGCACTCCAAAGCCCAGACGTGTTCGTAACCATAACTCAACGTGCAGTCAGACCAAGGCACTCCTTTATCGCGATAGCTCAACAGCTCCTCCACATTCCACAGCATCTGCGGGTGCTGCTTGACCTCGGCCTCATAACTTCGGCGACACTCCGCCGCGTTACGCGCACTGCCAAACCACCAATCAGCGTAAGCAAGCTGCTGAAGTTTGAATTCCTCCCAAGGCACCTTTGACGGTCGAGCAGCTTGCTCTATCTCAGCCCAAATAAAAGGCTTATCTCCTGGCAATGCATCGGGAACAGGCTCTCCTCTATAGTCACGAACAGCGTACTTGCTTCGCAAACCTGCCATAGAAATCTTGCTGAGTCTCACAAACTCGCTCTCAAACTTCGTGAACTCTTGGCCTCAGCTCCCAAAACGACAGTCAATAACCAACCTGCAGCCGCTGGCGATCGTCAAATACTGCGAATTCGGCGAACTTCAATCACTCCAGAAATGACTCCGACATCACCAAAGAGAGTTTCACGGAAATCGAACACTGGGATTGTAATGATCTTGGAGATCTTCTCTTTTGAGTGCTATTTTCCCCGTGATCTCCTTAGTGATTTCGAAATCCAAATGCGAATCCAGCAACGGCACAGCACGTGATTGATCTCATAAATCACTACATAGTTTCATCCCAGTGTTCTGCACAGTACACAAAATGAATTTGATTCAATAGTTTAATCATTGAATTGCATTGCACTGTGCTTTACATATGCACGCACGCGCGCTTACTAAATGATCGCGATATGCGCGCACGTGCTGAGTTCCATTACAGGGGGTGACAAAGGACATCACCCTACTGTACTATCTCATCATCCTTCTTACCAATGTACTATTAACCTTCACTGCTACTTCAGGGTTAGGGCAATCAAGTGCCGCCCAAAGTTAATATTGAGTTGTTGTTTTTTTTTTGCTCTTTTGAATTCTAAACGACGGATATTCCAATCCTCATTTTTGTAGGTGCCTTGTCCATTGGCGAGTTCATTCAATTTGTGTTATTTATTGACAAAAAGACACCTGCAGATGGGTCCATCCTATCGGACTCTGTCCGTACCATTTGCGGCCATCACTTTTTAGGAGCCTGGTTCGAATCCCGCCATGCCTTTTTGGCGCCGCTTTAAAACTTTCAATTCGGTACTTAACACCTTTCGCCATCTCAACATTGAGGCTCGGTCTATTCTTCCAATATTAACCCTAGTTGGTTGGGCAGGGGAGTCACAATTGGATGAGGCAATCATTGCTTAAGCGGCGTTTGCCATAAGGTAAAACGCCCTAATCGAGGCCGCTGCTCTAATCGAGGGCCACTTTGGTCTTAGGTTGTCTTTTTGTGCAAAACCCTTTGAAACTCGCTACCAATGGCCCTAGCAATGTCCCAATTGTCCCTCCTAGCAAGGCAACACGTCGATCAAAGGCAAGGAAACGACTTGGAAGTGAGGCACATCATTCATTTGAAAACCCATCAAACTCAAACATGCCACATGAAATTCATGTTGTGGAGTAAAAAAACACCAGGGGATCTTGTATCTTCTCTTGAATCTTCTTCTTCCATCACCTTCTTGTGTTGTTGTTTCTCCCCCTTTTCCTTTTGTTTATTGTTCAGATCAAGTGATGCGGTGGAGAAGCCATTGCTTGTTACTATTGCACCTGACCTCAATGCATTTGACGACATGTCCCTCCGATTTGACAACACCTCCCAACGCCTTTGCCACCCTCATCTCACTCGTTTGCAAAAAACCATCGCCAAAACACCCTTTCCATATTCATGGCATCCTTGTTTAAAGAATAAGAAAAAGGACCAGGCTTTGTTGGGGATCCGTGGGACCCTATACCGTTTTCTTTGGTGTTCCGCATGCCACTACATCCATGATCAGACAATTAAAAAGTGCTTGAAATTTTTGTATGTTTTTATGGATGTCTTGTGATTTGGGGCAATGTTTTACCTCAACAATGTAGGATATGGAAAGAAATCTGCAAGAAATTAAAAGCGCTGGTAAAAATCCCACGATGCAGGGTGGCCTCGATAGGAGCAGGGGGGTCTGGAGCGGCTAAAAAAGGGCGATTTCTATTTAAATTGTTCTCCACGGTCCTGCGACCAAAAACGGTTCTGTAAACAGCAATCACTGGCCCCAGCCGGCATCTGTAACCGGAAAAAAACTGGCCCTCCAGGTCTGCAGAAATCGGCCAGATTTTGCCGGACCAAAAGTGGCCCTCGATAGGGGTTTTTTACCTTAAACAAAAATCAGCATCTTGGAAGGTCTGAATAAAAGAGGGAGTAGACCGTCGATCTTTCGACCTATTTGATGTAGTCCAATCCCATTTGGGCTGTAACCCATATTTCAGTTCCGAGCAGTCCCTTGAGCCCGCCCTACTAGGGGGGGCACGAGACACGTCACAAAGTAGGAAACCCCCCCACCCCCACCCCAATGAGGGTTCATATGAACCCATTGTGGTACCAAAAGAAGGTTTTTGGTCCCTCTTTGCTTCGCGCACCTCCGTATGTGGGTGTAGCCCCCCCCCCCCCCCCTTGGGGTGCCAGGCTGCCCTGCTGCAGGGTAGGGTTATATCCCCTTGCACATGAATGGTTCTTGCACCATGAAGACATGTGTTACACCACTTTCGTATGATCCAGGAAGGCTGAAAGCAAAGGCAAGGCACAAAATGCAAAGCACGGAATGCACAAAGCCGCGGTGGACCCACATTGGCAACATCTGCACCACTATGTTCAGGAACACAGAGTAGCAGAACTGAGTTGGTTTCAGCAAAATTGCTGCGACATGTACCTTGGGTTGGGTTTGGGTTGACGGGCATGGCTTGCCCTCACCCGTCCCCCACCTCTCTCCGCTTGCCTTTGTGGGTCCGTGGCCACTCTCGCTTCCTCTTTTTGCAGAGCACGCTTCGCAGCTGCCAGTTTTTTGGCTGCTTGCTGCACTGCATCCTGCCTAGCTGCCAACATCTTATCGCGGTATTGTTGACCGCGCATCTCCTTTTGGCTCCCATACCTTGGCTCCACCAAACGGGCCGTCTTGCTAATCCATGACACTTCATCCTCTTCAAGAGGGCGATCAAACTTATGGTTGTGTCGATGAATTGCAGTGAAGGCGGCCCGTTGAGGATTTATCCTTGTACCTCCGAGGTGCAGAGTGTCACCCAAGGTACCAAAGAACGATTCGCAAAAAATTTTGTCGCACAGAGTGACTTCCCAATTTTTTTTTTGTTCGGGAGTCATCTCCGGTACACATGTGCTCCCACCGGAGCGGTAGGAAAAAGTGTAGTGGAGCCAGCGCCTATGCATTCGCTTGAACACGATGCGGAGGCGACATTTCAACTCCACAAGAAGGAGTGAAGAACGTGCAAGATCCATGGCTCGACCCTCACATTGCAAAGCTAGCTCGGGATTTTCGCCATACCGATACAAAGTGTCGGTGATCTTGTGCACATAAGGGTACGCGTCGACAACGGACATGCTACCACCTTTCGCTGTGAGGGTATTCCAAAACACCTTCACGAACGAGGCATGAACAACAGCACACAAAGCAAGGAAGATCTCCCCACCCTCGGTTTGAAGCCAATTGATTAAACCTCAAACCCATGCTGATTTTTCACTTTCTTGCGTAGCAATGAAGTCAACTAATGTCTTCCGCATTGCATATATAGAGGCACCTGCAAAGAAAGAACCCCAAAAGCGTGCGCTTCGCAACTGGTGCTGCAGCCTTCTCCGCCATCAACTTGGCCTCCCTGTCATTTGCAGCCTTGGATGCTTGTTGGGCCTCAGCCAATGCCCGACATTCCCCTGGGTAGCACCATTTGGGAGTCTTGCCATGCTTCGGTGAGCCTGGAGCCTTCAGACTAAGGCCGTCAGGGGGCGGGCGCCAGAGAGAAGACTTTGGGCGCGCGCCGCACACCCAACAATAGGCCTGTGTCTTGAGCATCATAGAGCACAAGCCTGTGGCAAAAAAATGAAAGATCCAATGAAAAGATAATGATATTAGATGTGGATTCCACTATTTAAATTCCTGCCAGGCGATAGTGCAATATGACTTTGGGAAAAAATCCGAAAATCGCCGCTGCAGGAATCAGCGCTCAGTTGGGCCGTGGAGGGCATGTACTAACGACCTCCCCGATGCCAAAATCAGCCTTTCATCCGTAAAATTTTCAGAGAAAATCTAGCCGGAAGGTTTTTCTCCCTCCCGCGCAGCGCCCCGAACAGGAACCGCAAACGCGGGAGGCGCCTGGCCCCCCCCTAGCCGGCAAGTGTTATCCGCAGAAATGCTTTTTCTGCGGATAAGGGCTTATCCGCAGAAAGACCCGCCGGAGCCGGATTTCTGGCAGAAAAATGGCGCCGGAGCCGGATTTCTGGCAGAAAAATGGCGCCGCCGCCAGTTGCGCAGCGCCTGGGGCGCCCGGGAATCGAACCGACGACCCCTACCGCCGGCGAATTGCGCTCTGACCAACTTGGCAGCGCCGAAAACATGCAGCGCTCCAGAAATAACGCTTATTGATTTGTCCTCGTATGATCGAAAATTTTAAAAAAAGCAAAGGCCCCGGGCGATTCCCGGGGCCATGCTCACACTTGCGATGCGCTTTCCCTGCCTGACACCCTCCCATGACATGCATGCACATATTCGAACAGAATTTGGGAGGTAAGGGAGTGTGTACGTAGGGCAAAGTGGGTGTTTTTAAGGTGTCTGGGTGTTTTGGTACCATGGTGCAACAAGCAGGTTTCCCAAAGTACCGGGGGGGTAACTTGGCGCCACCGGCTCGGTTTTTGGCGCTTTTTTTTGCAATGACACCGCAAAAGTGTCTACTTTTTGAATATTAAGACCCGGTTGGGGTGTTTTGACCGCATGTTTTCGCTCCCGGACCGTTTTTGGTCGCGGGTCCCCCCAAAAATTGCCTAACCCTACTGGTTTTCACAAGCAGGTTTCCCAAAGTACCGGGGGGGTAACTTGGCGCCACCGGCTCGGTTTTTGGCGCTTTTTTTTGCAATGACACCGCAAAAGTGTCTACTTTTTGAATAGCAAGACCCGGTTGGGGTGTTTTGACCGCATTTTTTCGCTCCCGGACCGTTTTTGGTCGGCACTGGAGTTTGGAATTCTTGGCTTCGGTGCTTTCATCCGGCAGTTCCTCCACAATCTCAGGCTCCGTGTCGGTTGGCTTGTCTCCAGGCTTCCGACGTTTGGTCGTCCTGTTCCTCGACTTGTCCACATCACCTCCACCACTAGCTCCCCGGGTATCCGGACGCCACTTTACCGCGTAAGGGCACTGTAGATATAGGTAATCCTTGGACGATGTGCTAGTACTCAACGGGTAGCCCAGCCTACGGCGAACCTGGAGGGGGAATAATATGAACAATGGGGGCAACCCAAGGAAAAGGGTGACACATCAACGAGATATTGCAGTAGGTTGCAATACCTCTGCTCTCACACTATCCTTGGTCTTGCCCAAGATGTCACCAACTTTGATCAATGGCTCAACCTTGTCCTGGGCACCACCACTACTTGGGGGGGTTTCTTCAATATCTTCTTCATCATCATCACCTATATCTCCAATGTCTTCACTAGCATCGGCAGCATCTTGAGCAAAATCCGACTCATCGGAGTCCGACAGCCCATTGTAATCATCTTGAGGCTCAACATCGCTCTCAACTTCATCCGCACCAACCTCCACCCTCACTTCCTCCACATCATCATCGGACTCTTCTTTAACTTTTGGCTTATAAGGTGAACTATCACTCAAGCAATCAACATCAATGATCTTTCTTCTAATGGATGGCATAGTGACAATTCACCCCAAAATTCTGCAATTCAGAAACAGAATAAAATTTGTGTTCAGGCATGTCATCCAACAGGCAGTCACCAGTACAGACAGCTCTGATCTGGCATTTCCCCAAAAAATCTGCTCAATTTCGCTTTTTTCTGCCAGAAATCTGACCGCCGCAGACATTTCTGCGGATAAGCCCTTATCCGCAGAAAAACGCATTTCTGCGGATAACACTTGCCCCCCTAGCCCTACGGATCGTGTTCGCGACGCTCATTGGCTGCACAGGTGCCAAGTCCTAATCTCAGTTCTTAATTGGGACAGACATGGCAATGAATAAGTTCAAGCGGGATCCAGTTCACAACTCAGAGATGCTAGTTGAAATTATCGATGTGACAACGAAATCAACCATCAAGGTCTGTCAACTCTGCACAATTTCCGCGTGTTTTTTTCCTCTGTTTTTGGTTGCCTTTACGGGGCCCCATGTTGGATGCACGACCGTGAAGTCCTGAGTAAGGCTGGGCTCGTCTCCACAGGTACCGTTGGATCGCATCGGGGTAACAGCAGTCACTCCACAACTGATGCAAATGTGCCAAAATCCAAATTACTCGGAGCACTCGAAAACGACGCTTACACTTTGCGAATTGCACCAAAAGTTCAAGTGCGAGAGGAAAGAGACGTGTCGCCATGTGCACGTCGACCCAGAATACTTGCGTGCTCAACGCGGGAAGCATTTTGAATGGATGCAATTTAAGGCGGACGCCTTTGGGCGCCTTCCACCAACAAAGGTCTGCTTGCTTCGGCCCACGCTCGAAATTTCCGTTGCACACCGTCAATCACCGTTGCTGTACCAAACCGTTGTAATTGAGTGCATCAAGTGTTTTCACAACGATTACTTTTCTGTTTGTTGTTTTTTTCTGACAGCGGATTTTTACCGACCAATCCACTTACGACAAAATGAAACACAGATGCTACCACTGCGTTTCAAGATTCAAACTGCAAGTTTCGTGAAACAGATCCGAGCTTTCCCCACCAAAAGTGCTCAAAACTGGAGCACTCATTTGTGCCCTTTACAATCGTACCGGCGTGGTCAGCTTGCTCTTCTTCGTGTGAGTACACTTGAGTGCACAGAATTTGTTGGGAAAGGAAATTAGTCCCCAAAAGAGTCCCACAAGCTGAGCATTGTCACACAATGAAGGTTTGACCCGTAGTCGTCTTTTCACCGCCGAATCCACCTCTCGTCGTATGACTAGTTCTTCACCGTATCGCGCACAACACCGCTCAACACCGCCATGTACTGCGTATTCTGCACTATAATTATGCCTTGCCGCTATGTCACCTCCCTTTTGCATGTCGGTGCCGCTAGGTTTGTGGCTAACAAACTTTCAATAACAGGTCATGTGTCGAAGTACGAAAGAGCGGGGGATGGTTGGGAAGTATTTGTCTTTTTGGGTGGCAGCGATCCTCTGCTTGGCGAATATTAAGGTGCTAAAGCCAAAGATTGGGAAGTATGGGGGGCATGGGAAGCCCTCGGAGAAAAAGAGAGTTGATCCGCGAAAGGAGGACACTTGCGCGCCTTCACTTTTTGCCTTCGAAGTTCCACCATGGTGAGTGGCGACGGAACGTGTGCCGTTGAGTTAGGGTGTGAGTGGTTGTGCGAGTTGCAAAACGGGCGACACGCTCCACGACTGGAAGTGTTTTCCTGTGTACTTCCATGTTTCCATGTGTATTTTAGACATTCGAAGTGTTCAACGCCACAATTAAAGAAGTGATGGAAGTGGAAAAGGCTAACCTCGAGTATACGCGTGGCCTCTTCCTCTCACCAGAGGATCGCGACAAGCGGATTGCGGGAGTGTCGTCTTCAAACGCATATTGCGGGAAGGTTTGTGATGCCGTTGTGTTAAGCGAAAGAAACCATGAACCCGGCGGCTCTCCCAAGCAAATTGTTAGCACCTATGAGCGGGCGAACGTGTGTGCACATTGCTCATATGCTTGCGGCACAATATTTTAAAGTGGGCGGATATCGCAATTTTGTCATGGTTTGTGGTTTTCGTTTGTTTCCATGCTGATGGCTATTCAAGCTTTCATGCTTCCACCAATTTCCTTCCGCTTTTCTCCGTTTCCCTGGAACGTGGTTTGGGTCGGTTAACTAACATCATGTCACTTGCGTTGCTAGAAAGATGCATTTGACAAATGCCACACGTTGCGTCATTCTTTAGGTACCCACCGCATGCTTGTTGTATCTCAACGGCACTTGTAAATGGGGTGAACATTGCAACCAAGCCCACATCAACCGCAAGTGGTTACAAACCAAAAATAGGTATGACCATGTCGGCGCACACCGACGTCCAATTCAAACGAGTGAGGATAATGACGAAGCGGTGTAAGCTACCATGACACTATGCCATTTATTGTTACTTCCTTGCAGGGAGTTTCAGAGATGTATGGAAGGATGCAAAGTCAAGTTCCGGAATCTATCACCAAATGAGCCAATAAACGCGTACCATCCTAATTTATACGAAGTTCTCAAAATCCCCAAGCGACACGTTATTCAGTTTACTCGGGGATTGTACCAGGTTGTTTTGTTGTTGAGATCTCTTTACCTTTTACGGATGCTATCAACCAGCTTTGTCATCTTCTTGTCTTAACATGGCAAGGAAGCAGCTTTCCGTGTGGGACGCCCGTGGAAGGCCCGTAGCCCAACTTGACCCCGTCATCAATATCGGGCCCAACCACGGCACATAGACGTAGACGGGCGTTCAACCTCAAACCAGGAGTAGAACATTCGGCAAGTTCACAAGATAATACGCAGTGGGCCATAAGGGAATGAATGGCGCATCCCCGCATCCGCGTCGCTTTGCATCCTGAGCAGTTAAGAGACCCTCGTTGATTGTCGTCTTGCTTGTGGTTGTCTCAGGGCGGAGAGAAAGTCCCGAGCGTGTGCTTGTTGTTTCAAAAGAACCGTTGTAGCTGTGAAGAGCTTTGCAAGCAGGTATGCACGAATCCATGTGTAGGCAGCGAGTTGCGAGCCAATATGCACACACCACACTTTGCACACCTTGCGTTTGGGGATCTTCCATATCTAACCGCTAAACCCAAATCAAAGAGGTTATTAGATCAATGGCAAGCGTGCGCGACATATACTCCCATTTGGGAGGGTAGCTTCCGCGAATCTTGAATCTTTTTCTGAAAATCATTGGTTTTTTAAAAAAAGAAAAGAAAACAAAAGAAAAAGGAAAGAAAATGTGCCCAATCTCCGACACCACGTCCCCATTTTTTTGGCCCCCCCCTCCCCCTGTTCTGAGGTTCGGAGACCCTCCATATGGGCAAGTCCTCACCGGTGGGGCCACCCGTGCCGTGTTCAGGCTAACCTGCGCCAAAAATCAGGAATTCGGGGCGACCCGCCGGTGTGCTCAGCCACGTCGCGCCCACCGGGGGCCTCTTGTTGCGTTGCAGATTCACGTGGCGCCTGAGTGGCTCGCGAAGCAGAAGAAGTCCGGCACGCAGAACCGACGGCAACGCCGAGAGCAGACCAGCACCGGCCCAAGGCACGGCGACGCAGCCTCTGACGCCCCCTCTGCCAGTCCACAGAACCCTTTCCCATCGCATCTCTCGGCTTCCGCTTGGTCCCCGTCCGATTCTCCAGGTGTGTTGCGCGCGCACGCGCACGACGGAGAGTGACCGAGGGGCGAGGGCGGAGGGCCCTCCCCAAACGGGCTTGCACGGAGGGATGGCCGGGGGCGGGGGGGGCGGATGCTGCAACTCAGCTCGCGGGAGGGGGCGGATCATCCCGGACGGGCTGAGCATGCGACTCCCCATCGCGCAATGGGGCCAGAACGACCACTCGCCCGTCCCCCCGTGAGGAGGCCCACGTTGTTCAACAGACAGAGAAAGGCCAACAAAGAGATGGTGCCGAACCGGTGACACTGCGTGCGGCTTCGAGGCGGAGTTTGCCTCGCAGTTCGGGGCCAGCAGGGCAATCCCTCGTCGCCAGACGTGCCAGTGGAGTCCAAGGGGGAGGGGGGGCTCCCCCAAGGGCCCCGTAAAGGAGCAACAACCAGACGGAATGTCACACAGAGGGCTCCCCCAACCCCCGCCCCCCTGCCCAGACCAAAGGGACCATCGTGGGAAACAACGGAATTTCCCGTTGGGAAGATCTGATGGGGCCATTTTTGGTGCACAGCCTCGAGCCCGGGGCCCTTCAGTCGGGCAGGGGGGGGGGGACGGGGCCTGAAGCCCGTGCCATCCGCGACTCAGCCTCATCCGCCGATGTTGCCCCGCAAGTCAGTAGGCATCGCCTGAACCCGGCTCTTTGTGATCACGCCTGACGTCCCGGACGTGAGTGGCGAGTCTGGGACGAGACGTTCAATTTTTGCACTTTTGCTTCAGCAGCCTTCTGCGCTGTTTTGAGGGAGTTCACATGCCGCGCGTGCACCGCGTCAGGTATTTGAACACCTTCTCCAGGAAATGGTCTACGTTTGAAGCGCATGTACATGCTGTCCCTGGGTGGAAGTTGCTGGGGGAAGAGCCATGGCAGGGTGTGATGGCCCCTTTTGGGCGAGATCACGTGCAACCACCGCAGCAACAGGCTGTTGCACCCCAATCCCTATTAAGCATCTCGCTGCACTGCCCAAGTTCTTTCTGCAGTGTCAGGTACAGATGTGGGCAAAGGCATAGGCACCAACAGCACGTAGCTCTAAATTGGCCGAAACGGTCCCCGCAACAACGTACGCACCGCGCGCGCACCGCGTCTGATACTCCCCCTTTGTCCATCCCTGCAGGGTGCTCAAGTATGGGGTCGTATCGGTCCGTATCCCCGCTGCAGGGCGAGCAGTTCACCCCCGGATCCCAGACTCCCGGTGCGGCGGGCACTGGATCGCAGACAGAGGATGCAGCAGGTGTGCCAGGTGGGGAGGCTTTGGTGCTACGTCCAAGCACCGGCGCCAGCCGCCGTGGCGGTGAGTGTCGGTGAAAGGCAAAGTTCCCATTTTTCCGTCGGTGAGTGTGGTGAGCTGATTTTTACAAGGGGGAACTGTGGGGAAGATCTTTCACCTCCCGACAAATGGGGGGGAATGTGAAAAAGGGGTATTTCGCCCCAGTTTTCTCCCACTTTCCTCAACCACATCCCCCACAACCTTCCACAACCCACATCCCCTGGACTTTGAAGAGGGTTATAAAACCAAGACTGGTTCCACCAGCTCGGTGAGCCTAACCCTACCCCTAGCCCTCATCAAGACAGAATATTGGGGCCGAGCTGGTGGGGAAGTGGGGCACGCATGCAATAGCCAACAGAGCAACAAAGTTGGTGCATGCTGCACAGTTTGGGTGCAGTTTTACCTGCATGGTAGTGAAATGCACAATCATTGGAAGTTTGAGACTTTGGAGTTCAGAGTGGAAAGGCACACCGAATAGTAGGGAGACTAAAGATTTTGGAGATGGAGAGTGACAAACATTGATGGTAATTCATGGGATCGCGGTGAAGCGAGAGCAAAACACCAGAATATTGATTGACAACAATGGGCAACCCAAGAGACACGCAATCCCCACGACCACATTGTGCCATGCAAAAGAGGCGTAAGCATTTGTGTAACCCGCACATGACTTCTTCTCGCCGACCCTAGCGTGAAAAAACTGATCTTTTTGGATTTGTTTTGACCCTGTTTTGAGCCACTTGTGGTCCCAAAATGGCAGATTGTGCTCTGTTCGCTGCTTCCCCATCCCCCCCCCCTCATTTCGTTCGGGCCCACAAAGGGTCAGAATGAGCAGTGGCGAGAGGCCAATAGGCGCCGCCAAAGGCAAACAATCAGATACCGAAGGCTTGTGCCACCCTCCCCCCCCCCCAATTTGCCCCCATTTCTCTCCGTTTCCCCCCCCCATTTCCCTCTATTTCCCCCATTCTTCCTGGTTCGATGCGTTGGAGCGTTCGGTGGCGGTGGGCGCGGATGCCTGTCCGTCGGAGGAGGGAAAGTGCAGCACGCCCCCCGTCCCCGCAGGTGTCTCACGCGTGCTGAACATGGACGCCAGTCCGATGCCCGAGGAACGGCCCAGAACAAGCAAGTTGAACGTGGACGCGAAACCATTCGTGCTGCCGCAGCACCCGCCGGACCAACGCCAGCACGCACCGCCGTTTGCCGCCGCCGCCCACAGCCCCCCGTCGTTCCCAATGCAGTTGCCCTCGCCGGCTGCTTTCGTACAGCCAGGCCACCACCACCACCACGGGCACCAGCACCATGGGCACCAGCACCACCACCACCACCACCACCATCCCCACAACGGCCCCCACCACTACAGCCACAACCATCCCAACCACCACCACCACCACCACCACCACCACAATCATCAAGCTTGGTTGCAGTCGCACGCGCCCAAGCAAGAGCGGCCCAATGTTGCATATGGCTACATGCATCGACCCATGGACGATGGTGCCCCAGAGTATCTGCCAGACTCGCTCAGCGCCCCCGCCCCAACCAGCGGTGCCACAGGACATGCCCCAGGCCCTCGGTCGGAGCATACACAGAGCTACGGGCCTTTGCGGCTGGATCTCGGCCCGTCCGACTCCGACAGGCCCTTGCAGCCGCCCCAGATCTCTGCGCCTCCATCGCCGCCATCGGACGAAGGGTCCCATGCCGCAAGCAGCGACGCGTCCCCGCATGCCCCCAGCAGCAAGTCAAGCCTGACGGGGGACAACGCTGTTGCAGGAAAGGAGCCCGCCAGGGACTATGCTTTCATGCCGTTCAGTCCACTCTCGCTGGAGCGGTCACAGCAAGTGTGTCGTGCCCCTGTGCGTGGGGCGTTGTGGTTCGTGGACGCCATGTGCAGCTGAGCATATGCTGCGGTAACGCTGTGGAATTGAACTCCCATTTTTCGCGGGGGGGGGGGGGATTGCGGTTCGCAATTTCCCTCAATTTCGCAATTTTCCGCAATTTCCTGCAATTTCGCAATTGTTCGCGATTATTCGCAATTTTTTGCTTGAAGAGACACCGAAACACTCCGAGCCGCTGTGCAGAAGTGTTGCTCCTTGAGGCTTCGGGAGGTTTGGTTACGGCACCGCTATTTTCCCGCAATCTTCCGCAATTTCCGCAATTTTTCGCAATTTTTCGCAATTGGATTGGACCCTCCCTGATCGCAACCCCCCCCCCCCTGTTTTTCATTTTGGGGCGTGGACAGCCCGGAGTGAAGTCCTCAAACGGGGAGCCCCTCAGCAGCCCAGAAAGCAAAAGAGCAACAACGCAACACATTCACCCCAGAACAACCCCAACAAACACCAGTGACATGTCAGTTTGTAGATTTGGAAACATGTGCAAAAGTGCCCGGTGCCCCTGGCACCACCCAACTGCGAGTGGGACAACCCGACAGCCACAATGGGATGCAGGGAGCGACATGCTACCCCCCCGGCACCGCACACCAGAAGCAGTGAGCATGCCAGCAGAAAAAGAAAGAGCCCGAAACTGGGAGGAACGCATGCAGCAAAACAGCTGGGCACAAGGCCGCCTTACACACGGCAGTGAGACGAGCCCCAGCAGGACACACAACAAGACACAAGGGAACCATGAGGTGCGAGCACTGCAGCAACCACCAAATGCAGCGCAAGCCGAGCGAGCCATCAGCAAACACCCCCCCTCCCTCTACAAGGTGCCCACGTACTCCACAAGGACGGGGGCTGCGCCCCGCGCGCCGGGAGGTGCCCGCCACGGGGGTGGCAACAGGGCCGTGAACAGCCAACCGCGCATGGGACAGTCCACGTTGTACGGAGATGTGAAATCCTCGTACGGGGGGGCAGGCGGGTGGGACAGGAGGGGGTGCGCGACATGGGCACCCAGCAGCGCCACCAGACAGGGGGAGGAGCAACACAGACACACAGAACGCGGGAGCCACACCAAGGGGGACAAGGGCAGGCACACCAGACAAGGAGGAGGGGCACAGCAAGGCAGGAGAGGCTACCAGAACGGCGGGAACAGGGAATTATGGTGGAGCGTGCGCATGGGAGGCAGTGACAATAAAGGGGGTGGCTTGGCCAGCCAGCCCCGTCGCTACCGGGTGCCAGGGCAACCCCTGCTCAACCGGCATCAGGTGGGGGGTGTCTCCCGCAGCCCAGCTGGGCTGTTTGCGCAACAGGAGCGGGAGCCCATCAGGGGCAGACCAACCGTGAGGGAGAAAAGGACATATGGTGGATGGCCCGGACAGCGCGTGGAGGAACAGGGCACCTGGGCCGCACGGAAACACAGAGAGGCAGGCTATGGACGGCCTGTGGACAGAGGTGTGTGGACAGCAAAAACAGTCAAACGACCCCGGCAACAAACAGCACATCCTCAATACGCCAATTATTGGGCGCCGCTGACACGCAAACGGCACACCATGCCGCATTCAGCACAGTCCCAACACACCAACTACTAGGCTCCGCGAACGCGGAAACGACACCAGCAAGAGCACCGGCCGCAACGGCCGAAAGAAAGCAGCGACCCGACGCAACATGCGGAGGGAAGAACAGGTGACCGTCCCGGGCCCCGTAAAGAAACAACAACCAGACTGAATGTCACACAGGGGGTTCGAGAAAAACCAGATGGTCCGGCCGCTGCCACCACGTCCGTAGGGCCCCTGGGGTGCCGAGCAGACCTGTGGTTAGAAGGGTGCGCACAGACCAGGGTTAAGCGTGCGCAAGTGTGCGCAGTGTTGGGTGGTAAGTGTGCGTAAGTGTGCGCCATCTCCCCGTCCAAGCGTGCGCAAGCGTGCACATTTTTTTTTGACCGGAAAGCCCCTTAAGTGCCTTTTCGGCACACAGTGCTCTTAAACAAAAATTCCACCAGCACCAATTTTTTTTCTGCAAAGAACCTGTGCATGACTATACAAGAGGTCCACCTCTGTGTCCCCGAGCCCAAGCGTACACAAGCGTGCGGAGTGTTGGGGTGTAAGCGTGCGTAAGCGTGCATAGCCATGGAAAGTAAGCGTGCACAAGCGTACACGCACGCTTCTAACCACGGGTCTGGTGCCGAGGATGGGGAACGGAGGAGGACTGTAGACGTGATGGCAGCTCGTGCCATCCTCTGCGATCCTCCACGATGGTCCTGCCCCCCCCTCTTCCACAGCCCTGGGGCAGGACTGTGAAGGGTCGGGTAGTGTGGAGGTTTGCAGAGGAACCGGGTCACGCGGCCGCCGGACCGAGGGACGGCCGCCGGTGGTGCTTTGTACAGGACCCCCTCCACGATTCTCCCACACCCCTCGACACGCGCCCCCCGGCACTCATGGATCGGGTCCCTGAACATACCGCACCCGGCGTTTGAAAACCCCTCAAAGGTCACCTGCAAACGGGAGGTCCTGTCGCCCCCTCGGGATCCGTGTCGTGCATGGCAGACTCCATGCGGGCCATGAAGCTTGTCCCCGTCCGCTGCTGGCCCCGTGGCAGTCATGGATTGGCTTTCCTTTGCTGCTCTCCGGGCCCAGGCCAGACATGCCACTAGCGTCTGCCAGGCAAACTGGTTCTCAGTAGGGACTGGCCCCGTACCCAAGGCCACTCAGTAATACCCCCCCCCCCCACCACCAGAACTCAGTAAGAAAGTGCTGCTTCCAGTGTGGCTCAGTAGGACCCTGCCCCAGCCCCGAGCCGGCAGACGCTAGTGGCACGTCTGGCCCAGGCCTTCCGAACCGTTCATGCCGAGATGTGCTTGTTGCCCGGCGTCGCGCGCGCTCGTGGCCATGCTCCGAACCCGCTGTCACAGTGCATCGAGAAGAGCATTCTGGGCGAGTCGCCTGGTTTTTCATCGTTCGACTTTGGCTGTGATTTGTTTGACGAGGTATGTGTGTGTGCTGCCACGTTTTGTCTTTTTTGTTGTGGTGCTGTTGTGTCGGGATAGTGCCCTTGTCTCGCCACGCAGGGGGGGCGTGGAAGGCGAAGGAAGAAGGAGGCTGAGTTTCTCTGCGCCATGTGTGGCGGCTGTTTTCCTCCCGTGTCGACCGAGGGCAAAGGTGTTGGAGCACGCGCGCATGCAACAATAGGAACGAATGGCCGCGAATGTCTGCGGCGAGGATATTCAGGACACCAGAAGCGACCGTTGAGCCGCCAACAAAAGGCAAACAAATACAGAAAAAGAACAACAGTGTGCCATGCTTGCGCTCACACCCACGGGCTCCGCTGTTGTCAAAAATGTTGGTGGATTCAGGAAACAGAAAGTTACCCATGCTGCAGGTGAAGATCTCCTGTCAAGCATGCAAAGGGAGGGAGGGAGGGAGCGAGGGAGGGAGGGAAGAGGGAAGAGGGAAGATGGAAGTGGAAGAAAAAAATGGGAATGGGTAGGCTGAATTGATTGATGATATGCTTTTTGAACAGGGGAATGAGGCAGGTGAAGTGTAATGAGCGAGCAGTTTAGGCGCTGCGTGATGCACGGAGATGCTGCATACTTTTTGCCGAGCAGTGAGCAATCATTACTGCTGGAGGGTTACCGTGCTCTCCTGACTCTTTTCACTACAAGTGCCAACTGTGGACCAGGGATGCGGTCCAATTTTTGCGCCCCTCCCGGGATGTTCGGGAGATGGGGGGGGAGGGGAAGGGGGGCAACAACCAGCACCTCCTCAATACGCCAACTATTGGGCGCTGCTAACGCGCAAACGGCACATCCCGCCACATCCAGCACAGCCCCGGCACACCAACGACTGGGCTCCGTGAACGCGGAAACGACATCAGCAAGAGCACCGGCCGCAGCGGCCGACAGAACGCAGCGACCCAACGCAACATGCGAAGGGAAGAACGGGTGACTGTCTAGGGCCCCGTAAAGGAACTGCAACCCGACGGAATGTCACACGGGAGGTCAATCGTCGCATGCAATGCTCTGATCGATAGGCACAGTGGGAAATGCACAAGCCCAGAAATATCGGTGCACCACATGTAGTCTCTCGGTTGCAATCGCCTCCTTCCCACCTGCCGCATCATCAACGCATCATGTTTGAGCCCGCCTGGTGGATGAAGATGAAGATGACGATGAATGATGAGGATGAGGCCAGTCAGTTCATCTCCACACAGATTTCCACGACAATCGAGAATGTGGCGGATCAAGAGGATTTCCTGCCCACGTGCCTGAATCTACGACAGAACGCCCATCGGCCGCCATCCGCAGACAAGACGTTGCATCCACTGCTGCCACTGAGCTCGTACCTGGACCCAGGTGTGGGTGGTGTATGCTGCGATGCATAGCACTGCGCAGTGGGGCAAAGCATCTCCCTGTAAGGCAACAGTTGGGCTGCTTTGCTAAAGGGGCCGAGGAGAGTGTCCACCTTTTTTTTTTTGTGAAGGAACGCCCTTAGGGACCGCCCCAAGGGATCACCAATCGCCAACCGCCAACCGCCACCAACCGCCAACCGCCAACCACTGCCAACCGCCACCAATCACCAATCACCAACCACCAACCGCCGCCAACCACCACCAACCGCCAGCAACCGCCAGTCGCCAACCGCCGACCGCCAATCGCCACCAACCGCCAACCGCCAATTGCCACGAACCACGGTCTTCCTGCAAAACTGCCGTTCGGGAACACTCTTTTTCCCCCCTCCTAAGGACCCCCCTGGTGTCTACCAAAAGCTCCGCCCACACCTTTGCTCAGCTCACCTCAATTAGGTTAGGGCCCCCGGGAGTCTCTCTCCGCCGGTAAGCGGCAGGAAGCTCTCTGTGGCTGTGCCGGTAATGCATGGTGCCGATTCCCCCATCAAGGGCGTGGAGCTGCTTGGTCACCCTCGAAATGCCGTGCTCTGTGCATGCAGACTACATGCCAGACAGCCGATGTGCAGTGGGGTCTTGCCCTGACGGTGCATTTGTGCAGTGCGGAGTGCGGAGTGCGGAGTGCTAAGCATCCCTCCCAAGGTACGGACAAGGGCAGCAAGGGGGGTAGTACCATGGCGAGGAAGTGCTCTCTTGAGGATAACTCCGAGTCGCATGCGACCTTGGACGCAGGGTCACGGCAAGGACACCAAGACATCACTGGGTGAAGTGTTGAGACGCCGATGTTATTCGTGATGACCCCGAGGGGTCCACCTGTAGCTCTTCACACGCCGCTTTGCAGCATCTTTCCTTCCCATTTCTCTTTGAAGTCATGTGCCTTTGGCGGGTTGCAGTCCAGTAGCTCTTGGTAGATGGCTGTGTTGACCAGGGTCAGTCTACTTAGCTCACGTTATTTGGGGTTTAACCCAGGGACGCATTAGAACAAAAAAAATTGTGAGGAGGAGCCCCCCGCCCCCCCTGGGTCCCCCGCAGGTCCAAACCTCCCCCTCTTCCAAGTCATCTGAAAATTTTTCCTTTGGCCCCTTCAGCGCCGATGTTCTGTGTGTTCCTCAGGGTCATGTTCACGGTGTGAGTGGGCTGTTCACATTGAACAGTATCGGTGAAAGTGCCATGAATGGGTACTGTCTTACTGTGGACACAGATTTTGCTGCAAATTTGTTGCCTTGAGTTTACCTTGTGCTGTGACATTTGTTGACAAGGAGCACGGTCAACCAAGTACGGGCTTTTGTATGCAACCAAAAGAATTTCCGGCGCTCTTGGCACGGAATATGTTTGGGAGTCCTGTCGGCAAGGAGAAGGGTCGACCCCCCCCTCCAGCCTCCCCCCCCCCTGTCCTCCGGGCATGGCATAGAAAATAAAGATGCATTTATGCCATGCTGAGGAGTGCATTGCCTCAATTTGTATTGCTGTACTGTCTGTCTGTCTGTACCTCCAATTTTCAATCCCATCCCAATCCTCACTCTTTAAGTAGGTCTCCCCCCCCCTCCCTCCGCTCCAATACGTGCCTGGTTTACCCTCCCACCCCTGCTTGTTCCTGCGGGGATGTGGATGTTGCGTGACAAACAGGTGGCCCATTGGGATGCCGTGGTGTGCCGAGGTGTTGATGTAGTGACATGCCGAGGTGCTGATGCCCGGGGAGGCACATTGTGAAATGGCAGGGTTTGGCACAACAAAACTGTGCCACGTCATGCCTCGGTATTCAATGGTCCGTAGCCTCACCTGGACCGAGGGGGCATTGTCAGCGCCCCTGGGATGCACATCCCCTCAGTGCCCGCGCAGTTTGCTCCGCAGGGACATTGACTGCCACCATCCAGAGGCCTCCACGAATCACGCCAAGCCTCCGGGAGGTGACAGCAACCCACCAAATGCCGATAGGAATTGGCAAGCACCATTCAGGTGTACGCTTGCGGTACCGCAGTCTGGGAAGGCTGTACCACATTTTTCAAGAATTGGTGCCAAATTTTTCTCCGCACCATATTTCGCCAGGCCAAATCTCGCACATATCAAATCCCCCTCACCCCCCCAGTATCCGTGTCTCTATGCCCACAGCTTTACAGGCGCCCTGGGGGGGGGGGCGGAACGGCTCCGGACGCCCCGTGGGGGGGACATGTTCCCAGACACACATCACATGTACTGTTTGCAGACTGATCACATCTGCTGTTGCCTATCTGATAGCCTGACTACAAGTGACTGTCTGACTAGACGTAGTGGAACATGATTGTCCTGTCTTACTGTCTTTGACACAGAGCGTGTCTTAAGACTTAACCAGGTTCGGCATAGAGAATAAGGATGCAATTATGCCTTACTGTGGAGTGCTTTACCTCAATCTGCAGTCTTGCTGTACTGCATGTCTGTTTTCTACTTTTCATTACCCTCAAATTAATTAGGTCTCACCCCCCCCCCCCCCAGTATCTGTGTGGCGCTTGTCCCTGCTTTTGTAGACATCGACGAATGCGCCGACCAAAGGATCCTGGGGGTTCTGAAGCAGATGGAAGAGATCCAGACCCGGTTGAAGTCCCACGTCGAGGATATGGACTCCACACTGCACCAGCTCTCGAACACGGGGCTCTCGCTGAAGCATTCCAAGGTAATGCGGCCTGCAGGATTGTGACCTGCACCGCGTGCTGACAGACCGCCCACAATGTACTCCCTCGCGCATGACAATTGCCCACCCGCAGAGCGGGAAAAGATGGGTGGTTTTCTTTTTGAGCAACCCCCCTCCCCAATACCTTCCTGCCCCTCGCCTGTGAAGGGGTGGCATGCCTGCTCCCCCCCCCACCCTTCGCCCTTGTTGCTTGTGAAGTTGTGACACACAATTTGAGGTGGGGCACAGCCAAAGCAGAGAACGGAGACTGCTCTGCTTACTGCTGCTAAAGTGCGGTCCTTTCCCAGTTGGTGTCAGGACGCAGTTGAGGACTGGTTCCGTGTTGTGCTGCTGTGGTTTATTTCTTTGTTGTGCTGACCGCCTGTCAAAGGCCAGTGGGTTTGGTAGTTGACTTGTGGTTGGCATGGGTCCATTCTGGAGAACGCATATGTGGGGGGACCACGGGAATCAAATGCAATAGCTACAGGGGGACGCCTGCAGGGAAAATGAGGTTGGTCTGGATGTTTTCGGTGCAGGGTTGTGCTTGGTGTTTGGCCGTCGCAGTGTTACCCCTCCCAATGCGTCCCTAAGCAGGGGTCTCCCCATAAAAGTTGAGGGGTGGTGAGGCATATGCCAATGGCGATGCAGCATTTTTTGAGAACCGCTATGAAAAGTCAGGAGAAACTGGTGCGGCGGAGTGTGCATCGTCCATGCTGACCGATCGGCAGGGAAAGGATTCGTGCATACTATGCCTGCACTGTGGGGAGAGATGACCGGCCTGGACCTGGAGCATCCAAAGTGAACCTGCGCAGGGGTGCAAGCAAAACGACATTTTCTCTTTTAGGGTTACCATGTCATTGCGGGGGGTCCCACATATCCTGTTTGTGAGGTGAATTTTGGATGGTGGGTTCTTTTGGGTGACCCAGGGCAATGGGGTACATAACTCTACCCCCCATCAAGGGTATCACCCCACCCCACTTTACTCTTTTACGAGTAAGGTCACGGATTGCTCGAGAATCGCGAAGGTTCTCCCCATCAAAGAAGGCCTTTCGTGCATTCTTTGTCGTTGCAGGACAAGGCGGTGACGTACACCAAACTGCACGCCGCCATCGACGCCCTCAGTTCGAGCGCCCTCAACGTCCACGAGATCACGCAGCAGATGCACAAGGCCGTGGATGTGGAGATGGAGCACTGCGAAGCCGCGGGCCCTCGGCAGGCGGGTCTGTCCGCGGAAGTGGACTCCGCCCTGTCCCAAGCGTAGGAGTCCAGGAGCAGCTGGACACGGTAGTGCCGATTGGATCAGACATGCCACTAGTGTCCGGCAGGGGAAGTGAGTGTCGCTGAGATTCAGCTCAGTGCCAGTGTGCCACTCAGTAAGATCCGCTCCTGGCACATCCGCAACTCAGTAGGAACCGGCCGGGGCCGTGTCTGACTCGGTAGGATCCGGCTCCTTCTGATCACGGCTGACCTACTGGAAGCTGGTGGCAAGTCTGGATTGGATGTGCGACGTCCCGCCCGGCCTCTCCTTCCACCGCCGCCGTCTTGTTGCCGCCAAGTGGCCACGGGCCGCACAGTGGCCACCATGGCTTGTCCTGCCGCCCTACGGAACCAGACACCGGGACCTCAAAACGCGCGGTCTGCCTGTGCAGTCGCCGAGAAGTCCGTGGGTCCATGTGCCGGGTCTGTGCGGCCCCATTCGAGCGCCCCCCACCCCCCCCGCTCGCCCTGCCGCAGGGAATCTGAGTGCGGGGGGGTTGGCGGGCCATCCAACGGCGCCCGGCCGTTGGGATCCGGTTGCAATCCCGTCCGTGCCCGGACCGGTGTAGATATCCCCCCCCCCCCCCCCAATCCCCTCCTGCGGTCCCTTGATGGCACCCCCGCCTCCCTCAGTGCGTCCCGCCCTGCACCACCGGGGACCACTGTGAGCCCCGCCTGTGGCGCTGGAAAAACCGTTTCGACAAGTTTATATATGTGTTCGGGCCGGGAACTGTACCCCCCCCCCCACGACTGGGCCACCCCTGACCCGTGGCACGGCGCGGCCCATGCGGCCAGCTCCGATGCATGGGCCGAGCGGGGCCCGCGGTGAAGGCCCGCGCCCCGCAGAGGGGGCGAGGGGGGGCGGCCACGAGGCCTGGCCCACGGGCGGGTCGTGCAGTGAGCAGCACCATGGCAGACGCGGAGACCGCACCCTGCGCCCACTGCGGCGTGCGAAACCAGACCCGTCCCCGGGCCCTCGGCCCGACGCCCACCGCCGCCCCCCATTCCCCGTTCCGTGCGGCGCCACCCCGCTTCGACCCCCGCCGGCCCGCCCCCCTGCCCCTTCTGCCCCAGACACGGCCCAGCTCAGCAGTTTCCGTCCTTGGCAGGAAAGCGTTCGCTGTAAGCGTGTTTGTCAGTTGGCAGCGCCTCCGATGGTCCCGTGCCACCGGGCCTCAGAATGCCGGTGCATGTCGACGGAGGTGGCTCCTATAGGGCAGGGGCAGAGCTCTGGGGGGTGCTGGGGAAGCAGCTCGGGTGGCAGGTCGGCCTCTCAACGGACGGCGTTGTCTCCCGTGGCTCTTGGGCGTCTCAGCCAACTGATTACATGCCTCACCGGCTGACGTCACGCGAGAGGTCAAACCCGCCTCCCGGGCCTGCGCTTGAGGGGGCTGCTGTATCCGCCCCCGCCCCCTCCCCGGTTCGGGAGGACGGTACGCCCCGCCCCAACCGCTTCGGCCCGCCCCGAAGTGGAACGAGACGATCAGAGGGCCGATTGCCCTGCAACCGTTTTGCGACCGCCAGCACGGCCACTGCAACCACATTCTACCCGCCAATAACCGCTGTTGCAGCCGCTCTTCAAACCTCCCCCTAGCCTCCCTCCCCACTCCAAGCGGAGCCCTGCAGCCGCCCCCCCTGAGACTGCTTTCTTCTGGGTCTCTGGGGGGCGATGCCGGCTCCTGGCACGGTCCGATTTCTGTCCTGTTGTGGGTTGCATCCCACGCACTGTCCCCGGCACCCACACCACGTGGGTGTGCCCAGCATTGCCTATGGCCTCTGATGGACCCTTTGGTCCGTGTTTCAAGACGGGTGTCCCTGCCTTGCCAAGCCACTCTTGACACCTTACGCCGCTCCGGGAGGTTGTGTGGCCCTGCTCGACGGCGCACCATCAAAGGACCGAGGGAGCATGCAGGCGTGTGCCTGCGACGTTGGGTCTGACCAGGGCCATGACCAGACATGCCACTCCGGCATGGAAACTGGTTCTTAGTATGACCTGCCCCCGTACCTCGACTCCAGCATCAGCGTTGGATGGACCAGAACGCGTCCCGATGTGCGGAATCCATCGCGGCAGTTTCCGATACTGCGACCCACGTGCGTCTGTGTGCACGTATGCGCTTGCGTGCGTGCACATTGGGGCACGTGTGTGTGTGTGTGTGTGAGCCTCATGATTTGCATTCTTCTGATGGCCTGATGAGGTGTTTGGAGACCAGTGCCCCGTGACCGCCCGTGCCCTGTGATCGCCTGCCCTGCCGTGCATCACCCACACTGGGTTTCTTGGTCGTTGGTCCATTGGTGTCCCTCACGTCGTGTGTGTGTGTGTGTGTGTGTGTGTGTGTGTGTGTGTGCCTTCTTTGCGGGCAAGTGTGTGTTCGGGTGTACTGCGGTGTGTAGAATGGGCCAACAGGGACGATGTACAGACGGAGCAGATGCCGCCTTTTCCGCGGAAACATTTTTTGCGACGTGCCGACGTGGGAACAGCGTGGTGCATGGGAAGCCTTTGTCTGGCCGTTCTGGGTTCCGGGTTGGTGGCGGGAGGATCTTTTTCCGCTGTCCTTGTGCCGCAGTTGCGAATCCTGTCGGTGCTTTGCAAGCCTACTGCCTGGCGGTGGCGGTGATGTTGTGGTGGAAGTGCCGCCCCGCCAGCGCTCCCCCCCCCCCCCCCACCCCCCCGGTGCACCCTGGTGTGTTGGCGAGCATCGTGCACAGAGCTCAGCAGGCTCCCAGCTTCGCGATGATTATGCAAGGTGCGCGATGACGTGCTGCTCACACCACACGTTCCTGGCAGTGATTTATGGAGCTTGCGCACACCGCATAGTGTAGCCAGTGTATATAGTGTGTATAGTAAGGTGTGTATAGCCAGCGTGTATAGCAAGGTCAAACGCTGTTTGACATGCCTTTTTTTTTTCAAGCCGGCCAACCACACCCATCACTCGCTGTTTGAGTGAGGATTTTCAAGACAAAGTCTGATCTGACCATTTCACATATATGCCCGTGACCTATCCCCTCTTTAGTGCAGCCTCACTTGCTCAGGAGGCCTCATTTCACACCACCAAAGCTCGGCACTGTGCTTGGTTGAAGCTCTTCACTGGGGTCCCTCCCTCCCTCCCTCATTACTGGCAGGCGGGTTGCGCACTGTATATTGGGCTCTGCTCCAACTCCCACTCCCTCTGTCCCTACCTCACAGCCTCTCCGCGTTCTTTCCATCTCCTCTCTGCCTGTGTGTGCGTTCTCTCTTGCTCTTTCGTCCTCGGTCTCCTCAGTCTGCCGTCTGTGGCTAGTGGTGGGGTCGCAGAGAAGAGGGACTACGCCTGCCCATTGGGCGCAGACACACAGGCAAGCAGGCAGGGAGAGATCCGCAGATGGGGTCAGTGAGAGGAGAGAATGGGGGATTGGCGGGCCAGAACTGGCAGAGCGGCAGGGAGGTGACCTGCCTCAGTGCGTCCATCTGCCGTTGAAAGGAACCGGCTGTCTGCCTCTGGTCTTCCCTGTGTTGTTGTCCACCGTGGGGGCTCTTGCATCATTCCCCATCTTCGTAACTATTCTTCGGGGTGGGTACCCCTGCCTGCAATTGCTTCAGAATTTGAATATGCAAGCTTGCGAGCAATATCGGAGGGCGATAAGAGACTATGAGAGAGGACAGTTGAGTTGAACGTCTACGAGAGTGAGTTAGGAACAGCATACGCATGATGCAAGAATGTTTCATAGGTTCCCTCCTCGCAGGAACCAGGGCAGACTCAGCCCATAGCGTCTCCTTGGGATGCGTGGCCGATAAGGCATACCCTGATGGTTGCATGTACCACTACTGGGAATCCGAGGGACCGTTTTGTTAAACGCCCCGAACAGACCAGCATGTACTACCATTATGGACCGTGGCATTGCCATGTTTCCGCTCCCCACTGGGGCCCTTTAAGGACTGGCGGAGAACACAAAAAAAAAACAAAAAAAAGAATTTGAATATGCAAGCTTGTTAGAATGTGTTGCTAGGGGGGTGAATGGACCAGTCAGCACAGAAGCCCACAGGCGTCCTAGCATACATTGGCTTACAGTGCCAGCAGGTTGTGTGCCATTTCCTGTTGGTGTGCGTTCGTACCCATGGGCAAGGAGGGAGCAGTGATAAAGCCCTGAAAAGCGGCGTGCCGTTGGCACGGATAATGTATCTCTTGGTGCATGACACGTAGCCGATACTTATCGGGCGCCAACAACAAGGGCCTGGCCACCAGTCATTGTACACTAGGGCGCGGGATTTGGATCCATTTAGGCTGAGTTTGGACCCCATACATGTTGACACACCACTTTGTGTTGCTCAGTTGTATTGCATTGCACACCTGACCCTTCTTATAGGAAAAGCATGCAGACCTAGCACATGGCCTGGCTGTCACTCGGTTGGCAATCTAAAGTAGTTTAATCCATGGAAAGCCAGTCCGTTTGCAACCCCCCGCAGGTGCACCCCGGATTCCTTCCGTGCTGCTTAGGGGCACCAAGAGGGATATAAGATAGACTGTGCTCAAGGTAAGCCGCCGCAGGGTACATACTGGCACCCCAAGGGCACTAAAAGCTACACTGTGTACCCAACAATCAGGTATATGTACTGCCCTGCGTCTTGTGTGGTTTGCTTCCTTTTACCCCAGAGCTGCCATGCTTTGACCGTTGTACAAATGTACAGACTGTACATATGCATTTCTGCCATGTCATTATCTGTATCACGTCAGTGCATCATGATAATTCTCAGCACTCTCAGGAATGCTCTGTGCACTGCAGCACGGCACCGCGGCCAAAGACGGCCAAACTCAGCCGGTTCTCTGGCTCCTCTCACTTGCTATACAACCAGCGTGCTGTGTATGCTGTGTGCGCTGTGTATGCTGTGTGCGCTGCACACATGGATGACAGAATCCACAGGCCTGGGATAGCCGCAGGATGAGCTGGGAACATGCATCATGTCCATGTCAAGTGGTCAGAGTGATGGTGAGCGTGGGGAACTCAATCGTTAGGCATATGATCTCTTGTTGCTGGAGTTGCACTTTGTGGGTGCTTATCCGGTTTCTTTTGATTTGATTGACTCTCGCTTTAGCTTAGTGTGGGATGATACGATGTGATTTGCGCAGAGCGAATCCACCGAGCGGACCCAGTAGTTCGCAACGCTGTTTTTTTTTTTGCAGTCTTCAGGCGAGATTCACTGCACAAAGCTGCCGTCTGCTGGGTGGGGTTGCAGCGTTAGATGAAGTCAAGGCGTTGCACAAGGAAGCTCGCTTTCTTGTGGGCTTGCTGCTCGCTATTGTGCTGATACCACCTGGCAGCTTCCACAGGGCCTGCTTGTGTTGCTTGCGTCGGCTGGGAGTCTTTTTGAAGGTTTAGAATATGCAGATTTTCAAGTCTGATTTTTTTTGGGGGGGGGGCGTGCTGGAGCCTGTATGTTGGAAAGTATTGCTCACATATTCTGTTATATTCTGTTGCACTGATGACACAAAATTTAAACGCAGGCACTCCTGTCTCATGTAATATTTGACAGTGACAGGAAACTACTCAGCATCAATTTCAAATGAGCCTTCCGTGCGCTTCGGGTTCCTTGCTGTTTGCAGATGTCGGCATCTCCAAAGAAGATTTTGGTCCCCAGATCCGGGCTGTCGCTCAAGTGCTCCATTGGGACTGGGTGAGCCAGAACAACAAAAATTTTGTCCCCAGCTGCTCATATCCAATGATGTACTGTGTGTGTGTGTGTGTGTGTCCTCGCAGGGGCGGTGGCGTGGGAGGGGGGTGCACAGAACCGATCCATCACCCGCAACGGTGTGACCGCAACCGCGCCTGGCCATTCTTGCTTTGCAGGTCAGCTGACCAGTTCTGCTGAGCGCCTGTGCCCGCAGAAAGGCGCCTATTGGGGTTGAGCATGCTTTGCCTTGTTTGACGGCCAACTGACGAGGGGATTGACATTCAGACTCCGCGTTGTGCTCGTCTGTTTGTTTCCAGCCGTACGCGTGTGCGTGTGTGTGTGTGACTGTGGGTGCCTAGTCATCACATGGTCACCGTTTTGCCTGTTTGATCGGCCTGATGAGATACTGAACGAGCCAGTGCCCTGCTTGTGCATGTGTTTGCTCGTAGCCATCTTCGTGTGTGTCAGTTGCGGTGATATGTGGATGTGCAGTTGGGGATCAGGTGGATTTTTGGTTTTTCGTGTCATTCACCAAAGATGTTGTGTTGGAAGGTGCTTGGAGCTGCTGGCAAATCAATTCATGGCCGCAAGTAGTAGGTTGCCAGGGTGGAGGCCCACCAGCATCCTGTGCCATACATGTGACAAGGCGTTCAACCACTGAAAGGCGTTTACGGCTTGTGGAAAGTTTGTTCCTGATTTTTTCCCCCGGAGTGTGCCTCAGTTCCTCCAGTAGGCCTGCAGTATAAACCCCCCACCCTCCCTGTGCAAGCACGAAAGGAGCAATCAGTGTGCTGTCATCAGTTGCAACTTGCAGGTTAAGCTGCATTTTGAATGTATGTATGGCCTTTGTGCAAGCACTGCTTTGTCCAGTCACAGCGACCTCCAGAACACTGCGATGATGGTTTTGCAATTCCGGTTGTAAGGAATCCCCATTTTGTGGTAGCATGGTGGGTGACAGAGGCGTCGAATGGGGGTTTTGACGCACGTTCAAAATGGACCCAGCGGGACCAAATACATGCAAACAACAACACCTTGAGCACCCCCCCACACAGACCTGGGCATACCCTTTCATTGAACATATATGTCATGAACGTGGTCAAGGGTCTCAAATGGCAGGAAGGATGGGAGGCACTGCCACCAGCACCCTCATGTGGTGCATAGCCGTTTCGAGGGGTCTCTACTTCAACTCACGGGTGTGAATGGCTCAGACACCATGTTGGGTGTGATGTGATGCAATGTTCAGATTGGTTTTGGATGGTTGCAAAGCATGCTTCACAAACTGGCTGTGCAGGGTGCAGCTTGCAGGTCAGGAGCCACGGGCTCCACAAATCGCCCCCCCACTTTTCCAAAAGGTCGGTCCAAATTCCCCAAAGGGCAGTAGGACAGGGTTTCCATGCTTACCCAGGGCCTTGGTTGCATAAGGCCACACCATATGTACAATAACACACCATGTTTTCTTCAACTTCTCCAGCTGAAATACACAATGCCAATTTGTACAGTACTGCTGTCCCGCATTGCAGTGACACACACAACAATTTTCTTTTTGTTGGTCCAGACCAAGGTGAGCTGGCGTACCTGCTCACCATATGGTACTCGAGAGAGCCTTTCGGAGTCAAGGTTCAGAGCTGTCCGGTGCTACAATGATCCCACAAATGACTGCGGTAGCGGATCCGACACGTAGTGAGAGATGAGCTGAGTCTGAAACCGGGTGATGCCAGTGGGAGACTGCCACACACGACAATAGTTTTTGGGGGGGATCAGGCGAACCTTGCGTGAAAGGAAGCTCTCGAGTTTGTCCCGGACCAGGGGTCAGTGCAGACGGCACAGGAGTTCAGTGACAGACACAATGATGAGACTCAAACATGGTGACGCACACAATGATGAGACCCAAACACGTGGGAGGTTTGTGACCCAGTTGCAAAAAACTTCAACTGAGCACCCGAAGGAGATAGGCTCTGGCCTTGTCAATCTCTACGTAAGTTGCAGTAGAGTCTAAATGCTGGGGTGTTGCGCACTAATCTCAGACATGAGGTCAGGATCATGCTGGTTATCTGGAACCTGACATCATGGCCACCGGGCCTCAACTCCCATGCTGCTAGTCTTGCCGAGCACCACAAGGTGGTCAATTTTGAAGCCACAGGTTTTACGATCCCTCATGGCAGGAGGATGTACGACGACCACAGAGGACACATTGGTGTACCCCCCTCCCCCGTTGCCGGAGTGATTCCAGAGGCTGCCGACCATCGTCGTTCTATGGCCAAGCAACGCCTATGCCGAAGCAACACTGGGCGTTGGTTCCGTCACTTTTTTGCACTGTGGATTTTGACAATGCATTTTTCAATTGGTCCTACTGTGTGCCATGTGTGCTGTCTGGTACCTTGATTTTGAGATGCATGATGTTCATGTTTTTTGTCAAGGAGGCCGATTTGGGCATGATGGCTTTTGTGGCATATTTTGCCCCTTGGTTTTCAGAATAGTGCACCATGTCTTTCCGCAGGTGCCCCACCCAAGCAACACCAGGCGTTGAGGCCGTCAACCCCTGCCCACCCACCGCGGCCGGGACAAGGGGGGAGGGGGGTAAACAGCAGAGGGTCATACAGCAGGAGGAAGACCTTCCAGAGCCAGGGGGTGCAAAGGCAAGACCTCTGCACGTTTTCATGTCGCGTGGATACCAATGCAAGCAGCACCCTTGTGTAAGCACAATCTGGCAGCCACCATTGTCTGCGCTTTGGAGTGATGCTGGGCATAGCTCACACCTCATTTCCGTGTCCAGCCCTGTAGAGCTAGTTGAAGAGTCTCTCCAGAGTTTATGCCGTGATGAGGTTGTGGCGATCAGTCACAATACGGGCAAAGGGAGGACAGATACTCTGTCTGCATGCATGCTGGTTGGGCTTGCTTATATGTGTGTATGGCTTGCATTTGTGACTGTGCATCCATACACTTTTTGTTTGAGTGTAATCATGTATTGGTATGTGCATGCGTGGACGAGTATTCCGTTTCCGACGTCTGTGGACCCTGGCACAGCGACTCCTCCAAAATTTGGCAGAACACCGTGAGCCGCGGCATTTCACCAGGGAAAAAATTAGAATTAGACGTGTGTGTTCATCTCCTGTACAGGCATCTGCTGGTGTTGCGTATCTTCCTCAGTTTATGTGCATATACGATGTTGTGGTGTCCAGTGTTGTTAAAGCATCAGCCAACCACTCAACTTGCCTGGACGGGCAGCTCCCTGTGTCCAGTGCGAACGGTTCGTAATATGTGTCTAGGTGAACGGTTCGGAGCCCAGTGACCGGTTCGTAGCATTTTGCTTTCTTCCAGGTGCCCTTGATGTAAATCTGTCCTGTCTGCGTTGGTATGTTCATAGCCTGTCCTCACGATGTGGACAAACAAAAAGGTAGATGACAGGGCATTTTGTACAGACGGCAGCAAACCGCACCCAGGAGGCTCAGCATCCTGCAGTGGCAGGCAGTCAAGGCCGCCATGCTGCACTGTTTCCAGGTCTCTCGATCTCTCAGTGTCCTAAGAAGCTTTGCTAGCAGAAGAAAGTGACCCCCATGTCATCCAGGTGTGCAGCATCTCTGGGTGTTTTGCATCGTGGATTTTACAGCAAGGCAGGTCGTGCGGTGTGTGTGTGCGTGCGGTGCAATTTTTTTTTCATGTGACATTGGTCATCCCCGCAATGGTGGGTTTTCGAAGTACCCAAGGATATACACGCAGCAACAGGCGGCTTCGTGGGGTGGCGCTGCTGCACTACTGGCCACAGGGGGCGATCCAGGGGCTTTGCGAGGCTGCTTCCTGCTGTTGTGCTGCTGTAGCTGCTGCCCCACCGTGCGCTGTTGCACCGATTTTTTTCTCAAGGCATCTGAAAATGAGTCGTAGTCTCTCTCGCCTGATTTCATGGAAATTGGCTGCCTGCGTCTCGCTGTTTCTCGTGTCTGTTCTTTCATGTGCAGCGTTGGTAGTTTGGCAGACTCAGCAGTCATGGGGGAATCAGACGTGCCCACCGGATTCTGAGTGGGTTTGATTCCGGGACAGTGTGGGTGGGTCTGCATTCATTCATGTGTTCGTTGGGGGCATTCATTCATTCATTGTCCGGTAGCTCAACCCCTGCCTGGGAATGTGTTTGGGCAGGCACCGAGGAGAATAATATAGTTAGGCCCTAACTGTAATATAGGCATCTTAGCCCTGGGCAGTTCGCTGTAGAGCAGCATTAGTCCCTCTGGACTGTGTGCTTGCATGAGTGTTCGTTCCGTCTGGGGGGGGGGGGGACACGCTCCAGAAGAAACCATTTGAGTAGTCCCGCTGACCTCCAACCTGCGGCTTTGTGTGCATCTCCCGGCCACAAAGCCGCAGGCGGGCTGGCATGCACAGAGCATGCGATAGTGCATTTGTCTCGGCAAAAGGAGTTCTTACCAGCCTGGCTGCCGCGTGGCTGCCCTGGTTGTTATGTGTCCCTTTGGGAACAGGCTGTTTTTGCGCATTGTTTTGCACACCAAATATTTCGACTTGGTTTGGCAATATGATGGTGCCCTGAATTGTCCAGTCGTTTTAGAGGGAGTATTTTACGCGGTGCACGTGTGGTGCGTGTAGTGTGGGTGATTTCGTAGACCTACCCGCCTATTTGACAGTGAAGTGCATGTGTTTCCAAGCTGTAAAAGGTATCACCATTGCACACACTGCACCATGTCCATTTGATCGGGTGCAGGTGACAGGGATGTCCGCAGAAAGCCATGACAGGGACATCGGGGAAACTGTAAAGTAGGGTGCCTGCCACCGTCATCTCCGCCTCCGAGTGTGGGCAGTACGTGAGCATCGAGTATCCAAGGAACCAAGCAATGACCTGGTCCCCATAGTTTGTTCCAACACGTTACGCGGTGCGTGCGCGGTGCAAGTAGTCCCCCTTAGACTCGAGCACCATCTGATGAGCGGGCTCCGCTGGCTTGCCTAGGTCTTTGGGATCACTCGTGGGGCACCCCAAGTGATATGGGAGCTTTATCATTGACTTTCCAGTTTGATGATTCGTGTGGTCAAGAATTCCGGATATTCTGCACACAGTTGGTTCATGTGCTGGGGAGATATGGTGCCTGGAGATGCGTCACAATAAGTCCCAGCGTTTCTTTTGAAGAGGTGTCTCTCAGCCACACTGCAATTGGCCATCCATTAGACGGAGTCATGTCAGACAAGCCCAGGGCGTGATGCTAGCAATCAGTACATATTGTAGATGTAGATGAAGCAGTGTATGTCCCCTCCTGACTCACTGGTCTCAGCTTGGAACACACGCACGTCGGGGGCCATTCCATTTTCGTACTGACTGCCAAACCAAGAGATCCTCAAAAGCTTGCCCTGACATTAGGTGCACCTGAACATGAGCCCGTTCTCCTGCCATGTTCAGAGCCTGCTGAAAAGTTCTCTTGTGTGTACACCTTGGCTGTGCTTTCCACACACCAAACATTTCGCTTCAGCATGTCTGCGGCATCTTACCTTCACCTCCGCCTTGTACATTGTGTTGGCTGCTTCTGAGTTTCGCAAAATGAAGAATGCACCAATCCATTCGAGTCCGATTGTCCATGCCGCACTGCAAGGAAACCAAGCAAATGGTGCAGCTTCGAAATTGTACATACAGGAAACCAAAGAAATGGTGCAGCTGTGGTGTGCCCTTTTGTCCAATCGAAGAGATCTGTTTCGGCACCGGCCATCTGAAGCAGCTGAGAAAAAATCAAATGGGTGCACTGGCACCAACATGATGGATAGCGCCACTTTGTGCAGCAGCAGCAGTTCTTCCATGGAAGGTACAAAGATTTCCAAGCGATGATCCATACCCGAGCAGTTTCCAGCAACTGAAGGCGGGCACTTCATGCTGGGTGTGTCCAGTGCCTGGACCGTTGCCCAAGGCAACTGTGTCTGTTCTTCTCTCAGCGTTGGTTTTGCTTGATGCTGAGGAGTACACCCTGCTTGGGAATGTCATCTCGGTGTTGCTGGTCGCTGGTCCGTCCAGGAGTGGTCTGGAACCCGCAGGCTTCACTTCAAACAGTCAAAACACATGACCATCGCAACCTTTCCTTGATGCCCCTACTTGCTCAACAGAGTTTCTTTTCAGTCGCACTTTGTATTCACGTGCAGAGGGCGTCAGTTCCAGAACGATTCCCCACTTGTCTCTGGATGTGTCCCGAGGGCCTGTCATAGGTCTCCTGTCTTGTCCGTGGCCTGCATCAAATCAGACAACATTGGCCATAGCAGCGGAGTTTGCCAACCGTCTCTCAACTGCATGTTGGAACAGGTGTGCTGGGTTACCCAACAAACAAAACAAAACAGGACCCACAGCAGCAGCAGCAAAGCGATCGTTTGCCTTATGTTGTAATTGCAAGTGGCAATGGTGTATGACTGGAATGTGTCATGCTCTAATTTTTCGCTTCCAAATGCTCTGCTCTTGAAAGTGGGGAACCTCTTTGACCAGTCAAGTGTTATTTCCGTTCACATTGCGGATTCGCATTTTTCATGTTCTTTGTGAATGGGATAACTGGATTTCTGCCTTAGGGTGGGTTTCCCCAGTCCATTTGTTGCACGAGTTCATTCCTGTGTAATTCCTATTCTCTGACAATTGTTACTTTGTTCAAATGTGTTGTGTCAAGTTGGTTAAGTTGACTGAAGTGAAGCCGGCGATTCAAGCCAGCAATTGACACTGTGTGTGTCTTTGCCCCCGAATCGACATACCAAACCTGTTTGGATTCCAGCCCTGATTTTTCGGGTAGGGGCATGGACCTGAACCCCGAGTTGTTGTCAGCAATTGACAGGCTGTGTGTTGGACTTGTGGTGCAGTGCATGTTTCAGTGCAGGGTGCATAACCTAAACAGGACCCACAGCAGCAGCAGCAAAGCGATCCTTAGTTTATGGATATAAACTATAGTTTAGGACCCCGACTGTGTTGCTTAGTGTGTTCTTTGCACTGATGGTTGGGTCCGATGCAAATGGGGGTACGGGACAAGGGGGGGCCAGTCCAGCAACAAGCGCGTCATCAGCAGAAGTGGTCCAGGACCAGAGAGCCGCAGACATGATCACTGAGGCGGTGGACCAGGTGCGGTTTGACTGGAAGAAGTGGGCAGCAGGGCCGTACAGGGTATTACTCCAGAGCGAAGCCTACAAGATGAACGTGGCGGAATGGGAAATCGGCATGCACGAGTGGCTGGCGGTGGAGGACGTGTCGGACGAGATGCTGCAGCAGTTCATGGATACGGTCGGAGGAGATTTCACCGACAAGGCGGATTTGATCAGGGCAATGGGAGTGTATCACGGCCGGAAACGCATGCGACCCGATTTCGACGCGGGAATCTTCGTCAAAGATGCATACGCCATCGTGGAAGCAGATCAAACGCCCGACAAACAACGGATAGCGGAACTGGAGGCGAAGCTGGCCAGGGCCACCCTCGAGATGGAGAAGGCAAAAGCGCGGGCAGCCCCGGCGCTCACCGACGAGGAGATAGCGAAAATGCTTGGCAGGGCGTTGCCATACCAGTGGATGACCACGCTGGCATCCGCGGTGGCAGATCTGCAGACCAGACCTTTGAATGCGGAAAACTGGCGGGAGGACAAGTTCGTGTTGGCGGTATGGAACGTGCTACACCAGGAAATCCTGGCGAAGCAAAATGGTAGGGCGACAGCCCAGCAGCACAACGCGCAGACCTCGCAGACACCCAAGCAACAGACGGGGGCTAATGGCGAAGGACGGCCTGCCAAGCCGGGCAGGTGCTTCCGGTGTGGCGAAGACGGGCACTGGGCCGCGGATTGCGGCAAGAAGGGGTCCACCGGAGGTTTCCAGCAGATCGGCGACACCAGGCTCTGGGTGTCGGCGAAAGGAGTGGCGTACGACACCAGCAAGCCGCCCCCCACGCCGTGCATAAAATGTGGCCATATGCACTGGTCCAAGGACCCCTGCCCGGCAGGGGAGGGCCAGTGAAGGGGCGGGGGGGGGCCCGGAGGTCCCCACTGGGGCCCCCACAGTCCGTGATGCATGGGAGGCATTACAGCATGTCCGGAGGCTCACGCACACCGACTCAGGGTCGAGCACGGGAGCGACAGCCATCCGGGTCATGGAACCCGGGTCGGTGGACACGTACACCAGCGCGCTGCGACAAGCACTGGTGGCCAGCACACCAGACGAGCTCCTGGTGGACGCCGTGGAGAGGAGGCTCAATGCCTTGGCAGCCAAGCGAAAGAGCCGGTCAAGTGCGACAGCGCTCATCTCAGGGGTGCGACTACTGGAAAAGCTACGCATCATCCAAGCGGTGGTTACCGAGGTCCACTAGATGCAAGCCAGGGCGATTGGTAAAGGATGGGCGCGCAGGGCACAGCCTAAGCCGGTCGCCACATGGGACCACGTCGAGACGATCACCACCAGCCGGGGCCACTGCGCCTGGGGCCGGCTGGTGTTCCTGGCCATTTGCAGCATCGTGTGCCTCTGGAGGGTGGGCGACGCAGCCAGCGTCACGTGGAAGTGGATATCAATGCCGGGGTTTGCCACATTCTGGGACGAAAAGCGCAACAAGAAAGTCACCACATACGCCCTCTCGCCTTTTCTTGAGGCATGGAGGGCATATCTCTGGAAACACAGACCTGGACACGTGCAAGTACGACAGCCGCTGGTCCCAGGAGGAAGGTCGGTGCTACAAACGGTGCTCCAGCAAGTGGTGCAACATCGGGACCTCCCAAAAGCTGCCTGGCACGGCTTCAAGAAGCTGGGGGCCGTGTCCTGGGGGCATCAAGGCGGAAAGTTGCGAGGGTTGCAAGTCTGGGGCCGCTGGTGGTCACAGGCCCAGCCCAAACATTACTGGAAGACACCGCCAGGATGGTCCCTACCAGCAAAAGTCCACGTGCCATGGCCGGTGGGGAACAGCGGATGGTTGGCCAGAGATGTGGAGGGGCGACTGGTCCAACCCAAGTCACTCTGGCCCGCGGATGCATGGTCGCCAGTGCCGAAGATCCCAGCAGCCATGTTCACTAGGGGGGACAGGGACGACCCCGAACCACCAGGAGACGACTCTGACACCTCCAGCGCCTGCACGTCAGATGAGGGGCCAGATGCGGCAGACGAGGAAACGCCAACAACAGAGCCGGTGGAGCTGCTGGAGAAATTCGAAGATGTCGCTCAAGGAGCGGAGGGACCAAAGATCACGGAGGGTGTGGGTGCTCAGGCTGCGAATACCGAGGTGGAGCCAGCTCCTGATGACCCTGCTACTGCTGCAAGCGACAGCAGACCTGATGAGGAGCATGTGGTACACGTTGTGGTCGATGACTCGGACAGCGGCGACGGACGACACGCCAGCCCGACACAAGCGGCAACGCGATGGTGACGACCTGCCTGACAGCGCCAAGCGGGCATGCAGGAGAGAACGTGAAGGTGGAGGCGAGCCACCTATGCGGGAACCCGAATCCGACACAGCCCCACACTTTGAGTATGTGGTCACAGCGACTCGGCGAGGTCCACGGTACCAGCTTTGGAGACCTGTGCAGGTGCACCGCGCTGGCCCAGATGAAGTGTCCGGAATGCGAGGCTCTGGTGACGGACCACCGGCTACAGGCCTCCAAGAAGGTGGTGGAGACGATCCGGGTGAAGGAGCAGACGGTGAGGGACTTGCTGCGGGACTACATGATGACTACTATGTGCCGATGGAATGAGGAGGCGGGGCCCGTCAGCCGTCACCTGGGAGCGGTTCTGCATGAGCTGGCCACCAATGTGGAGGCGGCCACGGACCTCTCACCGCCGGACATCAGCACGTCATCCTCGCGGAGACACCGGTCTAAGTTGGTGGTGCCAGTTGAGGTGGCCGAGAAGGGCCTGGGGGACACGGGGGCCATTGACATACCGGACAGTGTCTGGGATGCCATGGCTCCGGCTAATTTCCTGTGGGCCTCTGAGGGCACCCCCCCCCAACCATTTTCATCGGACCCGCCGTTGGTTGCACTTGTTCACACCCTGTTGGGGCAACAGCTTGTTGCGGTTTCCCCGTCGCAAAAACCGCCGAATGCAAGGGCGTATGTCCAGCACAAGAATGAGCACAAGTGCTCCCTAATCTTACCCATGCTGGACCTGAATGCCCGCTGTGTTGACCCCCTACCATTTAAATTGCCCACATTGGATGGGTTGGCACACCTGCTACAATTGTGCGCACTACGTGGGGAGCAATTGTTTTACTGCACCCTTGATATAAGCAACCACTTCTGGAGCTGTCGACTGCCCCCACCGCAGCGCGACAGCATCAGGGTGGGGGTGGGGGGGCGGGTGTACGCACTGCAGTCCCTGCCATTCGGTTGGAAGCACAGTCCCTCCATGGCGCAAGCCATTTTGGCAGCTTTCTTTGTAGAATATTTCCCGGGGTTGGTGGTGGTGATCCAATACGCAGATGATGTGTTGGTGGCAGGCAGGCACTCCAGCTCGGTCCGTCAGCAAGCACTGCGTACGAAGGCGGATTTAGAAAAGGCCGATTGGGTGGTCAGCCTGAAGTCCTCCCTGGACCCCAGCGACCGCGTAAAGTGGTTGGGAAAGGTGGTCGGGGGAGACCAGGAAGGGGTGCAGAATGCCTCAGCGCTGCAGGCACACCTCGTGTGCTGTTGGCTTAGACTAGCCACCACCGGATATTCGGACAAAGCGCTGAGGCGCACGTGGGGAAACTACAGTGGGCACTGCGGCCGGGGAGGGGGGCATAGCCTTTCCTGGCTGGCGCGTACCGTTGGCTCAACGAGGGACCCAGTACTGCGAAGTGTACACCACCCAAGGTCTTGTGGGGCCTCGTGGAAGGCATGGCATGTGATTTGGTCCCATGGGTGCCCCACGGCACCCTGGGATCAACTGATACGTTCTACTGCGACGCGGCCCGACAGGGCCAGAATTATTATGTTGGCATCTGGGGGGATTCACTGGGGATACGTATTAACAGGCTACTTGATTGGGTAGCTACACAGCAAGCAGCGGAGGTGGCAGGTATTGTAGAGACAGTGCGCACGGGGGCATAGAGACGGGTGCAGTTGCTGCGAATCTATGGTGACAACATGTCATCATTGTTTTCTGCCATGAAGGGCAGAGCAGCCACGGCCTGTGATGCACTAATCATACTGTTGCGCCAGCTGCAGCACACTTTGCGTTAGTCCGGGGCGGTGGTTGAACTACTGTGGGTCAAGGGAGGGTTGAACCCAGCGGATGTTCCATCCTGCTCGAGATCTTATGACTCTCCTGACGACATGCTTGTAGCAGCACTATGCACAGAGGCACGTTTGGACCAGGAACGCGTGCACACACCCCTGCATGTAGGGACAGTGCGATACAGAGGCTGAGGGGGGGGGGGGGGGGGGGGGGGGCACAGGCGCAGGGAGACCCCGAGGCGGCCGCAAGGGCAATGCGTGGGAGCCACCCGGATTTCGAGGTAAGCCAGCGCCACCCTGCCCTACCCCCCCGTGCCCTCTCCACAGTCTTTCTTGAGACAGCGGGGGGGGGGGGCGGGGAGCCGCACAGCGTATTCATCGGGTAGGGGCATGGACCTGAACCCCGAGTTGTTGTCAGCAATTGACAGGCTGTGTGTTGGACTTGTGGTGCAGTGCATGTTTCAGTGCAAGGTGCAGAACCTAAACCTTAGTTTATGGATATAAACTATAGTTTAGGACCCCGACTGTGTTGCTTAGTGTGTTCTTTGCACTGATGGTTGGGTCCCCCACCCACCCACCCTCACTGTCCTTGGATCTGCTTCCCCACCCACCACATCGGCCAGTGCCCTGCCCCCCCCCACCCCCCCCCCCCAACCGGGTCGCTGGATGCACCCAGCGCCGGTGCCTCAGTACAGTCAGCCCTGCTGCCACCGCTATGCAAATACTGTCCACTGGAAGCAGCCTGCCTGGCTGCGCATGCCCTGCCCCCGGGTAGGGGCATGGACCTGAACCCCGAGTTGTTGTCAGCAATTGACAGGCTGTGTGTTGGACTTGTGGTGCAGTGCATGTTTCGGTGCAGGGTGCATAACCTAAATGTTTGCATTATGTTGTAATTGCAAGTGGCAATGGTGTATCAGTGGAATGTGTCATGCTCTAATTTTTCGCTTCCAAATGCCCTGCTCTTGAAAGTCGGGAACCTCTTTGACCAGTCAAGTGTTATTTCCGTTCACATTGCGGATTCGCATTTTTCATGATCTTTGTGAATGGGATAACTGGATTTCTGCCTTAGGGTGGGTTTCCCCAGTCCATTTGTTGCACGAGTTCATTCCTGTGTAATTCCTATTCTCTGACAATTGTTACTTTGTTCAAATGTGTTGTGTGAAGTTGGTTAAGTTGACTGAAGTGAAGCCGGCGATTCAAGCCAGCAATTGACACTGTGTGTGTCTTTGCCCCCGAATCGACATACCAAACCTGTTTGGATTCGAGCCCTGATTTTTCACTGTTCTACTCAGGTGTAGATGGTGGTCCCTCGCCAGAAAAGTTTATAGTGGTTTCAGCACTGTGTTTTGTCTCCTCTGCTGCTTGCTGCTGGTGTAGGGTTTCCTGCTGCTTGTTTTTGGAGATGAAAAGCTTTTGTTTTGATGAAATACAGTCAATCCAAGTCAATCCAGGATAGCCCAAGCCGGAGGTGTGCAAGTAGAAGAGAATCAGGATCAAAGCATGAAGGGCTGCAGTGTAAACAGTGAAAGATGAAAGGATATTCACAGAAACTGCAACTCAGGTCACATCGGAATGCATATTCACAAAGATAGCTGAAATGTTTTGGAAAAGAGTTGGAAAACTGCCCCATGGTCACTCTCTCTCCATAGTGCCATCTCAAGAGATGTGCACTCTTTGTTTTGGGTCCCATATGTGCTGAGGTGGCATGGTATGTGGCGATAAGGTCACTGCCATGTCACATGGGATCTTCCTACTTAGCTAGGCTGACCAGGAATTGAACCCAGGACCTCTCAAAAAGAGGTGCCCAGCCTCCTAGGGTGCATACCACTATGATAGCTAAGAATTCATGGAAAAACATAGATAAATTCATAGGCTCTGCCTTGGATATGTCAGTTCTCAGTCAACTCAGGAAGAGATGATTTACTTCACATTGAAAGGGGATTAAGGGGTCCACTCCATATCCTGATTGGGTGTTTGGTTCCATAGGTCAAAATGTGTTATCACCACTTTTGGTGGGACCAATACTAAGATAAAAATGCATGGATGCTCAGTGCATGTCTAATACAACTAGAGTATGCCTCAAAGCAATGGAAAAGCACTTTTTCTTACTCCCCCCTTGTGCTGTGGTGGCCACCACTGTCGCATTTTAGGAAAAAGGGAATTTTTCTTGGCCTTCCCTTGGTTTCCACATCTACTTTAAAATACCTATAGTTTCCCTCACACAGAAAAATGGGCGCTCACCATGGCTGGCGTCCTTTTGCTGCTCTGATTGTATCATTTCCTACAGAAGACTCAGCGCTCATAGCGCTGCCGGGGCTCCTGTGGCTTGGTTGGGTTAGTTTGGGTGCATGCCAAAACATGTGCATGTGCATCCCTCCCTCCAAGACGCAGCGCGACACAAACCCAACGCAAGACACAATATACACACTCGCATGGGTTGTCGTAAACCTGCTGGCGACCTGTGACCTGTCTTAGGGCGAAGGGAGTCTCAAAAAAATTTAATTGCCCCTTGGTGGGGTCTTGGGTTCTGCTCAGTCTCTCCGGGCTGCTGCGTTTCGGCCCGAACACGGCCTACTCAGCGAAGCTGCGCGTGGGTATCTGCAGAGGCAGGAATGGGAGAATTATGGACGAATCCACGCAAAAACGAAGCCACGACACCAAAATCCGTCAAATGACGGCCTAGAATTTTTCTGAAACGACACACCTGAGCAGAATCCAATTGTGCATCAGAAGCACATTTTTATAGAAATTATAGTCATCTCTGGATTTTTTAAATCCAGAAATTCATACGCATAAAAAGGCGGCGCGCAGGAGCGGCTCCTAGCGAAGCGCCGGAAAATGGAGAAATAATGGAATGATAAACGTATGTCTCACGTAGTCTTGAAAATGACGAGACACACATTAATAAATAAACATACAGATTCCACCTACACTAATAGAAGTGTCAAAAATTCAAGAATTCGAAAATCAACGAAAAGACTTCAATGAATCAGGTATAAACTACAGGTATGCTCGTCTCATATGCCGCATACACATTGCTCGTCTCGTGTCTCCGTGAACGAGTCTTGTAGCAGCGCTAACAACGATAGGACGCGATAGAGGGATGGATTAGAAAGATTGCAGATGATTAGAGGTCAGATCAGGGTGATTAGACATACACACAAGTGCATAGCAACGTTCTTCGCGTGCGCCCCTCACTTGCTCTCTCTCTCCAGCGGTAGGTAAGGTGAGTAAGCCCAGGTGGGGCCACCCCCTGGTGGAGTCGTGATTGAGGTTAAGATGGGCAGGTTTGCCCACGCTACTCTAGCATGCTCGCGCATTCACACACGCATTAAAGGGTAGGCCACGCGTAGTGCGCACGGTAAACCTTGTTTAGGCTACCCAGGGGCTCCTCCGTACGTTCTTTAAGAGAACCTGAGGAGTCCCTTAACGCTTGCTTGCTTGACAGGGGTAGCTGATTCTTCAGCGTGTTTGCGGACAGTGTATTATAGGTCACTCTGAGAAGCGTATAATACGTGGAGAGTGGCTTGGTTCCTCCGCCGCAAACGCCCCTTCATTTGCCTTTGTTTTACAGGTGGGCAAGTAGGGTGATTGGTGCAGCAGCATACCATTTTTTTATTGCCCTGCTAAACAAGGGCGCAGATCACACAAACAAGTAACTCCCCTCTGCCTGTGGCAGAGCAGGGAGTCCGACTCCATCGACATCTGCGCCGTGCACGCAAGAGCACTCCTTCCCTCCAAGCCCTAGCAGGGGACACGCGTTGTGGCGTCCCCTGTTAGGCCACAGTTGCTTAGCAGCGCTATGTTCTCTTGTCATTTCACAGGAGGGTCGCTAGGACCCAGGACATGTTCTTCAACAACACCAAGTAGAGTGTGCGTGTAGGAGTGGTAGTCCTGAGTGGGGGCTTGAGCCAGTTGCCCCAGTGCTCGCCCACCAGGATGGTGCCACTGTAGGGTGTGTAGGACCTGTAGTGCGTGTGTCACTGTCCCAGCCGTTTCCTGCAATTTTAGCAGGGTTGGTGGGCTGTGGCAGTGGTTAGGTCAGTGTTTTGGCCACTTAGCAAAACGGCGTTTTCATGCCTTCATAGCTTTTGGCCACCCCTCCCTGTAGTAGACAGATAGGTAGGGAAAACAATACCTGGATTAGTACGCTGGGTATTCCCCAAAGGTTTTGCGCCAGCACAGAAATTGGGCGCTTAGGGGAGGGGAGACCCGGGGTGTACCCCGTGGCATCAATAAGCCAACCCTCCAGGGTTAGCAAGCGTGCAGACTTGGGTATAATTAGGACACCACTTCTGCGGCTTGCTCTCAGGACCTTAGGACTAGCACACTTACACATACGCTTTGGCAGGTAAGGGTAAGGTTCAGTCCCTAGCTTTAGTCTTGGAGGCAAGCGTCTCAGCGAGCCTCAGCAACTCACCAAGGTTGTTCTGGGACAAGTAGTCAACCAGAACTGAGTTTAGGCGTCCCTCAGGTAGAACAAATGCAGAGAAGGGCTCCCAGGTGGCCTCTTCGACTCCATACCCTTCCCAGACGGTGAGGTGTAATAAGTTGGGGCATTTGGGCCTCTCAGAAGCTTTCTGGAGGAACTCTACAAGACCTCATAGAGCTTCAAGATCCTAAGATACTAGGATATTTACTCATATTTGGCTCATATTTCAAGCCTATAGCTTACTGCTAGAGTCTACTGCTCTTAGGTACACCACATAGAGCAGAGATCTAGATTACATTAGTAGCCATGCGTGAATAATCACATTCCATATGCTTATAATGTGATTTAATCATGTTTTATGCCATTTGAGAAGGTTGTAATGTATTAGAAGCTATTTTGAAGCTATTTAGAAGCTTCAGAAGGCCTGTCCCGATTGTCGGCGCCTGCTGTCGCCGACAGCAATTTACGTGATATTGACAAGGCCTGTGACAAGATACACTACTCAGAAAGTTGTTAAAATATAGGTTTTATTGCCTTTTTAATGAGATCTTAATGCTACATTAATTTTCCTGTTATTTAGGCATGTGAACCCGTATTACTGGACCAGCCAGTTGGTCCAGCTCAATGTTCGTTCACGACTTCGTCTTCTTGCTGTTGCCTGTGTCCTGTACTTGCCAACAAGATCAATTGTAATGGAGAACATTGGAAACAATTTGATTTTTAAGTGCAAGACAAGGAAAATGGGTTTTCTATATGCACCCAAGCACAAGCATATGACAGTCCAGTAATCTGTTCGACGACGACGAGGACGACGCGCAAAAGCTGGGCCAGCGTACGCTGTTCCATAATGGTGAGTTCCTTGCTTGAATTTAATAAAAAGTTGGAGAAACTTTGAAGAATTGAAGGTATCCTTCCAAATACCTCTAAAAACCCTTGAAATAACTTTGAATCTGGGAAAGCGCAGTTCCAAGCGCGCTGCAGCGACGACGACGACGACGAAGACCAGAAAAAGCGACGCTTTGGACTTCCTGGAGTCTCCTACAAGTTCGAAAAGTTGATTTTCTTGAAGATATTTAAGTTTCATTAAGAACTACTTTGAGTTACTTAAGAATACCTTGAAAAGTGGTCAAAACAAGTCAAAAATCGTGGATATCTTGGACCTACGCGCTGCTGGGCGACGTGAACGAGCGCTGGAGGACTTCGACAACGCGCTTTCAAGGCGCTGCAGACTGCTGCAGCCTTGTGATTTGCAGTTTTGAAGTGTAGCATAGCATACCTTTGATGTTTGTGTTGTTGCATTTCATCTCCTTATTGCACACGGCCCCCGGTTGCCTTGTGTCGAGGATTCACGCGCTTTGACGCGCTTTTCTAGCTGCAGGCGTGTCGCCAGTAGCTTGATTGTCGATTTCCCACCCTCCCTTCCCCTTCAGAGCTATGATTTCATTGAAGTTTTTCACTAATTTTTGATGTTCCAAAAGGCCAAAAATGTCGAAAATGGCCTACACTATTTTACGCATAACTTGGCGCCACTGGCTCAAAACGCGTTAAGTAAAGCGCTACCGTAAACTAGAGAGCGCTGGCTCTCAAAAGACGTTTTCATCTAGTTTTAACTCAACAAGGGCTATTTTCTGTGATTTTTTCAAGATAACCCATGAATCACTTTTTGCCCAACCCTCTCAAGCACCCCAAAATGACTTTTGGTGTTTTACGCATATCTTCGCGCCATTGCGCTGGAAATAATTGAACTAAGCATATATGAAAAGTAGACAGTAAAACGCTTCTATTCCATACTTCATTTTGCTGAGATCATTTTTTGTACTATTTTTTTCCCATCCCCAACAACTTCACCCATGAACCACCCCATGAAAACCCCTCAAAAGTGCCTTTTGTGCTTTCTTCATATCTCCCAGAGGAAAAAGGTTTGAGGTTTCATATTATTTTTCTAAACAACACTGAAGTATGTGCTTTCTAACCCCGGGTCACTTTCATTTTCAAAAAATGAGGATGGCTGTTGTAAAAATGCCACAAGTTACCACACAAACCACTTGGTGAAAAATCATGCAAAATGGTTTTGGAGTTTTAATCATTTCTCTGGGACCATGGTGACTTCGAACCTGAACCAAGGTGTTTTACAAACACTGGAGCATGCAGTTTCGAAAACATGTTTACCTTGAATTTCTGTGGTCAAGAATGGATTTTTCCCATGGTCGTCAATTTAGTGCATGAAAGCGTGTATTCAATGTTTGTGTTCATGAGGGTACAAGAAAAATACCTTTCGCAGAGCCTATGGTGAGTTGGAAAGCCATCAAAGCTGTTTTGGAAAGGTAATGGTGTCTAGTTTGCGGATATCCAATCACTGGATTTTATTAAAAGTGAGATGCCAGTGAAAAAGTTCGATTTCCTTATGCTTCTTTGATGGTTTTTCAGCATATGTTGCATGTGAGATTCATGTGTCTCCCCCCAACTTCTATTTCTCTGAACCTATGATGAGTTGGGGGAACATCAAATATGTTTCGAAAACCTGAGGACATGCGCTATACAGTGCAGATATTCTTTATCTGACATCTCAGCAACATAGTATAGAAAAGTGCTACAGAACTTCGGCATTTTCAAGAAAAAACAGGTTTTCACATCATTCTTTTGCAAAACTATTCGCGAGTCTTTGGTCTTCTAACCTTGAATCATTGTATGATATTGCAGTTTGTGATTGTTTGCATCAGTTTCAGTCTAACTAGGCTTAGCCTAGGTAGAGAGGTAGATACCTTAAAATTACTTTAGACACACAGTAAATAGTGAAACATTTTGTTGTCATTTTCGGCCAAAAAACAAATTTGGCCACAACCATTAACAGACCGCTTGCATCCGCCACATTCACCGTCTAAGCCTTTCCCTTCGACTCCCCAGGCTGAGTGGCTCAGTTCGGCTGGCCCGTTGTCTCAGGGACAAAGAAGGCGTGGGGCTTGTTGCCACCAGGGAGTAGGGAGGCGATTGATGGGTGTGAGCAGAAGGCGGAAAGAAAAGACTCAATGCAGGAGCACCCAAGTGAAACATTAAACGACCGCATTCCACCAAACCTTTGGCATTGACCTCTCTTGGGGTCCTTGTGACCATTTTCCGATGAGAGAGGTTGATGTTGGTATATGGCCGCGGAAGAAGCTTGCAACACTTACTTACTTTTACTTACTTACTCTAGCTAGCTAGCTAACTAGCTAGTATAGGAGATGCATTGACTTTCATGGTATCATAATCCTAATGCTAACGGTTGAGTTGAACTCAACTTAATGTCTCTGGTCCTCCCCCTGTAGGGCAGGGTGGTGAGGAGAAGTGCCGCAAGGCGCTGGTACTGTAATAGAGGTAACCATTCCAGTAGGTGCAGGCCGGAATGTTAGTGTGCGATACCATTTGACTTCTTTTCATCCCTTTACTTCTGACCTGAAGTGAGTGCTGGGCACTGGTTACGGCCTACGGTTGCCCTAACCAACCCACTGCTGGCCTACGCATACACACGGCCTACGGTTGCCCTGTGTTGCATTGGCTTCCCACGTAGACGCACGGCCCACGGTTGCCCTGTGTCGCATTGGGGTGTGCTGAGCTTGTACGGCCTACGGTTGCCCTATGAGCCTCAGTCTTGGTATTTTTGGCAAGCTGTGTGTTTTACATCATCCATTGTTTCATTTGAGCACAATTGCATTTGAGCTAGGAAGTGATTTGTCCTCATTTCACTCTACCATGCACCTCATCCTTCATTGCATGGCCGTCAAGGCAAGCGTTTGACTAGTGACGTATTCTACTCTCCATTCGGATTGCATTTCATTCATTCCATTCGGCAGGTCACTCATTCTTTGCATTCCACTTTGCAAATCTTACATTTCATACTTATTGCATTACTTCCTTATTGCAAGGGTTTCCCCATAGCGCTCAACATGCAATATGGTCCGTAATTGATCTGCCCTACGTGGTTCTATGAGCACCTTTGCTCAATAGACCCCGAGTTTTGGTTCGCCGACGAACAATCAATTCGTATCCCCTCAACTCTTGTTGCTTAACTGCAAGTTGTGAGGAATGAATCTCTTTTTCCAACCCTCGCGATCATTGACCTAGGTCATTTGGTCTAAAGAGCTAGTTTATCCTCAAATTTGCTACCGAACCACTGCGGGTACGTTCCGCTTCGTTAACTTTCGCTCGATCGCCTGGTACAGCCTCAATTACCGGGTTTGAGAGTGCTTAATTGAGTGTCCGCAGTCTACAACACTACAGTCTCCATCACAATCTCTGTCACCCCCAACCAAACCATCAGACGCATGGCAGACCCAATTGGATTCTTTTTTCACACATTCCCTCCCTCATCACACTACACAAACAACATACACACAAACACCTACCATGAGTCATTTGATTATTCCATTTATTTGTTTGGATATCACACTCTGAGGAATTGCTGTAGTACCACTTCCATCCAGTTTTTGTCTACGAGCCAACATGTAGGTCACTTCCCTCGTGTAGATAGTCAGTGTCCGCTTATAGCCGACATTGGTCTCACCTCGCCACATCTTTGTTGTGTAACACAAGTGAACAGGTTTACGTTTGGTCACTAAGCCTGTGACTTGGCTAATGCATTCCGCGGTGTGTTAGTGAAGAGTCCTACGCCGGTAGCCACCGAGACCAAGCGGTGCACTACGGTAGGCTCATTGAAAAGGATTATCGAAAGGTGGTGAATGCCTACAGTGTATAGGATTCTACCCTCGCGCGGGTAGATAGCTACTTTCCATGCAGTTGGATAGACCCCTTCTCTTGCGGTAGAGATAGATGACAGAGTTAAGCTCCATGAGGATAGCCTGAATCCTGGAATTCAGTTGAGCGGAATGCATTCATCATGTAGGAAGATAGGCCCCCGCACGGATGGCTTTGTACAACCATCTGCTGGGCAACGGGCTCGCCGTTGATTGGTCTTCCGGTAAGGTACAGAACACACTTTGACTACGATAAGCATTTTTCGGAGATTTACTACTTCTACTTGTCTCAGACAACGGACCATTCGTTCCGCTTATATGCTTGTATTCGTATAAATCCCCATACCCCCATACGGATCAATCCTTGAATGACCTTGACCCAAGGATCAAAAGGAGCAGATCCGGGTCAGATGAGTTTTGTCTCATCGTGACTGCCACCCCCCACCCTTTTCAAATCCGTCCCGCTAAACTAATCAAGAGTTTCTCATTACTGATGCTGCCTTGCTTTCTCTGTCCATGTAATGCAGGCCAAGAAACCCATTGCAGGTACCAGAATGCATCCAGCCGGAGCATTCGGGGTTGGTGCCAAGCGCCCATTGAGTAAGGTGGTATATCCTCTCTATGGATGACGCAGACCATGTCATGTCAATAGACAGCTTGGGCAGAGCTTGAATTTCCGGTTTAACCCCACATGTTGCGTTTCATGCTCAATTGTTATTGATTTTCCGTATAGCTCATTGTAATCTAGACATCTACATCCAGGTGTATTACTCTTACCCTCAAATTGTGCCTGAAGATTTAGGTTGTCATTGTTCATACTTTGTATGCTAGCTTTTTGCTTAGTGTTTTTCATGTTTCATTTTGAGCCCTACTTTACGTACTTAAGACTTAGGAACTTTACCCTCTTAGGTGAAGATATGTCTTTACCTCTAGGAAGGGGGTAGTAAGACACTACATTAGACACTCAGAACATTCAATATGAGCGTTCCTTATGCCCATACCCCTCCTTATGTTAGATTATCAGCTTGTCATGAACATTCTTAATGAATGTGTATGAAGCTTAGGAAGGGGGTGTAATAAGTTGGGGCATTTGGGCCTCTCAGAAGCTTTCTGGAGGAACTCTACAAGACCTCATAGAGCTTCAAGATCCTAAGATACTAGGCTATTTACTCATATTTGGCTCATATTTCAAGCCTATAGCTTACTGCTAGAGTCTACTGCTCTTAGGTACACCACATAGAGCAGAGATCTAGATTACATTAGTAGCCATACGTGAATAATCACATTCCATATGCTTATAATGTGATTTAATCATGTTTTATGCCATTTTAGAAGGTTGTAATGTATTAGAAGCTATTTTGAAGCTATTTAGAAGCTTCAGAAGGCCTGTCCCGATTGTCGGCGCCTGCTGTCGCCGACAGCAATTTACGTGATATTGACAAGGCCTGTGACAAGATACACTACTCAGAAAGTTGTTAAAATATAGGTTTTATTGCCTTTTTAATGAGATCTTAATGCTACATTAATTTTCCTGTTATTTAGGCATGTGAACCCGTATTACTGGACCAGCCTGTTGGTCCAGCTCAATGTTCGTTCACGACTTCGTCTTCTTGCTGTTGCCTGTGTCCTGTACTTGCCAACAAGATCAATTGTAATGGAGAACATTGGAAACAATTTGATTTTTAAGTGCAAGACAAGGAAAATGGGTTTTCTATATGCACCCAAGCACAAGCATATGACATGAGGAAGCGCCAACCCTGGCGATAGCGGTGGCGTAGGACAGACTTCACCAGGTAGAAGCCCTCCTTAGCCATCTCCTCGGCGTTCATGTTGGGGAGTTCACCTTCAACTTCCATAGGGCTGGCAGCCCCTTGTAGGTCCAGAGCGGCGATTCCCTCGTCGTTCAACTCCCACTCCTCCCCGCAGAGGTCTTCAGGATCATAGTAGCGCTTCAGGTGTTGAGCAGCGCACAACAGGGTCCCCCCTAGACGGGGAGAACACCGCACGGTGATACGGTGTCCATCCACTGATAGAATCTTGTACGGCCCGAAGTATGGGTCATCGCTGGTAGAGCGTGGCCAGGCGGGTAGTGGACTGTGGTGCACCAGCACCCAGTCCCCCTCTTGGTAGGTGGCCGGTACTCGGTGCTTGTTCTTCTTGTTCCACTGACGCTCCCTCACTCTCTGGAGCATAGCCTTGGCCTTGTCCACCTTCGCTTGTTGCTCTTGGACCCATTCACCCACAGAAGAATGGGTGTCCTCTGGATAGGGGGCATGTAGGAACCATGCCGGGCGCCCCAGGAATAGCTCATGGGGCGAGTAGCCAGTAGCTGAACTCTCTTGGGAGTTCATCATCAAGGATATGACGGGGAGTAGTCTCACCCAGTCTCTGGTGCGTTCGGTTTTGCACCATATCCGTACGTTCTCCTTCAGGACACGGATCTGTCGCTCACATAGGGGGTTGCTCGTGTGAGAGTAGGGAATCCCCGTAGACACCCCGACATTGAGGGATCTCAGGACCCTCTTGTACCAGCCAGTATCTGAGCGTACTCGTACGTCCTCATCGGAGTTGATCTCCTTGGGCGCCCCATAGACACAAAACCACTCCTCCAGGAGTATCTTGATAGTCTCCTCCCCGGTAATGTGCTTGGTACATGGGAACACCCGGGTAAACCTGGTCAACCCACAGGTTACCACGAGGGCGAAGTCATAGCCCCCGAACTTCGGCATCTCCGTGTAGTCCACGTATAGAACACTGTTAGCACAGTGAGGGATGGGCAGGGTCGAGTAGAGACCTCTGTCCCTGATATCCCCTGGTTTACAGGACCTGCACGGGCACTTGTCCACGGTAGGCTGGAGGGTTTTCCGCAGTTGGTCGTCAGTCCACGTAGTGTGGAACCACTGCTTGAACAGCCTCAGGGTACGGTCAGCACCCACATGACCGCTGGACTCATGGGTCCACTTCAGCAACGCTGGGACTCTGTCACTAGGCACCACAATGCGGTCCTCGTGCCAGAGGTAGCTCTTGTCCCTCTTCCACTGGTCTTGGTTAACCAGGAGGGGTTCAAGGCGTTTCTCCAGGCGCTTGTAGATATCCCCAAACTCCTTCAGGTACTCCGATTGTTGGAGTCCATCCAGGGGGCGTATCATCGTCATGTTGAGGTCCAAGTGGACGTTCATACGGCTGAACGCCTCCTTAGCCAGCGCTTCAGACCGGGCACCAATCAGGGCGTCGAAGTTGTTGCGGCTGATGTAGTCGGCACACTCGTTCTTCACTCCCTGGATATGGTGTACCGTCAGCCGTAGTTGACTGAGGTAGGTCCACCAGCGCCGTAGCTTGGCCTTCTCAGATGGGGGACCCTTCTGGAAACTGCGGACCGGTTCTTGGTCGCACAGCCAGACCACCGGGCTACTCCCCAACAGTCGTGCTTGTGAGGATAGCACCAGCATACCCGCGAGCAATTCCTGCTCATAGGTGGAGTAGTTCCCCTTGGCCTGGTTCCACTTCCAGTTCCAGTGGCCCAGAGGTACTAGGACCCACTTGTCGTCAGGGTAGCTGTGCTTGAGGGTTCCATCTCGGTTGAGACCTTCCGTCCCCCATTGGGAAATGGCTGAGTCGAACTCCTCCTTCTCTAGTGCTTGCCATTGGAACTGACGCGTTCCCGTGGGGGGCCGGCCACGGGACGCTGCGGTGACACGCACAGGTGAGCAGGCAGGCAAGGCACTACGCTCACAAGGGCATCAATACGCCTGTGTCATGTGACAAAGCGTTTCAGAATCCTTGCCACTCTGCAAAAGAGGGAACGAAAGTATGTACAGCAACACATCAGGATATGTACACATGGGGTTAAGACTGGACTGGGGTAAGGGCATCACAGGACCATAGACACTCAGTCCCAACTCATATCCCAATCCCAGGTCCGACCCTCTCAGTGGCTGATGGGGGCGGGGGCTCAAACACAACCCATGCCCTGCTCAGTCCGGACCCTGAAATCCTGCCAATAGGGGGGGTGTCCCGCCCAGCCACAGGCGAGTTCCTGGGAACCAAGAGGCTCCAAGGCCAACCGACAGTGGCTCCCTATGCTCCCTTAATGGCAGGTCCCAACTCCACTCTGAGCCAGAGATATGGCCCCGCCATTATCACCCAGGAGTTGGTAGCTGAAAATGGGCTGTTTCAGCCCAAACTGAAATTAACTCAAAAATCCCCAAAATTGACCCCTCGTCCGGACCCGCCAGAGGTAGGGACGAGGCTACTGACCCTTTGCCCTTCGAGTACGAAACCCCTGGAGCCCTCACCCAACCTGGTTCCCTCTGAGGTCCCGGCATCAGGGCAACACGGATGAGTCATGTGGGGTCATGATGCCAATATCACCAAAATTGGCGTCATTCCCACGCGTGGCTCGCCCGGCCAAGGTAAGGCCATTGGCTCACAGGGTAGGAGGCAGGACCTAGGACTTATATCTGAGTGTACAACTTGGATTTAGGTCCGGGCTCCCTATGGGCTTACAGAAATGGGGCCGCCAATTGACCACACGGAAGGGGGAAATTGGGGTCCCAAAATTGGGTCATTTTGGCTGCCTGAAATGAGCCAAAATTCGGTGTGCTCCCAATAGTATATCTCCACGCCGGCTTGGAGATCGGATCCGCCATTCCATACGCGATCCACCGGGAGTCCAATGAAGACTCCCATGCCCTTGGCTCTCAAAGATCTCCATGCCACTCGGCGTGGTGACGATCCCAATTGGGTTCACAAATGTCAAAATTGCAAAATTGCCCACACTCACTTTGGGCTAGCGCCTTAACGAAGGTGGCTCCGCTTCGCCCACGTGGTGTATGGACCATGGGGACCATTACCCATAACACCCATGCCATATATGGTCCATTGGTCCATGCGTCCGGCGTGCACGAAGGTTAGAACATGAGGCACGGCGGGCAGCAAAGGTGGAAAAATGCTCAAAATGGCCAAAAATGCGCACACTCATTGTTGGGGCAAATGAGGCACATGCCCGACTCGGACCGGAGTGTGCCATAGGATTGGTATCAAGTCATATTGGTCCAACATATCTTTTGGGCGTCGCCCAACTCCTCCGATATTGGGAATGGCAGGGTCGCCAAGTGAGCCCATGATTTGGGATAGTCCCAAATCGCCAACATGGCGGCCACGGTATGCCAAGCCTAAGAGGAGTTATTCGCCGGGTCCAAGATATGTTGGGCACCGAAGTATGTACCCTCATATCATACTTGGGTCATGATGTCAATTGAGCGCAACGTTGAGATACACGGTCGCCACTTGACATCATGACGGGCCAAAAATGGCAAAATTGGCACAAGCACACACAAAAGTGCCTTGAAAGGTGCATAATTATATTATAATATCTTCGGCTTGGATCGTGCAATCACTCAATCCTTCTACACACAATGACTTGACACCAATGACCCTCGATCCCACATATGTGCTCCACTTGGGGCGCCTTGAAAGGTTACGAGCGCTACTTCCCAAGTGGGCACATGAAAATATGGAAAATTGTAAAATACACACCTTGCTCCCAACGCATCGCTTCGGGATCACCACACAAGCTTCCCTTCACGAAGGTTAGGCCTGCAATTGACCGTAGGGAGTATGGAGAAGAGGCTTGCACAATATGAGGTCCATTGGCGGGCTTGGCTTGGAGTAATGGACCCGCCAAATGGGCACGCAACACAACACATGGTACATACCACATATTGCCCAAAAAGGCAGCTCCCACCACGATATGTCATGCCCCTCCAAGGGCATAACTTTGTGTCAATCGCTCATAGGAACTCAAGGAGAGTTCCTATGCATCACCAACACTTGCGCGCTACACTCGAAAGTTATCCTAACGCACGCAATGTCATGGCCAAAGAGTTATAACGCAAACTCTACCCTCTTGACCATGAACCACTACACTAGCGCGCACGTGTGGAAACGCAAGGCATATGATGCTTCCTAAATTACGTCGGGAGTATTGTGAATACATCCCACGTTTCCTTATTGTCATTCCTCGCAAACAACACGAGATATGACCTTCACAAGTGGCCTCACGAATCAACTTTGTTTTGCCCATATCTTTGAGACAAATGGGGGGCAAGATAAAAGGAAAGTTGATTCGTGCATACGGAAGCACGTAGGTCCACTCGAAAGAGGTCAAATCAAGTGCGGGGATGTCGAAGTCGAAAATCCGATTTCGACATCCTGAAAAATTCGGATTAAGGTTGCGAGTATTAATTATGAAAATTGCGGAAGCATCCATGCAGTTCCTGGCGACTTTGGAGCCTTCGTGACGGATTGCGTTAAAATTTCCATTATAAACAGTTAAACTGGCGGTTACGGTAAAGTCGCGATCCAACCGCCAGCCGTCAAAACAGTGAGTATCAGAACGGAAGCGTAAAAATTGACGGAAACAATATGAAAATAAAACCCTGTTGATTCCTGATATTCTGATACCCAAATCTCCGCTGGCGGTGCATCGGTTCCCGATGCGGGGCTTCACGGCACGGAACACGCCGTACATGGGGTTAGTGGACCGGAGACCGGTTGTATGCCATAACCTGGCCATGGGGTTCTGGGTACCGCTTCAACCCCTTCCTTAGAGCAAACCCTGGGGGGGCTTGATAACACCACGCATGGCAGCGGGTACTCAGGACCCTCTTCTGAAGGGGGGGGGGGTGTCACATCCTCACTTCAGTAAGTCACAGTAAGATAGGTAGAGCTGTATAAGCTCGTAGCACATGTATAGTATCAAGTATCAAGTCCCGGGTCCTGGCGGCGATTGTTCCGCATCCAAAGGACCCGGTAACCCATACCAGGCGCACCGGGTGCCGGCTGCTACGGTCACCACCACAGTGGCAGTGGCATACACGGCCAACATAGGCGACACACGACGACCGAGGTGGTCCCACAAGTCGAGAGCGACCACAAAGATCCATCAGGCTACCCCAAGCTTCCCAAGGCCCGCCGACTGGGGAGAGCCCCCACGGGTCCTTCCTCGGGCGCACCATGTCCATATCCATACGACGCGAGTCCAGAGTGCCATAGTCGAACTCCTTACGAACCCCAGATCGTAAGGGAACTCCTCCTGAAGGGATCGGGCATCAAGGCCGTCTTTTCCCTCGCCCTACTGCCACGAAGGCCATACATGAGGGAGTCCTCATGCAGTGTGGGCGGAGGCGTCGACTCCTCAAACCACCAGTTTCCCAGGCAGACTGACCGAGGTCAGGAGCACCGGAGGCCGCCATCCGAATGCAAGTGCGTCTGCGAATCGGTAGGCTCACACTGGGACTGACAGTGGCGGACCGCTGGGAGTGTAGTCAGGCAACTGGGCTTACCGCCTGGCGCCATCAGGATCTCCACACATCACAGCGAATAGGGCAACACGGTATCACGAGCACTCAAACAGTAGAATCTGTAATCAAGTACTGGTCCAGGCTGGACCAGGCTGTAAGATCATGTACACGGCGACTCGAGGCGCCTCTGTATCCCGCTTCGTGGTGATAAACAGTCCATCCCTCAGCGATGGGCTGGTGACACTTAACATACAGATGCACATATCCTGGAGGGCAGAAAAACAAGCAATAATCAGGTAAATAGGCGTGTAAACACACTCTGGACAGAGTGCCAAACCACGCCACGGTCAGGATAAGGCAAATGCAGGAGGATGGACAGGACAACGCCTGAGTTCAGGCGATATATAGTCAGCTGACACACGTTGACTGGTCTGGGTTCCGCAAGTGCCATGGAACCAGACCACACACCAAAAATCGCAATGCCGATGACAGCGGCATCCGTTGCGCAACGTCGTATGGGCTTCAAGGCCCCAAGAGCTCAGAAAAATGAAGGTCAGTCGCCCTACCTGGTTTCCCATGGATTCAGCAGGTGGGGAGTGACGAAAAGAATGGAAAGAGAGGGGCCATCCTCCTCTGGATTCAGCAGGGGGGGGTATATGGCCACTCTGTCACCAAAAGATGGAAGAGAGCAAGCAAGCAAGGGACGATCCGTCGGCCTCACAAGCGCTCAAAACACATCAGGGGAGAGCTCAGGGCGCTGATCAGGCACCCCTGGCTGCAATCGCCCGGGTGAGTGCTGCCAAGTCTGAAACATGGATCTTGGTCTTGTGCTTGCGGATGTACTCCATGAAGGGAGTATTGACCCGCGGCACGAACGAGGAGACGGGTTCCCAGGTGTCGTGGGACGGCCCATAGCCTCGCCAACGAACCTTGAACTCCAGACCTCCGGTGCCGAGGCTTTCGGACGCTGAGCCAGGATCTTCTCGACAGTATAGTCGTCCTGCTCAGCATAGTCGTCGTCCGAATCGGCCTCATGTTTGGCGTAGTCCAGGGACACATGTCGGCCACGGAGGTCGGGTTCCCGCACACGGAGTTGACTCTCGTGGCGCTCCCGGAACTGTCCGTGACCCACCTTGATGCGGTAGGTGTCCTCACCAATCCTGCGGACCACCTCGCCGGGTGTGAACCAGGTTTTGGTGCGGTGGGTGCCCATGGGGCGGGGTCTGATCACCCACACCGGGTCTCCCACCCTGAACTTCTGCGCTGTCGAGCCCGGGGCGGACTTCTGACGCTCAGCATGCTCCTTCTCAAGCTGCTGGCGGATGTCCCGCGCCGTTTGCTCTTGCCGCGCGAAGAATTCCTTGGCATCCATAGCCATGCCATCACCAGACAAGGGAAGTCCCCTACCCAGGGGGTCCCTGCCGAAGAGAATCTGGTGAGGGGACAAACCGCCCGGAGTGGGGGTGTCATGATGGGCCTTCAGAGCAGGCCACATCTCCTCGAACCAGTTCCGACGTGGATTGGTGATGTGGATCTTGCGCAGCTTCTCGAACAGCTGCCGTCCAGCCACTTCAGCACGGCCGTTAGACCGGCTGAGATAGGCCACGCTCTTGGCATGACGTATCCCCATGAGGGAACACATAGCCTTGAACCAGCCACCAGTAAACTGGGGCCCTCGGTCACTGCAAATGGTGCGGGGGATGTCAAAGACGGTCAGCCAATGACGAATCATCATGACTGCCACTTCCTTGGCAAGCAACCCCTTTTTGCGTGCCGGAACGGCTACAACGTAGCCGCTGTGGCGGTCCACACAGAGAACCACACAGTCAAAGGTCTCCTTGCCAATGTGCACTTCGGGCATGGAGAAGACGTCCATGGCCACGCTCTCCATGGGCTGATCAGGAACCGGGGTCCATTGGGGTTCCCCCTTGACGTTCCGGTTGTCGGGATTGCAGGCCTGACAGACCGAGCAACCCTTCCTGACCTTCTTGATGGCGGTGTAGAGAACGATGTGGTCGATCTCGAACCGGCGCTGCATGTCAAGGGCTTGCTTCTTGACCCCTGGGTGCAGCATGTGGTGGTGCCAAGCTTCACAAAGCTCGAGCACCCGGGACTCCGGGACTAGCAGCTTACCATTCCGGTAGAGCTTGCCATCTTCCTCGGTCAGCCCCTTTGGCCACTTCTGCCCGTCGTCAGGGTCGGTCACAGCCCTATACTCGGCCGCAAAGGCCTCAGACTTGGCGTAATCGTCGGTCCAGTCGTCCTGGAGGCAAGACTCCGGGAAGAGGTGCTTGTCGGACTCAGTTCCCACAGGGGGTGCCGGACCGGGCCTTCCGCCCGCGGCACCCACAGGGGCGAGTACACTGACTGTTCTGCTCACCCTCGTGGCGAGGGGGGCATCTGCAGCCATGACGACGAAGCATTTCGCACCCTCCTCCTCCATCAGGCGCTCCATTTCAATGATTCTCTTGGCTTCAGCGGTCTCAGCCTCATCGCCATGGGCAGAGATATCCTGCATGCCCTTGCTGGCGGGATAGGCCCACCTACTGAGACAGTCCGCCACGGTGTTATCCTTTCCAGGAATATAAACAGCCGTAAGGTCGAACTTGGCCAAGGTCTCATGCCATCTTGCCCGTCGGGAGGCGGGACCTGAGGGGGTGTCCACGTGCTCCTTGTGCCACGACTGCAGACTCTGATGGTCGGTGCAGACGGTGACGGGATGGAGGGCTATGTACCCAGCCCATTTCCTGAGAGCCATGACAATGGCATACGCCTCCTTTTCACGGGGCGTCCACGTCCGTCTCTGGCCTTCCGCCAGGACTCGGCTCCAGAAGGCCACGGGCACGTGCCTCCCGTCGTCAAGCACTTGCTCCAACACAGCGCCAATGGCGTAGTCGGAAGCGTCGGTGCGTAGGACGAACCCTCGGTCGGGATCCACGAGGTGCAGACCCACTGCGGATAGCAGCGCCTGCTTCATCCCCTCAAAGGCACGGTCAGACTCTTCAGTCCAGACCAGAGCCTTCTTGGACCCCTTCTTGGTCTCCTCTCGGTTGCCCTTGAGCATGGTCGTCATGGGGGCTGCATACTCGGCATACATTTTGATATACCCCGAGTAGTAGTTGCAGAACCCCAGATACGCTCGTAGCTCAGAGACCGTTTTGGGCTTTTCCCAGTGCTCAATCGCAGCCACCTTGCCAGGTATGGGCTTTCGCTGCCCGTTCCCGACTACGTGGCCAGCGAAGACCACCTCGCTTACCGCAATGGTGGCCTTGTCACTGCTGCCCGTGAGTTTGTGCCGAACCAGAAGGTCCAGCACTCGAGTGACGTCCCTTTCATGTGCCTCCAGGAGCTCCTCGTAGCTCATGCTGGGGTCCCCGGACGCGATGATCACGTCGTCCACGAAGGGGTCCGCACAGTCGCGCACCGGCTCAAGCAGGTTCTCCAGCATCCGCTGAAAAGCCGCATTGCCGTTGGTAACGCCCATGGGCATCACCTTCCACTGGAGAGGTCCAAGTGGGGTGCTCATGGCTGTGCAGGCACCGGACTCCTCGGCGAGAGGCATCTGATGATAACCATGTTTCAGGTCAATCACCGTGAAGATCCTCCGCCGGTGTTGCTTTTGCAGCATGTCCTCAATGAGGGGCAGCGTATAGCTGTCGTGCTGCGTTTGGGCGTTCAGGCCGCGGTAGTCGACCACGAGCCGCCACTCACCGGCAACCTTCTTGGGGACGACGAAGCACGGAGAGGCCCATTCGGAGTGGCACGGCTCGAGCCAGCCTCTCTGGATGAAGTCACGGAGGATCTTCTCCATGGCCTCCTTCCTCTCGCCCCTCAGGGCAAACTCCCGGTGTCGATACACACGGGGGTCCTGCTTCAGTCGTATCTTGGCCTCGCCATACGGTCCACGCACCGGTGGGGGGACCACAGGTTTTCCGCTGAAGAAGGTCTCGCCATACTTCTGCTTCAGCCTGGCCCTCAACGCCTGGATCTTGGGGCAGTCATCGGACTCCGCCTTGGCTTTTCCGGGCACTTGAACCACGGAGCTTACTTGAGGGGTAGCTACTCCGCTCGCTTTCGGCTCAGGTGGTCTTCCCAGGTGGCCCAAAGGGCCATCTCTGGTCTTGCCTCGGAACAGATCGCCGTAGGTGGGTGGGTTACCGCCAGGCGGCTCGTCTTGGCTGGACATGTGATCCAGCACCCTCTGTACGAAGGTATTCCCGTCATAGGAACCAGAGACGATTGAGTCCACTTCCCACCAGGCTTTGTCCTGGCCTTTGCCCTCACGCTGGTTTCCCCAGTCGTGAAAGGGCTGATCCATATACCCCTGAACCAGATCCCACTCCTCTTCAGTGAGGGGGTCTTCGGAATCCGATTCTTCGATGTCAACAGGGGGAACCGCAAAGCATTGCCGCCAGGGCTCTGCTATGATGCGGTTGACACACACGAAGTCCGTGGTGTCGGCCTGATCAAGGCCCCCATCCACATAGTGGAATTCCGTTGGCCATCTCTGGGGTGGCATGGGCTGTCCCTTAGCGTCCTGATAGACACTCTCTCCAGCCGGTAGGACGACCTTGTTTAAGGTCATGTTGGTCAATGAGGCTACCCAATGTCGGGTACTTTCCTCCTCGGTGCATCCCATAGGAACAACCAGCACTGCCTTGGAGCGGTCCTTGCGAATCTTCGCTATCGCTCTTGGAATGTCCCAACGGGGGCAATGGATCCACATCAGTCCCTGATGCGGACCCCAGTGCTTCTTCCACGCGGAGTCCTGGGCGCTCCAGTACTTCTCACACACCCGCAGATGGGCGGAGGTTCCTGAAGAGAACGCATCCAGGGCCAGATCCGACGCTCCCAGGTCCGCGACCACTCGGTTCGCCACTTCCGGCCTTACGCCGTACTCCTGGTTTGCTGGCCCGGTGGGCTCAGTGTCCAGCGCGGCCACTTCGAGCTGATTGCGTTCGGGGTGGATCCATTGGCATTCCACATGGTGCTCAGGTGACGAAAGCCACGAGAGCTGGTCGTCCTGGTACAGGGTCATGGAGGCCTGGGCCGGGAGGACGCCGGAGTCCGTCTCCATCATGAAGTCGTACCCGACGATCATGTCCCAGTCCATCTCGGCCTCGTAGAAGCGACCGTGCAGGAGGATTTCCTTGCCGAGGTCTGGGCGGCTCAGCTCACGATGGTTCACGAACTGCAGCCCAATGGCCGCTTCCTTCGTGCCTCCCACCATGTACTGGCCGTTCGCCACCTTCAGCCTGACAGGTTTCCGACTGTCAGTCAGACACTCTGGTGGAAGTAGGCCAGCCTTGACCAAGCTGACTTGAGCTGCCGTGTCGACCAACACGTCGAAAACCTTTTCCACTTCCCCGCATAGGGCACGGACCTTAAGATGCAACTGCCGCTCGCGACCGACACGGCGCACGGCGTGCAAACTCAGGATCTCCGGCCGTTCCAGAAGCTCAACAAGCGACTGGTGCAGGTCGTGGACAATGGGCTCAGGCTGCCCATCTGCAGCATCCAGCTGCGGTCCGGGTGATCCTCCGATACTCTCGGATAGATCCTGTAGTACATCAAACACGTTCTTGGTCGCGAAGGACGGACGGGTGCAAGAGTTCGTGCCTTCACTTGCCCTCACCCCGCCTCCGCGACTGGGCGCCAGACCGGGCCTTCCGCCCGCGGCAGTCCCCTTGTGCTTATCGACTCCCGACCGGGATGGTTCGGCGCTTCCCACGTCACCATCCTGCGACCGCCCTAGCTGGGGCACTTGGCTGCAGGGGCTCCGCTAGGGGGCGTCGGTTGTGGAAGAGGGGGTGTTCTCCTCGGCCTCAACGTCGTTGACGCCCTTCTTCCTTCCCCCTTTACCTCCTCCTTTACCCTTCTTGTCCTTGTCCTTGTTCTGGTCATTCTGGTTGTTCTCCTTGTTCTTGTTGTCCGACCTGGGGACCCAGTTCCTCTTGATCTCCTGGATCTCCTTGGCCAACTCGGTCCCCACCGACGACATCAGCTTGGCCAGCTCTTCCTTGTCCACCTCCATCTTGGCTTCCCGGATACCCGCGGGCGCACGCTTCTTCGACCCGTGCGCCTTCTTGTAAGCCTCCGTGTCGGCCTTGTGGACAGGGCATGTTCGGTGGTCATGGTTGAAGCCTTTCTTCCTCCCATAACACACGAAACAGCCCTGAGGGTGAGCTCGTATGAACTCCCCAAAGGACAGCGGAGGGTCGCCAATGCGGCGAGGGTCCCTCTTCTCCTGCTTCCTCCAACCTTGCGGCAGGGGCTTCCAGTTTCCCGGTTTGCTCCCCGAGCTCAGGTTCCTGGCCACGAAGGCACAAACGGCCACTTCGGCGGGCTCATCGTCGTCGTCATCGTCGACGAGAGTCTCATCGCCGCCGGCTCCCGCTGGGTCCATGGCATCTTCCCCGCCAGGTCCCTCGCCAACGTAGTTGACGTCGCGGTCGCCGGGCCTCAACCCGCGGGTGTGGTGGAGGTTTCGGTACTCCTTGAGTACTTCCTCGCCAACCCACTCCAGGATCTCGTCGCAGCTCATCCGCGCCGGGATGGGCTGCAGACGGATGGTCTGGCCGCTCAACTCACAATCGTCAAGGCGCCACATCGCGGTCTTCTCGCGATCGCCCGAGACGGTGATGAGAAGAGCGTTCCGCAGGGAGTGCCGTTTGACATCCCGGGCCACGTTCTTCTTCGCCCAAGCCACCACGTTCTTATGATACTCCTTGGGGAGCATCATCTTGACCGTGTGGTTGGACTTGGCCCGCTTGGATTCCTCCTTGGTGACCCTTTTGATCCATGCTTCCGGCAGCATGGAGAGCAGGCGAGCCTGCTCGTCACCCTCGTTCCAATCCTCCACGTTGCGGCGGAAGAGGGTGTATTTCCCTCGGAAGTCCCGCCACTCTCCTAGGCGGATCTCCCGTCCATCATGCTCAAGCTTGATGGACTTCCAGCGCTTGGCCGCCACCTGCGGAGCGTCCACCCGCTCCTGCTCGTTGAGCCACTTCTTGGCTTCCTTGAGGGTCTTGATTTTCCCCTCCTTGGTCGCCAAGAAGTATAGCTCTCCGAGCACTTCCGGCAGGCGGTACCTGAACCGTTTGAAGACATATCTCTCCGCATCCGCGGGAGGCAGGTCTTCAGTGACGGTCAGCCCCCAATCGTCCAGCTTCTCCAAGAAGCGGTCGAGGTTGAGGGGGTTGCCATCGTACATGGGGGGCTTGATGTTCTTCAAGTCTTCCCACACGGCGGCGTCCGCGGCCTTAGAGACCATGAACGCCGGCCGCGAGGTCGACCGAGGTTCCCATCGGCCTCGCCCACGGACTCCCACGGCCGCCACGTCCATCTCCTCCATGGAATCCCTGTAGCTACGCCGCGGTTCCTCCACGTACGCTGAACCAAAATGTTCACGCCGTACTCTTTCCATGTACGCTTCTTCATCACGGCGCCAGCGGCTGAGTTCAGCGGCCTCCCGTCGTACACCACGCGGCGGGCTGATGTCGAACTCCTCCAGGTCCAGGTCCAGGTCCTCACCTTCGCCGACATCCCACTCCACGTCTCCTCTGGGGACCTCGTCCCTGAGTCCACCATAACGTCCTCCAGCCGTTGGGATTGGCACCGGGCCAGGTGGTGGCCCAGGTGGTGGTGCGGGGCGCCGGGGGCGTACCGGTGTCCGCGGTGGAGCACGGCGGTTGCGGTACTCCGCGCTGAGCCACTCATCACGCCATTCCTCACTGCCACTGCCGGGCGGCACGCGCTCGTTGCGGCGGCCCGCGCTGTGGTGAGAGGGGGCGGTGAGAGAGGGGGCACTGGCACTGGGGCGACTCCTGGGAGCTCCGCCGGGGGCGTGGGGTCTGCCTGGACCTGGTCCGGGTCCCCAGCCGTCGTCCGACGAGCCAGACTCCAGGGGTGGGTGGTCGCTGCCGACGCTCCCGCGGGCTTCCAGCGCGTCCAGCCTCTCCTGCAGGCCGCTGACGACGTTGGTCAGCGACTTGGTCTCGGCCCTGGCGATGTCCAGGTCCTTCTGCGCGCGCGAGGCGACCGTGGAGATGCGAGCCATCTCGCTCTTGCCCGTGTCTACCTCCAGCTCGAGCAACTGGACTCTCCTGCGGAGGTAGACAATCCATCGCCAGGTGGTATCCGGGTCGCCGTTCCCTGGTGGGTCGTCGGGGTCCCCAGGGGGTCCTCCAGGAGGGCCTCCGCCGGGTCCGCCCGGTCCAGGGGGTCCTCCCCCGCCCGGTGGTCCGCCTCCAGGGGGTCCACTTGGTGGGCGTCCTCCAGGGGGTCCAGAAGGTCCTCCGCCAGGGGGTCCCGGTGGGTCTCCGCCGGGTCGCCTCGGTGGGTCCGAGGATGGGCGCTTCCTCGTGATGCCGAACTCCATGTCGTCATCCTCGTCCATGTCGCCCCACCTGGGCGTCTCGGTCACGGAGGACTCGGAGCTCCGGTAGGGAGGAGGGGGATCCTCATCCTCACCTTCCGGTTCCATGGGGACGTCTCCGCCGCCTCCGCCCGTCCAAGCCACCACTTGGCGATGTCGACGGCCTCGTTCATCCCCGTCACTGGCGGTGAAGAAGGGGTCACTGTCGTGGGGGTGTCCACCCGTTGGCCTCCGCGGCCTCTCGGGGGTCTTCCCCTTGCCCTTCCTCCGTCAATGGGCGGTGGTGCCACTGCTCCCACTGCTGCCCGTGTCCGCCTCATCCAGCTTCATCCTGGAGGAGGCGTCCCCTTCGAAAAGCTTTCGAAGGGTCTCCACTCGTGATCCTCCCGGGGGAGTATCGCGGCGGAGTTTGGCCTCTGCCTCCTCCATGGCGGCAGCGGTGGCTGCAGCAGCTCGCGCTTCGGCTTCTTCCCGAGCACGAGCCGCCTCGGCTTCCCAGGCCTGCTGCAGCTGCGCCTTCTGCGCCTCCAACGCCGCCAGCTCCGCCTCCGTTTTGGCCTTCTCCTCAGCGACCTTCCGTCGCGCGGCCTCGATGGCTTCCTTCTTGGCGGCGTCCTCCTGGGCCTTAGCCGTCGCTTCGGCGTGGGCCCTTTCCTCCGCCTCCTTCTTTGCCCTCTCTTGGGCAAGCGCCTCTTCCAGCGCCTTCACCTCGGCCTCCTTGCAGGCAATGGCCTCCTGCGTCAGGCGGGCTTCCTCGTCGGCTGCCGCCAACTCACCGTTGACCTGGGCAGTTGCTGCCCCATGGGCGGCTACGGCCGTGAGTCCGGCCGCAATGGCCGCCATGGACTGGGTGTGGATGGCCATGCCATGCGCCCACTCCGCAGCCTCCTCCTGGGCGATGCCGGCGGCGCTCTCCACGGCAGCGCTGTACTGCCTGGCCCGTTGCCGGGCAACCCGACGGTTGCAGGGCACCCCACAAGCGCGCTCACAGGCGCGCGCCACGTCCCTTTCGAGAGCGACGCTGCTGCTGGAGCTGGCCTGGTCGGCCGGCATCCTCCCGCGGTGGGCCGACTCCACGTCGCTGCTGGGGCCTGCTGGGGCCTGCCGGGCCCTCAGGAGCAGCGGACGGGGCTTGGCCTGGGTCTGCTTGGCGACTTGGATGTAGTCGCCAAGGGTGGTGGAGCCGGGGTGGTGACCACCATTGGCCCGTTGGGGACTGGGGGCTGGGGTTCCGCCCTTGGCGCCTTGGGCGGCTTCGGCGGCCAGGGACTCCTGGTACTCCCGCCACCTCCGGTCCCGCTTGTTGTCCCCGGCGGACCGCTTCTCCTTCCCCGGAGACGCGCTGCTGCTGCCCTGCAGCCTGCGCTCGCTCCTCGGTTCCGGGAAGTTCTTCTCGATCACGTCCCACAGGGAGACGTTGATCGAGGCGCCCGACGGGTAGGCGTTGGGGTCCTCGTCCTCCTCAATCCCGTCGGGACGCAGGCCTTCGCCGGGCCTGTCCGGCCGGGTCCACGTCCTCCAGCGCCTCTGCTGGTGGCGGTACTCGTACCCTTCCGCCCGCAGCCAGTCCTCCACGGCCTGCAGGCGGTCGGGGGCGATGTCCGTGCGGAGCTCGAAGCTCCTGGGCATGCCGCCTTCGCACTGGGGGTGGCTGTGGCGGTAGTGCTGGTCCCAAACCAACCCACGCAGCAGGCGTGCTGCATGGGGGTGGGGCCGCGGCCACGTCCTGCCCGCTTCCTGCCAATTCACCATGGCAGCGGGGGCGTAGTTGGTCTTGAGGTCCTTGATGTGCACTCGTTCAACTCAACGAACTGGTTGTGGTTGTTGAGGAGGGTGCTGCAGCACTGGATTGGAAGTGCGGCTGGTGCTGGTCAGCCGGTGGTTGTGGAGGTGGTTGACGCGGCCTTGCTGGTCGGCCGATGGGACTCCGGGTCGGCCGATGGGGCTGATGCAGGAGTCCTGGTCTGTGCACCTCTTTCACGGCTGCTGCGCGGTCAGGGCGGTGCTCTGGACGGCGCTGCGGGCTCCGTGACGAACTCGGCGCTGTCGCTGAGTGGCGCTGCGAGCCGCTGCGCTGCGCTGCGAGACGCTGCGCTGCGCTGCGAGCTGCGAGCTGCGCCGCGCTGCTGCGACGCGCTGCTCGGGGTTGGTGGCCCCGAGTGGCACGCGAGGGTTGGGTAACCCCGCGGCGGTGAAACGCTTTTGACGCGTTCCCGTGGGGGGCCGGCCACGGGACGCTGCGGTGACACGCATAGGTGAGCAGGCAGGCAAGGCACTACGCTCACAAGGGCATCAATACGCCTGTGTCATGTGACAAAGCGTTTCAGAATCCTTGCCACTCTGCAAAGAGGGAACGAAAGTATGTACAGCAACACATCAGGATATGTACACATGGGGTTAAGACTGGACTGGGGTAAGGGCATCACAGGACCATAGACACTCAGTCCCAACTCATATCCCAATCCCAGGTCCGACCCTCTCAGTGGCTGATGGGGGCGGGGGCTCAAACACAACCCATGCCCTGCTCAGTCCGGACCCTGAAATCCTGCCAATAGGGGGGGTGTCCTGCCCAGCCACAGGCGAGTTCCTTGAAACCAAGGGGCTCCAAGGCCAACCGACAGTGGCTCCCTATGCTCCCTTAATGGCAGGTCCCAACTCCACTCTGAGCCAGAGATATGGCCCCGCCATTATCACCCGGGAGTTGGTAGCTGAAAATGGGCTGTTTCAGCCCAAACTGAAATTAACTCAAAAATCCCCAAAATTGACCCCTCGTCCGGACCCGCCAGAGGTAGGGACGAGACTACTGACCCTTTGCCCTTCGAGTACGAGCCCCCTGGAGCCCTCACCCAACCTGGTTCCCTCTGAGGTCCCGGCAACAGGGCAACACGGATGAGTCATGTGGGGTCATGATGCCAATATCACCAAAATTGGCGTCATTCCCACGCGTGGCTCGCCCGGCCAAGGTAAGGCCAATGGCTCACAGGGTAGGAGGCAGGACCTAGGCCTTTTATCTGAGTGTACAACTTGGATTTAGGTCCGGGCTCCCTATGGGCTTAGAGAAATGGGGCCGCCAATTGACCACACGGAAGGGGGAAATTGGGGTCCCAAAATTGGGTCATTTTGGCTGCCTGAAATGAGCCAAAATTCGGTGTGCTCCCAATAGTATATCTCCACGCCGGCTTGCAGATCGGATCCGCCATTCCATACGCGATCCACCGGGAGTCCAATGGAGACTCCCATGCCCTTGGCTCTCAAAGATCTCCATGCCACTTGGCGTGGTGACGATCCCAATTGGGTTCACAAATGTCAAAATTGCAAAATTGCCCACACTCACTTTGGGCTAGCGCCTTAACGAAGGTGGCTCCGCTTCGCCCACGTGGTGTATGGACCATGGGGACCATTACCCATAACACCCATGCCCTATATGGTCCATTGGTCCATGCGTCCGGCGTGCACGAAGGTTAGAACATGAGGCACGGCGGGCAGCAAAGGTGGAAAAATGCTCAAAATGGCCAAAAATGCGCACACTCATGGTTGGGGCAAATGAGGCACATGCCCGACTCGGACCGGAGTGTGCCATAGGATTGGTATCAAGTCATATTGGTCCAACATATCTTTTGGGCGTCGCACAACTCCTCTGATATTGGGAATGGCAGGGTCGCCAAGTGAGCCCATGATTTGGGATAGTCCCAAATCGCCAACATGGCGGCCACGGTATGCCAAGCCTAAGAGGAGTTATTCGCCGGGTCCAAGATATGTTGGGCACCGAAGTATGTACCCTCATATCATACTTGGGTCATGATGTCAATTGAGCGCAACGTTGAGATACACGGTCGCCACTTGACATCATGACGGGCCAAAAATGGCAAAATTGGCACAAGCACACACAAAAGTGCCTTGAAAGGTGCATAATTATATTATAATATCTTCGGCTTGGATCGTGCAATCACTCAATCCTTCTACACACAATGACTTGACACCAATGACCCTCGATCCCACATATGTGCTCCACTTGGGGCGCCTTGAAAGGTTACGAGCGCTACTTCCCAAGTGGGCACATGAAAATATGGAAAATTGTAAAATACACACCTTGCTCCCAACGCATCGCTTCGGGATCACCACACAAGCTTCCCTTCACGAAGGTTAGGCTTGCAATTGACCGTAGGGAGTATGGAGAAGGGGCTTGCACAATATGAGGTCCATTGGCGGGCTTGGCTTGGAGTAATGGACCCGCCAAATGGGCACGCAACACAACACATGGTACATACCACATATTGCCCAAAAAGGCAGCTCCCACCACGATATGTCATGCCCCTCCAAGGGCATAACTTTGTGTCAATCGCTCATAGGAACTCAAGGAGAGTTCCTATGCATCACCAACACTTGCGCGCTACACTCGAAAGTTATCCTAACGCACGCAATGTCATGGCCAAAGAGTTATAACGCAAACTCTACCCTCTTGACCATGAACCATTACACTAGCGCGCACGTGTGGAAACGCAAGGCATATGATGCTTCCTAAATTACGTCGGGAGTATTGTGAATACATCCCACGTTTCCTTATTGTCATTCCTCGCAAACAACACGAGATATGACCTTCACAAGTGGCCTCACGAATCAACTTTGTTTTGCCCATATCTTTGAGACAAATGGGGGGCAAGATAAAAGGAGAGTTGATTCGTGCATACGGAAGCACGTAGGTCCACTCGAAAGAGGTCAAATCAAGTGCGGGGATGTCGAAGTCGAAAATCCGATTTCGACATTCTGAAAAATTCGGATTAAGGTTGCGAGTATTAATTATGAAAATTGCGGAAGCATCCATGCAGTTCCTGGCGACTTTGGAGCCTTCGTGACGGATTGCGTTAAAATTTCCATTATAAACAGTTAAACTGGCGGTTACGGTAAAGTCGCGATCCAACCGCCAGCCGTCAAAACAGTGAGTATCAGAACGGAAGCGTAAAAATTGACGGAAACAATATGAAAATAAAACCCTGTTGATTCCTGATATTCTGATACCCAAATCTCCGCTGGCGGTGCATCGGTTCCCGATGCGGGGCTTCACGGCACGGAACACGCCGTACATGGGGTTAGTGGACCGGAGACCGGTTGTATGCCATAACCTGGCCATGGGGTTCTGGGTACCGCTTCAGAACAACGTTCCACCACCGCCCACGTTGCTGGCGTCGGTCACCAGGATAATCTCTGCTTGTGCTCTAGGCACGCCCAAGCACTTAGCGTTGGCTACCTTGTCTTTGAGCTCGTCAAACGCTTGTTGCTCTTGTGGGCCCCAGCGCCAAGTAGTACTCTTCTTGATCAAGTCCGTCAGAACGGCGCTGGTGTAGGTGAAGTTCTTGATGTGGCGGCGATAGAAGTTGCACGCCCCAATGAAACTGCGTACATCATGAAGTCCCTTCTTGGGGTCTTCGTGTCGTACCTTGGCATCCATCAGGGGTTTGGCCTTAGAGGCCGCTGGGGTCCACCACCCATAGCCAACGTCAAACCCCAGGTACTGCATGGTCTCCTGCATGAACTCACACTTCTCCAGCTTGAGTCGTGTGTAGGGATGCAGGTTCGAATTCGCACGAATTCGCTCGAATTCGAATTCGCCCCGAATTCGCACGAATTTGTGGACCACTCCGAATTCGAATTCGCAACTTCAAATTCGAATCCTCCCTGATTCGCTTGATTGAATCCATAGGCACCTACAATTTACCTTCTAGGTTGCACTTCACCTGTTTACATATGGGTATGCCACTACCCGGTACCATATCGCATAAAAGATTTCCCAAAAGCTTCCGTAACCTTGCAATTTTTGTTGTTTGTTGTTGCTTGCATTTACCATGCTGAAACGATTTGACGATTTGACAGAAATATAGCAAATCAAAACCAAGAATTCCAAAGTTCCTTGCTTCTTTCAAATGCCTTTTGGAAAAGAAGCAGGAACGAAGCATGCAAGATCACCAATCCACACACAAACCATCACATGTGAACCACTTGTTGCCCTTGTTGGGCCTTCATTCATTGCACTCTTGAATTGAATCGTTGGACTTGAAGTAATCTAAGAGAGAGCATACACGGCACCGGGAAAGGTAAGGAGGGTACCGCTGTCAAGGATACGCAAGGGCTACACGGGGCTACGTACATAGCTTATAGGGAGGTTGGAGCAGGTGCGCTGGCTAGGTGCAGTTCGGTGCACGTCGTTAGCTCCGTGCACATCGTTGTGGGTGCCCAGGGCCTCACTGCGGCTACGTCGGGCTGCTCTCGGCTGCTTCTCCTTCCACACACGCCCGACAGTGCGTGGTTGCCAAGGGGCAACACGTTTTGACTGTCAAAAATTAGAAAAAAAAAGTCGAAACTCAAAAGTTCGGGACGGGGTTTTCTTCAAACTGGTGAACTTCTGGGGAGAATGGAGGGTACCGCCGTGTTCGGTGGAGCTAGGCGGACACAGCGGTGTGTTCAAAACTCAAAAGTAAATTTTGTTTTCGAAAACGGGTACCCAGGCACCGCACAAGAAAACGAACGGCTAAATCGAAGCGGAGTCATCATAGTTTTCATTTTGTCAAGTCAAAAAAATTATTGCATTGCACAGTTCAAAGTTAGTTTTTCATCTGGAGAAAAGACGGCGCACGCGTGATCATTTTGCCGTCGCCTGCGAATTCGCAGCGCGAATTCGCCCCGAATTCGCAGTACTAAGAATTTCAGGCCGAATTCGCAGCGAATTCGCGCTTCGAACGAATTCGCAGCGAATTCGGCGAATTCAAATTGAATTCGCTGCGAATCTGCATGCCTAGTCGTGTGTGGTTCTCCTGGCAGACCGCAAAGAACTCACCCAAGAGGATTAGGTGATCCTCCTGGGTATTGGTCCCGAGGCATACATCGTCGATGTGAGCCTCCATCTGGGCACCACGGGATATGAGCTCCTGCACCTTAGGTCTCCTTCGTAGGATGGACAAGATCTTGTTCATCAGCTCCTGGAATAGAGCGGGTGCGTTAGCCACGCCAAACGGCATGACCTTCCACTTGAACACCCTCCCCTGAGGGGTGATGAAGGCCAGTAGTTCCTGTGATTTGGGCGTCAGGTCCACTTGCCAGAATCGGCTCCTCTTGTCCATTTTGGTCTTGTAGCGGCAGGAGGCTATCTTCTCCAGGGTAGACTCCATATTGGGAATGGACCCTGAGTGGTTCAGCGTCTTCTTGTTCAGCTCTCCGTAGTCCACTACCAGCCGTTTCTTCTTTCTTGGTAACTATCCCAAAAATTCTCCGAGAACTTTGACTTCACAAATCCAAAAGACAATAGGAAAAGCAGAGTGCACAATGAGCAAGTAGAACACCAATACAATGCAAAATGAACAACAACTTCACAAGGAAATGTGGATGAAGTGACTCGACGAAATCCACTTTCAATAATTCTGATAAACCCCTTCTTGTCGCGATCAATTAGGGAGAATGTAAGAAAACTTCATATTGAATCATCATAAATCCATCTCCCTGTGATCATACAAAGAGAATACAACAGGAATTAATATACCAACATATATGCACTGCATGACATGACGAAAGTCCAACATAACACGATACAATAGCAAACAAAACATGCATTCTCATGACGATGCTACTCCTACTGATGGGCGGCGCACATGTACTGCAATGTGCGACGGCTGTCAGTCCAGACACAATTTAAAAACTGTCGTCTCACTCCTGCATCAATGCACTGTATTACTGTCTGCAGACAAAAACGAATAAAGCCACCTGGTTCACTCCGTAGCACAAAAAAACTATTAAATTCCTTCTCAGCTGTGCCAGCGTCTGCGACCCACGGTTCTGCGTCGCCTGTGATCTGCAGGCACCATTCCAGATGATATATGTGCCCTACGGATTTTTTACACCCCCCTCCCTAGCCCAAAGATCCCAGAAGAAAGATTTCTGGCGGTCTTTGGCGGAAGAACCTCCGAAAAAAGAAGTAGGGCAACAATGGGCAAACACACAGTCAACCGGCAGAGACCAAAGAAAAATCTGACGTTCACGGATACAGACAGTCCAGGTTGGGCCAGTCCATTGTGTCTGAGTCAGGACCCTGTCACTACACGAACAAAAAAAAAATCAGTGAAAGCAGGCAATCATCCCCGACGGCGCCACAATTAACGGCTGGACCCAGAAGCGGAGATCTTGCTCTTGACTCAGCTTGTGATGGCACGCCACGCTGTAAAGGAGAACAGAGAAACGCGGAATTCACCATGCATAACACAGACAGGCCGTCAACCTTTGGGCAGGGGCCAGCGTCAGGAAGAAGTCCCAAAAACCAACTCCCACACCACACGCAAGCGCCTCACACTCCGTAGGGGTTCTTCAGGCGAAATCTGGGGTAATCCCTGCAACCTGTGCATAGCATCACCACAATCGGGGGGCAAGCGATGCCGGGACAGCGAACCCTCATGATAAACGCACACATCCGCATCCCCAAGCCTCATGCCTGCAACCAAACTATTCTCCAGGAGTCCAGGAGAGGTCACAGGCTGGACAGCCAGCACATCAGCACCCACCATGGTCAAATCTCTCAAACCAACATCCAATTTCTGGTTACGACAATATTGCAACCATTCATCCTGAATGTCGTGAATGAAATTATTCACAGGGTGCCACTCCGGCTTGGTGAAGCCCTGAAACTTTACCCTGAACCATGGCTTGGCGCCAGGAAATGGACCCTTACGCACTGTTTTGCCCAACCGCCACTGATGCTCCAGCACACGCTCAACCAGGTACTCAGCAGTTTCAATTAGGCCGTCTCGTTCAGAATAATAATGCAGTGGTGGCTGAGTACCATCAGGGGAGCGCAAAAAAGGCTTCAGTCTCTCAGTGGAAAGCACCTGTTCGACACTATTATAAGAAACACGGTATGTGGATGGGGAAACCCGAGCCAAGATTTCTGCTGGACCCTGCCATAGCCTGTCAAGCTTAGGGTACAGGGGAGGCGACTCGATGCGGTTTCGCACCCAAACACGGTCACCCGGGCGAAAAACTTGCTCTGGGTATCTGGCCAAGAATTTGCGATAAGCCCTGTCATGTGCCGCCTGCAACCTGGCACGGACAGTTTTCCTCTCCTGGCTCAGACGCCTGAAAAAGGCCCCTGCATCCTCACAGCCATCCACATCGGCATATGGGGCTGCATCCCCAAACCCCACGGGGTCCCTACCGAACACCAAACGGTGCGGGGAATAGGGGGAAACAGGCCCAGGGAGGTCATTGAGACCCCAAAGGGCAAGGGGCAGCGCTGTCACCCAGGACTGTTTCCTGCCCTCCAAAAAAGTTCGCAGGGCATCAATGACAGACTGCACGGCACGCTCAGCACGACCGTTGCTTTGCGGCCGGTAGATGATACTCTTATGCTTCTCAACCCCACTAAGACTGCACAGGGTATTGAAGAAAGCTGAATTAATGATGGACGCATTGTCACTCATAATCCTGCTAGGAAGACCCATGAAAAATGCGCAGCGGAAGAGAAAAAGCTCCGCCGCACGTTTGCTGGTCAGTCCCCGCTTTTTACAGGGAATTGCAACAATATACCCCGTGAGCCTGCACACAATAGTGAACACGTAGTCCACCATTTCCCCTGTGTAGGGATGTTTTTCAGGGGGGAGGTCAAAGAAATCCATGGCCACATCAGAAAAAACATGGGAGGGTATGGGCTGCTCGTGGCAAGCCTTAGGCTGCAAACCACGGCGCGCCTTCGTAGCCCCGCACACATGACAGGCACCAAGCGCCTTAGAAACACGGTCAGACCACCCCTCTTTGGTGCCAAATGCGCTGGCATGGCAGGTGTTTCGCCTCTCAAACAGCTCCCGAGACTTAGAAAGTCCAGGATGCGCAAAACTGTGTACAGCCCGCAGGACATCATCCACAATACAATCAGGCACGCAAATCTTGCCTTGGTGTCGTAGGAAGGGTCGGTCAGAACCGGGATCCTGCACAACATATCCCTCCTTGGTGGGTTCTGCACACGCAGCCCGATAACGATGCTTATAGTAAGCATCCTGCGCATAATGCTCATGCCAATTAGAGTACAAAACGCGACAGGCTGGCGGTATTCGGACAGCAGTGCAGCCAGCAATCATGGCATGTGCTGTTCGCGTGTACCCCTGTGTTAAAAGCTGTCTGGCAAACTGTTGTCTGGCCCGCACTGGTTGCACAGGGCGCCGGGTTTGGCTGATGGGCCCCCTCTTGGACGGGCACATACATGCAGTGTGTGTACACTGCTTGAAAACCTGACACACCTGGCCATCCAGCTCTGTCGTCTCCAGACTGCAGTCCACATGTGCACTGATAAGCTCCTGTAACGCCTCAGCCATCTCAGAAGTAGGTCCCAGGGAACCTTCATCAGTTGAACACTGAGATACAGTGTCAGTGTCGGGAGGGGAATGCAACACACACACACTTGAGGAAGGGAATAACACACCAGGAGAGGGGGAAGAAATGGTGCTCAGCAAGACCCCATGGTTCTGCTGGAGCCATGCTGCCACATACAAAGCACAAAAGACAGATGACGCTGCCTGAGCACCCTGCAGACGCCGTTTATCAGCCGCAAACTGTAACCTGACGGCCTGTACAGACATCTCAGGACTGGCTGGAACCACGTCACTGAGTTGTTCCAATTCCCACGCTTTCTCCTTGGCCTCCCACCTGGAAACCCCCTCCAAATCGGCATCGGACCCATGAAAATTGGTGTCGTCTGCCTCCCCTGCAGGATAAGCCCAGCGGCTTAACCCATCCGCAACCACATTGTCTTTCCCCGGTTTATAAACCACTACTATGTTGTAGCGGCTCAAAAACTCGTGCCATCGCCCCCTTCTCCCCAATGGCCCGGCCATGGTACAAAGATCTTCTTTGTACCACGACTCTAGGGATTTGTGGTCCGAAAAAATAGTCACTTTTCGCCCCCCGATCCAGCTCTTAAACTTTAAAAGACAGGAGACCAGAGCATATGTCTCCTTCTCACGAACCTCCCAAACACGCTGTCCCTTTTCCAACTTTCTGCTGAAAAAAGCACAGGGGACCCACTGGCCATGCTCATCTTGTTGCTCCAAGACTGCCCCCACAACGAAATCTGACGCATCCACATGAATGGCGTATTCTCCATCGGCCGAGGGTATGTACAGTGCCGTCTTCTCGCAGATGGCATCTTTCAACTTCAAAAAATTCTCTCGCATCAAGGGGGTCCAGGTAATGTGGTTGTCCTCCCTCTTGACCACACACTTGCCCTTAGATCCCTCCTTGCCAGCCACATGTGAATACTTGCCATGCAAGCTATCCATGAGAGGGGCGGCTAGGGCTGCATAATTTTTGATGTATATCGAGTACCAATTACACACCCCTAGAAACCCCTTCATCTGTTTTGGAGTGGAGATCATTGCTTCACTCCACTCCTTGATGGCCGCCACCTTGGATGGGGCCGGTTTTCGAATGCCCCCCTCTAAAATGTGCCCACAATATTTAACTCTCCCCATAAACATGTGGCACTTTTCTGGCTTAACCTGTAAATGGCACTCAGCCAAAGCGAACAAGAGTGCCCTGACCTGATGATAATGCTCCTCAAATGCACGGCTATCTAAAAGTTTTCCCTTGCCACGCTCAGTCGGCCGCGTTCCAGTGAGAATATCATCAATGTATGCCCGGGCACCTGGCACCTGATGGTGTGCCAGACACCAGGACACCATTCTCTGGAACGCTGCAGGCCCCACCTTGACCCCCATGGGCAGGACGTTCCACTCAAACACCCCAAAATGAGTGCAGAAGGCTGTGAGAAACCTGCTGCTCTCCTCCAGAGGCATCTGGTGGAATCCATCCTCCAGATCCAGGAGGGTCCAGAGGTGGTTGCCTGCTTGGCTGAGGAGGGTGTCCTCGATTACCGGCAATGGGAACTCGTGGCCCTTGAGGCAGGAGTTCAGATACCGGTAATCGATGACTAACCTCCACTTGTTCACCCCCGGTTTTGGCACTAAAAATCCACGAGCCACCCAATTTGAGTGGGACTCGCGGATCCAACCCTTATCCAAAAATTCCTGACATTTCTCCTTCAAAACCTGCTCCCTTATACCCACTACTCTAATGGCCTTGCACGCCCGCAGCTCACTGTTGGGCAACAATTCCAACTTACACCAACCATGTGGTCCACGCTTGGACGCATTGGCTTCAATTTCAGCATATGTATTGCCGTCCCGCCTAAACACTGAGGAACTGAACCCCTACAACAACCATTCCCTCCATTTCTGACACTCACGAATTTCCCCGTCGGCTTCAATGACTGACTGCACGCTTCGGTCTCGGGAATGGAACAGTTGTGATGGAGGGCCCTCAGACATTTGAAAGCGCTTCAGCTTTGTGGACTGAGTCACTGAGTCAATCCAGGCTGAAATTCGTCGACTGGAAGGCATATGCGAACCCTTGCAAGCCACTGTTGAGGAGGGAAGGGAAGGAGAAACAACTGCACTGTCATATACCGGCGTCTGATCGATAGTCGCCACGGTATTCGGAGGTCTGGCGTCGTCTTGAAGACACTCGTCAGCCAAAATTGATAGACCTGTGTAGTCATCGAACAGACGATGTTTGTCAAGTGTAGAGGAAGGAAAACAATCAGAAGGGGTAACGTCAACATGCATGTGAGAGGGTGAGTGCACAGGAATGCCTGACACATCACTGTGGGGAGAGGGAGAGTGCACAGGAATGCCTGAGACATCACTGTGGGGAGAGGGAGAGTGCACAGGAATGCCTGAGACATCACTGTGGGGAGAGGGAGAGGCAGATAATGGCACAGGGCCTGAAAATATTGCAGTTTCAAGCATATCATCACAATCAGGCAAAGGAAGCTGTCCATCCCGTGCTAACTGAGCGACAGTGGCCTTCCAGACCTTCCTGGGCTGTCCCAGCGGTCGTTTGGGCCTCCCCACAATTATCTTGGGGCTCTTTTTTTGCTGTACCTGTGGCGACATCCAATCAGTTGCATTCATGCCTTCCTGATGACGTCCCAGAGCATCAAACAACACCACACGTGTATGAATGTTGTGTTCCTGGGTATGCTGTACACCCCATCGATCTACCCATATTGACTCACCCCTTGGCAGGTCCCACCAGTCCACTGCTATCTCACCCAGAGCCCAAAACCACGGCTCCTTGCGTCATACTGGTACTACTGCCACACCTCTACTCCCTTCCCAGTACACCTTCTCAATGGCCATCTGCATGTCATTGACAAGGGGATGCAGAAACAAAGTCTCATTCCCCCACGTTATATACAATCCTCTCTTCTTCCCTTTATCATCCCCCTTATGCAACTGCAATCGGGTGGACTCATCCCACGGCTCACACGTGGGTACAAACTCAGATCCAGCCCAATTCAAAATGCACTGTCTCCAATCGGGGGTCAGCACATATTGGCCTGTTCGAAAACAATGAGATCTCAGTCCCATACGGGATTTAATTTTGGCTATGGAAACGCCTCTTGTAGTGGCATCTTTCCTCAACCTATAAGCACGACGATGGTGCAACCTAACTGCATGATGTGACGTCATAGATAGACGTTCCTGATGTAAAGATCGAATCTTGGCTGCCAATAAAGATGGAATCTGAGATCTGTGCTGTATTCCGTCCGCTGGGTCCATTCCAGACCCAGAATCGGCTTTCGGGTTGGAGATCGTCTCCACACCTCGGGCAATGTCTGCTGCAGCAGCCACACCTGGCACAGGTGAGGGACCGCTGGTCTCCAGTGAGGTGGGCCCTGTCAGTATTTGGTCCACACTATCCACCTGTTGACCTATATGGTTCCTCCAGAAGCCAAAGCCACCCATAAATTCAGGTGGGGGCTCTTCATAACCCAAGGATCCCTCGTCCTCAGAAAATGGTTCCGATCCTGGGTTACTTTCAGCTTCCACTGTAGGGCTGGGTTGGTACCATACAGTACGTGTACCGTTCGGTATCGATACCATACAGTACTCCGGTGTCCTGTATGGTATCGCCTAGCCCCAATGAAGACCCAGTAGGCACCACTAAATGTCCGCTGAATCCTTGGTTTTACGATATCTTTGAGTTGATTCCAACAACCAAACTTTTGTCCCAAAAACACCAGAAAATTTCAACAAATATTTGTTACCACAGACCTGCTTTTAAATGTTTCTCAAAACACCCTGCAAATGATTCACACCTTAAATTGTTTGCTTCCCTTTTATCCACTACCCTGCCGGCAGTTCAGCCAAAAAGACAATGTTTCTTAAAACACCGTGCAAATGACTTTTCAGCTCTACCCTGTCTTGCCCTGCAACTCAGACACAAAGAATACTTTAACGTCGACTTTACTGCACACTGTCTTCTTCCTGGTCCAGCGCTAAGCGTGGGCCTTGAAAGAGGGGTCCCAGGATTCAACAGAGCTAAACAAAGGCAAGGCTACACATCAGGATATCAATACACACATGCATGCCACGCCTAAGGGTTGATGGAGGCACAGAGGCCAAAGTCAAATTTACAGATCCACTCGTTGCATGTGAATGACAGGCACACGCACGTGACACACACTGAAAACAAGACTTCTGGCGAATACAACTGGAGGCAGACGACGCTTATTTACCTTGGCGCTTGGGCGCAGCGCGGAGGTCGCCCTAGGCAGTGCTCCGTCGCCCTGACTTCACGCGTCGCCCTGACTTCACGCGCCGTGCGCGCAGTGCTGCTTCGCTCTGATTCTACGCTCAGTGCTGCTTCGCCTTGACTTCACGCGCAGTGCTGCTTCGCCTTGACTTTACGCGCAGTGCTGCTTCGCCTTGAAGTCCCGCGCAGTGCGCGCAGGGCTGCTTCGCCCTGATTCTATGCCCATTGCTGAGGCTTGCACGTTGGTGGACGCATCACTGGAGCATGAGGCTTGCGCTTGCACAGGGAGAGGGGCTGAGGCCCGAACATACACGCCGCTCGTCAGTAGGGTGGTCGTCACGCTGATCGCTGCAAGCTTCGGCGACGGGTTGCTTCATTTGGGCTTCTTATGTTCACAAAACTGTGACATTACGATTCAAGACTAAAAGTGGTGCCGTAATGCATAATAATGCTAATTACCAACATCGGTAGTAAACTTTCGATCCAGCAGCGTGTTTTTCGCAATATTTCAATTCATCTGGCAATTTTCCGTCTAGCGTGCGCGCGTGCTGCAATGCGGTGCCTGTCTGCGGCACCATCTCAATACCGCACGTGTGCTGTGCGGTATTAATACCAGACGGTACGCGTTCGCGGACGGTACGCGTTCATGAACGCCGTACGGTACCAACCCTGCTGTAGGGATTGGGTTGTGTGTCACACACTCATCACCTGCATCCCATCTTTTCAGGAAATACTGGACATTCATCATGAATGCCATAGCCTCCGTAGGTGTCGGGGGAGACAATTCAGAATCATGGGAGTCAAGACAGGCAAACGACTCCCGCAAGGCCATCTCCGACTGTATATGTGCTATAATATCACCCATGGGTGGCTGCGGCCTAGCCGTGCCAACATGCACAGGGGGGGTATGCTGGGGTGGAACGTCAGGTATCCTAATAGGTAATAGCATCAGCGCTGCTACAATATAGCAACAAGCAGCCGACCTAATGGTCTGGCTGGTCAGGGCCTCCTCAATACGGCCTATCAATGTCATATTCTGACACTTCTGTCTTCTTGCCAACCGTCTGTCGACCTGAATGCCTGTGGGGGCACCTGACAGTAATTCTGAGACCTGTATGTAAAGGCCAAGAAATGACTGATGAGAACCAGGGCCTGCACCAGGATATACATATCGTTGCGCAGGGCTTGTGCCCCACCCAAAGGGGGCTGGTCCCCAGTGTAAGATGACTGTAAAGGAGGCCACCCAATCAGGGCCAAACCTGTAGTCTGTATAGAATCCTCACAGGGGACTTCATATACATTGCCAAGATCCACTCCTGTCTGTGGATTGAATATCACTACGTTCCCTACAATCTCAGACTGCTGTGCTGGAGTACCCTTCTGAGCACTCCGATCCACAGAGTTGTCAGCATCCGGAAGGTCCAGAGCAAATGCATCATGCACATGTATAGGTATATGTGCTATTGGCATATCATGGATACCTTGATGTACAGAGCCGGTCGAGGTGCTGAACTCAGTCACTTCTCCACGGGTTTCTGTCATTCAATGGGTAGTCCACTTCAACTCTTCTTCAAAGGCCAATTGGCCCTGAGAGGGCAACAATGCCAGACCATATCGGGTTAAGAAAGGGTACCCCAGGATCACCCGGGGTCCCACAGAGGCCAGATGCAAAAATGCATTCACACACCGTGCCACTACCACTCCTGCGCAGGTGTGTACAGGCAGCAAAATAGTCACCCTGATTCCTAACTTACCTCCCTCCAACTCCATATTGCCTGCCCCCAACAAACGAAACTGCACATCAGCAGCCTCACAATATTTCTTATCTATCAGCTCCCAGCCAATGACACTGAGAATCTCACATCCCGTGTCAATCAATGACTGCAGCAGGTATGGGCCCGCCTCAGGATACTTATCCAGCTGGTATCGGGCCTGTAGTATGATGCCCCGCCGCGTCTTGCGACTAATCCCAGGACGGGGTTCCCTGAGGACCTCTATCTCCTCACCCTGTAACTCAATATGCTGTACATATGCACTTTTCCACGTTGCCTCATAGTCCACCCGTATGGGGGGGCGCCTATGTGACAGTGGACCGCCCAAAACACACTGTCCACGCCTCTACTTCTTAAAGCGGCGCTTATATTCCTCAGCCTTCTCAGGATAGGAAATAAAACAGTCTTCAGGCCTGTGATTCGTTTTACCACAACCTGGAGTAGGGCAAGGGGGGTAACATTTCTTGGGAGGGGGCTTACCCCTGTCCGCTGGAGACCTGTTGGGTCCTCCTCCTGTATCTTGACGTGTAGGAGGAGTCCTGAGCTTCTCCAACAGCGTTTTGGGCACCCTTACACCCTTAGGAATGAGCTCAGGGTGTTTAACCCAGCAATCCTTGACCATGTGTCCAGTGCGGCCGCAATGACGACATGTGATGTCCTTTTTTTATCCATCAGTGCAAGCACTTGGGCCTCATCAGGCTCCAACTCTGTGGGCAGTGAGGCAACAGGAATACGTTCCCCTGACTCTGAACCCTGAATTTGTTGGACCCTGCCATGACCCTGGTGATTGCGCCGGCGCCAATGGTCCTGCTTATTGTGTGCAGCATCACGGGCCATCAGTTCTGTCATAAGCACCAGGAAAATCTCCGAATAGTTATGCTCCTTACCTTTTCTTCTCTCCTCAAGGTAGAGCTTATAAATAAAGTTCTCCTGCCGTGGGCCCAGTGCATCCAGAAATTGGTCCCTAGCGCCCTGATGGGTTACACCACCTTTAACCTGGCTTCCATAGTAGAGCCAATCGTCCATAAAACCTGCAGCATCCAGTGCAGTGGGTTTGGCAGGCAGTTCAAGTGCTTTCCACTTGTCGGATATGACATCTGGGTTTGCACGCCTGTCAACCTCATCGAAGACTAACTTCTCCAGCGCTGCATAGCCACGACGCCGCCGATCGATGCGCTTCCCAAAACCATTGGCTAGATCCTTGGGGATGGCTGCCCGCAGCACCCGGCGCCTGACTGCATCTCCTAGGGCCCTGCCAACATCATTATCCCACACCGAATGGGACTCCTTCCACTCTACACCGGACTCCCCTTTTCCATCCCAATGTGGCACAGTCATCAATGCCTGGGTCTCTGTGAGCGATTTAGGGTCCAAATACGGCGTGGCCAATGTGCCATACAAACCTGGACCAGGAATTCCTTGATGAAATGAATCCTTAACATCTGTGGTTCCCTCATCCTCCTCACGAGGTCGTACCTCAGCAAATGCTGCCCCAAAAAGAAGGAATCCCTGTGGGCTTCACTTTAGGTAGCCTGGTCTCATCCTTAAAGTCCAATGGCGAGAAGGGATTAAAAAATAAATCATCATCGAAAAATCGAACGTCCAATCCCTTACAATGACGCCAATCACCCTGTGGATTAGCGTGGGGAGGAGAAGAACCGGTATGCGTTGTTGGATTGTTCACTTCCACACTTGACCGGCTGTGATAAGATTCCCCTTGTGGGCATGACCGCTTTGGATCCCGGTATGTGAAGGAAGGTTGGGCCTGATCCTGAATCTGTGTGGCATGCCATGGAGGTGCATATGGAGTGTGAACCTGAGCTGTCCCAGCGCTCTTGGAGGTAACTCCTCGTCGCTCATTTGAGACAAAGATCCTTGCCGTGCTGTACTTCTTGAGCACGAAGTTCGTCATATTGTAGATCTGGGGGACCAGATGGGATGTAAGCACAATTGGGTGACAAGGGGTTACCCTTCGCATCCACTGCAAACGTAACTGACCCTGATGGCTGTGATTCTCGCCGCGCACTTGAAGAATGCATTGATGTCAAGTGTGCATCAAATTCCCCTTTGAGTGATCGATGATTCTCAATGGAATCCATTAATTCACCACGTAATGACGCACAATCTTGTAAGCATCCCAACACATCAACCTGTGCCTTGGAAGATTTATCCTTAGCAACCCTACATAGGTTGTGCAATTTAGCTAAGTCAATCCTATCAATGGCCTCACTCGGTACTTTGGGAGATGGATTTGTACCCCGAGGACTCACCGAAGACTGCTTGGCACGCACATGTTGCAACAAGGATTCATTGGCCTCTGAATCTATCCTAAGCTTGGCCAGGCTCAACTTGAGCTCACTGAATTCCGTCAAGTGTCCCTTAAAACTTATGGATAGTTGATTGAGTTGGGGTGCATGCTGTGTATCATACGCAAGGAAACGTTCCTCCAATGCACTCAAAGATTGATGCACACTGTCAAAATGTACCTTCAGCACCTGGATCTCAGCCGCTAAAGATGCAACTTGAATCAAAACACCATCACCAGGTGCTTTCATGGGAGACGAACGTTGTACGCCACGCTTATTCTCCAATGTCTCAATGCGTGCAACAAGAGAAGAGATTTGTTGCTCGAAATGTTTTTTTTCACTTTCACGGGAGGTCTTCTCCATTGTGAGCTGTCGTCGCAAAGTGTGTACTTCGTCAAGAAATTCGGCCCTGTCCCTTTCCAATTGGTTGTCCATGTTTTGACGAATCTTTTCAAGATTGGTGGCAATTTCTAATTGGAATTTGGAGAAGGCAGTTTTGAGTGGACCTACTTCACTTTCCATCATGTCTACGGTCAACCTGAGTTGATTAACCTCAACCTCAAAAGCATTTAATGCTTGTTTGAGGTTCCCAATTTCACCATCTAGTTCTTCACGCTCATGGGCCATGGAATCTACTAACTCATTGGTCGACAAACACAATTGCTTGAGAGATAACAATTCATTCTCAAATGAGCATTGTACTTCCTTCTTACCCATGGATGATAGCAAAGCATTTAGTCGATTGTCAATGTGTGAAAAATTCTCCTTGCACCAGCCCTCAACGCGCCCACTAAAATCATGTAGTCGTTGTCCTTGTTCATCAACAATACCTCGTAGAGTTCGGCCTTCACCATAAACTCCGTCAACATGTTCTTGTACTTGTCCTCGAAGTCGATCCAAAGCCGTTTCGGCCTCACAAAAGGTTTTGGCAACTGCGCGATGTAGACCATAATGATCGTCGCGCAACATAGAAAGTGCCTTGGTGAGTTCGCTCACTTGGTTTAACGCCGTATCGTGTGTCGGGGCCCATTCGGCCACACGAATCCGTTCTTGTGGTTCCCCAAATTCGTTTACAAAACGGACACGTTCAAATGCACGAAAACCCCATCCGCCCGGAAGTTGCTGTGATTGAAATTCACCCATCACCGGATTTTGTTGTAGGGCGATATGATGGTGATGTTGTCCGTGAGTATGATGTTGAATTAATTGTTCTTGTTGATTGGAACGTGCTTGTGAATACTCTTGTAGTTGATGTTTTTGTTCGTGAGCTTGTTGATGTAGCACCAATTGAAGAGTGTGGTTTTCATCATCATCACAATTAAGTTCCTCCACATGATCATGACTCTCCCTTGAGGAAGGACCACCTTGTTCATTATGATATTCAATCATGTTGATGTTCAATGAAAATTGTTCTTGTAGGTCTCCAAGGAGTTGTTCATCAAGGTCCTCAATGGATCGAATAGACACATACTCGTCATCCTTCATTGTGTCCATGACCAATCACAAGCCTCTGCTTACCACAATTTAGGATCGTTCTTGGTAACTATCCCAAAAATTCTCCGAGAACTTTGACTTCACAAATCCAAAAGACAATAGGAAAAGCAGAGTGCACAATGAGCAAGTAGAACACCAATACAATGCAAAATGAACAACAACTTCACAAGGAAATGTGGATGAAGTGACTCGACGAAATCCACTTTCAATAATTCTGATAAACCCCTTCTTGTCGCGATCAATTAGGGAGAATGTAAGAAAACTTCATATTGAATCATCATAAATCCATCTCCCTGTGATCATACAAAGAGAATACAACAGGAATTAATATACCAACATATATGCACTGCATGACATGACGAAAGTCCAACATAACACGATACAATAGCAAACAAAACATGCATTCTCATGACGATGCTACTCCTACTGATGGGCGGCGCACATGTACTGCAATGTGCGACGGCTGTCAGTCCAGACACAATTTAAAAACTGTCGTCTCACTCCTGCATCAATGCACTGTATTACTGTCTGCAGACAAAAACGAATAAAGCCACCTGGTTCACTCCGTAGCACAAAAAAACTATTAAAATCCTTCTCAGCTGTGCCAGCGTCTGCGACCCACGGTTCTGCGTCGCCTGTGATCTGCAGGCACCATTCCAGATGATATATGTGCCCTACGGATCTTTTACACCGTAGACCCAGGTTTAGCCACCAGGAAACAGGGGCTGCAGTGTAGGGGGTAGTCCCCGTCCTTGTACTCCAGGACTAGGCCAGCGTCGATACATTCTTGTATCTGTCGCTCAATCTCGTCGGCCTGCTCTTTAGGAGCTGGATAGGGTCTCCTTCGGATCTTGTGACCCACGAACTCGGGTTTCAGCTTGAGGTCCATCTGTACCAGCTTGTCACATGAGGCTGGAGGGGGTAGTTCTCCGAACACCTCCAGATAGGTCCTTATAAGCTTCTGTACCCGCGGGTCCAATACCTTGATCTTGTCCTCCATGTCCTCGTCAGAGTGTAAGTTGCTTGCCCCCTGAGTAATAGACGTCGGGAGGTGGTCCTCCACCGACTCTTCGCCTGTGGTAGTGTCCTTCAGCCCTTGGTAGGCATATAGAAGGTCTTGTTCAACCATCTCCGGTGGACGATGGCAACATAGGCACGCTTGAGGGGGTTCACATACACATTCCTCCGAGAGGTCGTCCTCCTCTGGGGTCCTCACATGGGCGCCCCACACGCTCTTCATGAGCTTAAGATCTACCTCCCTTTGCCAGGTGGTGATCTTCTGTTCAAGGTCCTCCTTCAATTGGGAGAGGTCTCCCATACGTCCTTGCTTCAGTGGCCATGAGCTGCGGGTTGGCTTCGCGTAGCATAGCTTTTTCGCCACCAACTTCCTCTTGGAATCCACATACTCCCTGAGCCTGGATCGAGGGTCCAGCTCTTCATCCACGGGGTCTTCCACCCTCATGGAGAGTAGGGGTTTTAGTGGGGCGACGTACTCGGCGTTCTCCACTTCCTCCACACAGGTCTGCACGAAGAAGGCGTCGTGCTCAGTTTCGTCATCTGAGTGGATAGAGCTAGGTAGCTCAGATAGTCCACACTCAGAGACTCCATCAGGAGCAGGTACACAGTGACCAGGGCATACCACGCACGTGCTGGCACTGCGGCCCGGCAGCCCTCGACACGCCGTGGCCCCTGCTGCACCTCATCTCCACCCACTACCACACCCCCACCGCCGCCGCCACCGCCGACCAGCAGGCATGGCTCTCCCCCTGGTTTCACACGGTACCCCCGGACCACCCGGCGCACGTAGCCTGGACCCGAACACCCACGGCGACATGGACGTTCACCAACGAGCAGGCAGACCCGGACAGCGTAGCCATGGAGTACGACCGCTGCGACCCACACCGCGCAGGACCTCAGGAGGCACCCATGCGCCCCCTACAGCACAAATGCCCCACCCTCCGCGGCGACAAGGACGACACGGAGCGGGGACAGACCATCACGTGCCAGAAATTCCACCCCAATACGGGATACCTCTTCCACCTGATGTACCCGTATATCACCCAGGGACGCCCAGACAGGGGCCTCCTCCGCCTCACCCCATGAGCCCAGGCCATCATCACCCAGGGAATAGGCGTCTATGCAGCGCCACTACTGCAACCCACGCAAATCACCGCCAGAACCACCCAGGGGAACCCCATCTACGTCTATCACCCCACAGCAATCGCCCGCCTACCCATACCCAGCGACACCGACATCATCTACTTCACTGACGCATCCGGCACCCAGCAACGCACCCCCACGGTCGGTTGCGCCTCCGTGCGCATCACCCGGCACGCGGACGGCCTCCACGTGGAACACCACACCGGGACCACCATCTTTGGGGCGTCCTCCCACGGCGAACTGCGCACCATGGCAGACGCCGTCACCGCCACACCGCCACCCACGACGGTCCGGCCCCGCAACATCTGGGTAGTCGTGGACGCCACGGTCGACATCCACCTCACCAGGCGCCTTGCGGACCTACCCCTCCACAAAGCACTCGATTCCGGCCTCACCACACAAGCGTTGGGACTATGGATGGCCTTCAAGGGCATGCACCCCCAGGACGCCCTACACATCGTCAAGCAGGAGTTGCACCGCTACGCATACGGCAATGGACGCGCAGACACGCAGGCCAAACACCAGAACACCAACCACACCCCAGGGCTCGAACGCGTGCGACTGGACACCCCACACCACAGCCACCTGCAGCACCTGCCCCCGATACCCCTGGCCGCACAGCCCCCCCAATGGATGCCCGAGGACACGCCGTACACGGATCGAGACAAGCAGTACCACTACCCCACACCCATCCAGCAACTCGCCGCCACACTGGGCCACCCAGCAAACACCGAACTCCTCCGACGCCTCGAAAACTCCGTCCACACCCCCCTCTACTACTCCGCCCTGCGCCCGGATAGCCTCCCAGCACACCTACAAAAGCCCCGACTCCAGCTCGCCCTCGAACAACTTCCCCTCCTCACCCGATACCACCGATGGTATACGCGCCGCTCGATCCACGTCCCCGCAGGACACACCAAATGCATCTGCAGCCACGCAGAAGAAGAAACGTGGGACCACTTCAAGGCGTGCTCCCTGTACAGGGGACTGGACACCCTCACAGACTGGAACCCAACCCACACCATCGCACAGCACGCCGGATGGCTGGCGCAGTCCCCGGCGACCCAGCAACTCACCACCGCCCTCAAGCAGACGGAGGTGCTCGAGGCAGTCCGCAGGGGACTCGTCCCCACTGCCGTCTACACCTTACTACGCACCCACGCGGAGGACCCCCAGGCCACGGCGGCACACATGCAGCGAACGGCCGTTGCCAAGACGGCGGAGCAGCTCACATACCGCACCCACAAATACCTGCAGCATGCGGCAACCCTGCCACCAACAGACCAAGCCCACCTCCTCAAACTCCTGTTCTACCAACCATGAGAACCTACCCCGTGACATACCAACACCGAACCCCCACCACGTCTACACACCGTCCACCGGGCACAGCACTGGCACAGCACACACGGGCGCCACAGGCACCGCACACGCTCGCACCAGCATGCGCGCGCCACCAGCCCCCATCCCCCCACGCCGCCGTCCGTCCACAGGTACCACCAACCACCAGCCACCGCATGCCCCCTCTGCGCTCGCCAGCGGCTACCACAGACAGCCCTGCCCTGCAACCCAGACCACTGGGTCTGCCTGGGAGCCGCGCACCGCCTCACCCACTGCCCCCACTGCGGGGACCTCAACCCCCGCCACCGCGAACGGCCCGCGGCCCCAGCCGCACCCCCCCCCGCCAGCCACCCCAGCTTCTTCGGGTACCTCACCGACACTCTCCGGGACCAACTGGGAGGGTACTACGTGGCGGACGCGGCGGACCACGCATGGGCCATAGCCGTGGCCACGGGCAACACACCCCTGCCCCCCCACAGCCCACCCCTACGCCACAGCGGAGGCGGCTTGAACGTGGCGGCCCGCCACATCCTCCTCGCCCTATACCTCCACCACCGAGACCTACACCTCCCAGACCCACAACTCCCGGCCCCCCAAGCAGCAGCCCTGACGCCGGAAGCGTGGGCCGACACGGCACCAGAGGAGATAGCAGCCTACCTCCGAGCCACGTGCCGCCGGTTCGCAAACGCCCTCGGCCGATGGAAGGGAACACCTTACCCCCTCAGCGCACTCCTCTACCCGGCACACCACCCCCACCCCACACAACGGACACCCCCGGAGGGCTGGGCGTCTTTCCGGGACACCCACCTGGCCGTCCCCGACGAGGCCACCGCCACGCGGATGAGCCTCACGGACCAGGAGGCCTACGTCAGAGGCCTCAAGACGAGCCTCCAAGAGGCACACCGCTGGCGCGCCCGCTCCCCGTCGCCCCCACGGGGACAGGGGGGTTCACCCGCCCCCGACACCCACCAGGCCAGGAAGACCAAGGGGCACCGGCACCAGGGGGCCCGCCAACGCGCCCGCCAGCAGGGCGCGACGCCCCGACCAAGGCCCGGGTCTAGCCACACCGCACCGCCCCACGCCCAGACCCCCGGGGCACACCAGCAACACCACCACCACCAACGCCCGGCGCCACCACCTTACCGCAGCACCCAAACCCTGCAGCCCAGTCAGCCACCACCGCCCACACACGTCCACACCATGCCAGGACCACCGTACGCGCAGAGCCAGGGGACATGGCACCACCAACACCACCACCGCGCCCCCGTCCCTCCCAACCCCTACCCCCTAATGCCCCCAAGCTACAGCGGCCCCCACCAGCTACATCCCCACCACGCCCCAGCACAACCAGGCCCCGCGAACCACCCACCCCACATAGCGCACATCACCGCACCACAAGATCACGTGTACCACCACCACCAGCCCCTGCCGCCACACCCACCAACGCCGGGGTACCACACACAACCGACACACCCTCCACACCACCACCACGCGGTCCAGCACCACCCGCCGCCCCCGCTACACGGACCCACGGCATACGGGCCACGGTACACCCCCCTGGACCCACGAGGAGCCGCGCACGCACACCGGCAACACCAGGACCGAGTAGGGGCGCCCCACCACCACCAACAGCCCCCCCACCCACACCCCATACCAGCGAGCACCATCCACCAGCAGCCCCCCATCACATACGGACCACAGCCCCACCCGGGGGCTCATGCGGTCGCCTCCCACCCGCACCCCGGCACCACAACCAGTCAGGAACCGCAAGGACCACACGGCGCACACACGCAACACCCACACGACCCACAGGGACGCCCAGACCCCCAGCCAGCACAACACCCACCCCCGCCCCCCCCACCACCAACAGCACCACCCCCACACCACCCCCCCCCGCCCCCCCCCCGAGACCAGGCCACGGACACAACACGTGGCAGCCAGCACCAACCAATCGATGTCGATGCCCCCGCCGACACATGCCACCGCGAATCCCCCCTCCCGCGGCCGCCGCAAGAGACCCCATCGCCGGACCCCGCGCGCGACAACGATGACCACCCCCCCCAACCCACACCACCCCCCCCATCACACCCTGCACCACCAGTCGCCGCACCGGCCGAGCCCTACGCCCTGCACAACCCCGCAGCGGTACGGCAGCACCTCCGGGGGGTCGGGGAACAGGACGTCGTGCTGTACCTCCGCACCTCCGGCACCAGCACCCCCATCCGGGCGGCCACCCTGGTCCAGGCGGCCACCCTGGGGGAAGGCGTCAGAGACTTCCTCTTCGACGCCTTCCTCCACGTCGCCCGACACGAGCGCCCCCCACGCGCCACCCCGGACGGCGAGAGCCCGCCCCCCACGGGGAGCCGGATCTGGGTACCCCCCATCGACTGGGAGCGACACCTGGTCGGACACCCCGTGCCAGAGCGGGACAGCACCCAGGGCCGCACCCGCTACCGCGAGCCCAACATGGCCCACCCCCCACCCGACGCCACCCCCAACAGCACCAAGGAGTGGGAGCGGGAAACATGGGTGGCCCGGATGGCCTCCCTAAGCAACTTCCGGCACCACGTCCCGGGGGACATCCCCACCCCCGACGAGCAGCAGCCAGCCCCCTCCACGTACATGACCCTCATGTACAATCTGCACTACACCCTCTCCACCACCACCTACCACGCACCCACAGACCACTGGGTGGTACACGGCACCGACTCCCTCCTCCCCGCCGACTACACCCCCCCCACACACAACCCGGGCCCCGACACGTACGCCAGGGGGGAAGACCCGGACGACCCCCACATCTGGGGCACGTGGGAACCCGAATCCCTGGACGCGCTGCTCTCCATCCGCAGCAGCTACCAGGGCCTTGGTAGGGCGATGTATTGCCTCGCCAAGTGGACCCAACGGACCTGGGGGATCCCCGCGGACCGATGGGTATGGGTGGTCACGCTACGCCCCCAGCAGATGGAAGCCCCCCCAAACCGCGGGGGACCCACCCCCCCACGCCCCACCACCCCACAACTATGCCCGTACATGGTGGCAGCCCGCCTCATGGCGCTGCTATGGCCGGGCCCCCACACCCCCACCCAAAACTACCCCCACCTCACAGAGGGGGACATGCCCGGCATCCAGCGATGCTTCTTCGAGACCCTCGACTACCTGCAGCAGACACACCCCCGCGTCCTGGAGCAGATATGGCCACCCCCCGGGTAACCCACGTGCCCGCACAGCCGAGACAACACCGCCACGCCAGCACCAGCACGCACGGATCACCAGGGAAAACGCGCGCACACGCCCGATGCCCGAACCTGCACCCGCGTTCTCGCTGCTTACAGGACCCAGCATCATACGCCCGCCCCCGAGGCCCGGGACCCTCCGCCGTCTCCCGCGGCCCTCTCCTCCACCTCCGACTCCACAACCTCCACCACCACGACCACCTCATCCACCACCACCACCACCACGTCCTCATCCAGCACTCCACCCCCCAAGCCGCGGAGGACACCTCCCAAGCGGGCCTCCAAACCCGCCCCCACCGCGAGCAGCCCCACCGCCGCCAAAGCCCACGCCCCGGCGAAGCCCATGCCCACGACCCAGCCGAAGCCCAAGGCCGCCACCAAAGGGCGGCCCGCAGCCAAGCCCAAGCCCAGGCCCAAACCCGGCGCCACGACGGCAGCTCGGGCCCGGCCCCCCCAGGATGTCCTCTACGACATCCGGCCCCAGCCGTCCCAGGCCCGAAGGCAGCAGCGCCCAGCGCGGCGCCCCCCCACCGTCACCGACACCACCGCCGCCACCTTCATGGCGGAGCGCGCCGCGGCCGAAGCGCGGCGCGCCTCGTCCCACCACCTCCCAAAGCCCGCACCCCGGGCCCACGGACCGCCCCAGGGCCCACCAGCAGCGCCCACGCCCCCCTACCGGCCCCCGATGACAGCCCACATGCAACGCATGCCCCACTACCGCCGCCGCCACGAATCCCCGCCCAACCCCGAGGCGGAGACCGTACGCGCACACCCGCGGGTCCACATCCGCGTGCACCCCCACTCCCCACGCACCCCCACTGAACAGGACTACGAGGAATCCCCCAGGCCCGCCACCGCCGCCGGCCCCCACGACCCCATCGCACCCACCCACGCCCACTCCTCCGCCCAAGACCGCAGGCCCGCCCAGGAACAGTGGTGGCAGCGCTGGACCCACACGCAGCTCTGGGAGCTGCGGAAGTGGGCCCGGGGAGAGCCCTCCCTCGAGGGCCTGGTCCATCGGCCCCGCAAGGGGTCAGTGGAAAACTGCCGCCTCCGGCCGGCGGGGGGGTGGATGCCGCAGGCCGCATGGGAAGCCATGCTGGCCGATGCGCTCCACCCCCTGGGAGTCCACCCCCGCAACCTCCCCGCGCCCCAGGACCACCCGTACGTCCTCAGGCGCCTGCGGGAGACCCTCCAGGAAGCACGGCGAGACGGCATCCGCCTGTGGGACATCACCCAAAGCCCAGCCCCGCACGCACACACCCCCTCACCACCCCACAAGCGTCGGCGCACCGACACCGGCGACACCCACAACACCCCAGAAGCCCTGCGCGCCACACAACACGACGCGCCTGACCCCCCGGCCAGCGGCGCCGCCATCTAACCCCGTTATCCAGCACAGCACCACCACGGGGCGCCGCGCCAGGCCCCGCCCAGAAGTCACCAAACAAACCGGACGCCGAAGGAAGCCAACGCACACGACAACGAGCACCACTACGCCCAAAGGCGCCGAACCCGGGCCCGATACCGTGGGCTCCTCTCCACCCTCAGCACGACACACACGTCACTGACGTCACTCCTCCGCCATGCCCCCTCCCACACCACCGCCCCGCCCCCCCCCCCCCCTCCCGCCGCACGTCCCCACGCCGCCCAGCACCCAGCCCCACACACTGCGCCACAGCATCGCCCTAGTCCGGCTCCTCCACCATCGCGGCGCTTGGCACCTCACAGTAGACCGCCGTCCTATGGTCCCGCTCCCCCCGGCACCACTCCCAGGGCCGCACCCGACCCACGCCGTGTTCGCCCCCACGTCGCGGGCCGCGGACATCCTCCCGCTCCCCACCACCACCCCTCCCGGGCATCGCATACTACTTACCGCCAACCCCTCGGTCCTCAGTGAGGTCCCCATCGGGCACGCCGACGCCCTGCACGTGCGCCCGCAGCTGCCCAACCTGCACGCTGCGTACGCCCCCGGCGCGCCCGCCGACCCCTCCGTGTGGGACTCCCAGTGAGGCCACCGGCCAACGGCCGGCCCACACGCCCGGCCCCGCGCAACCGCCTAACCGAGCCAGAACACAAGCACAAATCAAACCCGAGCCACACCCCGAAACCGCTAACCCTTGACTCCTAACCAAACCCGCCGAGGGAACAACGCAACCACAGCCCACACCCACAGCCCACACAGCCGCCTAACCAGCCAGCACCAGAAGCAAAGAAACACCTCACCAAACCCACCCTGACCCAAGCCAAGCCGGGCCGAAGCCCCAACACAAATCAAACCCGAGCCACAACCCGAAACCGTCAACCCTTGACTCCAAACCGGGCCCGCTGAGGGAAATGCGTAGACACAGCCCACAGCCACAGCCCACACAGCCGCCTAACCAGCCAGCACCAGAAGCAAAGAGACACCTAACCAAACCCACCCTGACCCATACCCATGTACATCAGGACACGCGAGCCGCACCCCTGGGGCGCGACCGCCGCCACAGCACCGGCGACACGCACCAGAGGACACAACGCTATAGCACCGCCGCACCAGCTGCCCATGCTTGTGCCTGCAGTGTACGCGCGCCTCTGCTATCCTCTTTTATGATTTTTCTTTTTCTTTTTTCAAAAAAAAAAAAAAAAACAAAAACAAAAAAAAAAAAAAAAAAAAAAACGAACATTAGGGGGGGAGGAAGAGGGACACATCCACCCATGGCACACGCGCACCGCACACGGCACGCACACCGGTAAACAGGAGCCCAGGGGCCCAGGACGCCGCACATGCAACACAACACACCGAGCGGGCACACCGGTGAACAGGAGCCAGCTGGCCCAGGACACCGCAGACGCACCACAGCAAACCGCGCGGGCACACCGGTGAACAGGAGCCCAACGGCCCAGGACGCTACACACACGTAGGGCAGCCGAGGGACAGGAAAGAACCAATACCCCATGGGTCGGACGCACTGGGGCGACCCAGCCGACCCACCGGGCCAGTGGCAGGAGCGGTACTCCAAAGCCACTGGTCCGAGCCCGGCCAGGCTGCATCGAGGACCATGGCAAACGTCACCCGGAGCCATGGAAGCAACCGGTGACAGGCGAGCCGGTACACAGTCCAGGAGGGGGTCACCTGCCAAGCAGAGTGGCCCCGCAACTCAAGCCACAAGGGTGAGGCGGTCGTACCGTAGACAAGCGGGAGCAATACCCCTCGTGGTGAGAGATACTCCACACGGCTGGGCAGCCCCCCAGAGCTGCCGCCCAAAGGAGGGGGCATGTGGCCCTACCCATGGACACATGTGGGGACACCCTCCCACCTGGGACACATGGACCGGGTGGCCGCGACAATGCCTTCCCAAGCACATGCGGGAGCGGCTCAAGAGGCACCTGACATAGGGCAGTGGGAGGGACAGGACGTCCCCTTGGTAAGACCTTCTTCCTGCAATGTCAAAGGAGGCATCCCGAGCTCCCGAAGATACCTACCTACCTACCTACCTCAGATAGTCCACACTCAGAGACTCCATCAGGAACAGGTACATGACAGGGAGAGTTGGGGGCGTTGGTGTCAGTCACGACGTACTCATCTCCTCCGGGTGTAGTCTCAACAGCATCTTGAGGTCGTAGGCGATCCTTCAAGTCACCCAAGGCGAGTCCGTCGCTTTCTCGTTGTATAGCCTGGACCAGAGTCGGGTCCAGATCCTCCCAGGGTATGGAGGTAAGACCTCCGTCCACCCCGCTGGGCATACTCCCCCATCCGGGCTTCCCAATGGGCGTCTTGCGTCCCAGAGGCACGTAGATGGCCTCATCAGGTAACCGCACAGAGCTGATAGTCAGCTTGTCAAGGAGGGTTCGCCAGTACTCGTTGCCCCCATGGGCTCCCCAATCGTGGGGAACACAGGACCATACGGGAACGTTCCAAGGCCACCTTGGTCAGGACCTTCCCCAGTTCACTGAACCTGGGGTTCCCGTAGGCCATCCCGAAAGAGGGCCAGTAAAATTTGTAGCTGCAGCTCTTCCCCTTGCTGCAGTAAAGGTCCAGTACATGCTGCTTGTCGCTGGCGAACAACTCCACACTCAGGTCTTCTCTAGAGTAACCCAACTCCTTCAGACCTTGGTCTAGGACTTCCCCCAATAGTTGATAGTCCTCAGCTTTGGAGGCCGCCATCATGATCGAGGGCTCCTCCTTCGATAGTATCAGGTAACTCGAGGTATGTTCCGACTGCTCCAGTGGCACAGACTCTCTGCCACTGCCGTGGTCCACGTAGAGGAGGTAGGGCGCTTGCAGCGTCAGGGATTGTATCTGGGAGTGCTGTACGAAGAAGTCAGTCCCCAGTACAAAGTCGAAGGCCTCGGTGTCCATCACATAGAACGGATGGGCGATAGTCCGGGAGCCCATAGGTACCTCCACTTCACAGTCCCCGCAGCTGTGTACCACATGTCCATCCCCCATGCGTATAGCAGCGGTGGTCATGGTGTTCTTCAGGCTCCCACAAGGTAAAGTTTTCTTGGCCACTATAGATATGGTGGCGCCACTGTCCAATACCCCCAGGTATTCGCGTCCCCCTAGTCGGATACGTACCCAAAACACCAGGTCTTGCGTGCCACCAGAGCGTCCCCGTCAGAACTCCGCGGGACAGGTCACCTCGAACCCCTTGTTCCGCAATTTGCGGGCCGTCCTCATGAAACGGCTCCTCTTCTTAGCGTTGCCGTCATCACCACCTTCATGCTCACGCTTGGCTCCTTGTTCTTGCCGGGCCTGCGTTTGTGAGCGTGTGGTAGGACCAGACTGCCCTCCAGAGGGCTCGGAGTTCCCCCCTGGATTAGGGTTGGGGTTGCCTCTGTTCTTGTCCTTGTTCTTGTTGTCGGGCTGGCGGTTAGCGCCTCCTCCTCGTCCACCTTGACCCTTGTCTTGCCCTTGACCACGTCCTTTCGACTTGCCCTTGCCGGAGTCGTTGCCTTGGCCTTTGCCTCCACCTTTGCCTGAGCCTTTGCCAGGATCTTCACCTTTAAGCTTCGCCGATAGGCGTTGCTTATGGTAGCACTCATCCTCGTAGTGCTCCCGCTTACCGCAGAATGCACACGTGATGGTGCACCGGTGATGATCCGGCAGCTTCGCTTTGGCGCCGGTTTTCTTCTCCTGCTGCTTCCCCTGGACGACGAAGCAGTCTCGCTGCTCGCAGTCAGGGGCGTGCTGCAGGTGGCCCTGCTCGTCTCTGGCATCACACCAGAATAGCTCCTTCACGTTCTCCATGATACGGGCGTGGGCGTGTTTGGGGGTAGTCCCCTGCCCAGGTCGGGACCCTTGGTACCCTTTGCCATGGCCTCCAGAACCTCCACCACCAGGACGGTAGTTGTTCAAGTGCTGGTCGCTCTCCTTCTCCAGCGCCAGCTCCAGGAGTAGCACGCATAGATCCTCGTAGCGGAGGGATCTAGCCTTGCGCTCCGCCGTCGAACGGCACTCGTCCCATAGCTCTAGAGGGAGCTTGGCCACCAACCAGAACAGCAGGTCGTCGCTGCTGTAGGAACCGGGCGTCAGTCGTCCAGCCCAGTGATCCAGGTCAGCCAACAGCTCAGAGACCCTGCCAGGTTTGGGGTTGTTGGGCAGCACGGGCAGGTTCTGGATCTCGGCCCTGATGGAGAGGTTGGTTTCGTAGGTCGGGTACTGCCTCTCCATGGCAACCAACACATCGGCAAAGGTGGCGGAGTTAGTCACGATCTGCCTGACCTGCTTCTCCAGGTACTTGGTCTTGCAGCACTGCAGGAGCAGATCGCACTTCACTCGCCCACTAGCGTGGGTTTGGCCGGTCAGTCGGAGGAAACGGCCAAAATTCTCAGCAAACTCGCTGAGGTCCTCGCCCGTGAACTCAGGCAGGTTCACCACGATTTTGGACGTGGCAATAGCCTTTGCCTCCTGAGACCTGCGTCCCTCAGGGCGTCGGGTCTTCTTTTTCTTCTTCTTCTTCTTCCCTTTTGGGTCCTCGGGGTCCTCCGGGTCATCGTCCTCCGAGGGCGAAGTTGAAGTCATCGACGGCGGCTCATCGTCGGAGGGGTCTCCGCCTAGATCACTGGAGCCATAAGGCTCCACGTCCACCATAGCCCTTAAGGCTGTCAGCCCCAGCCGGTCCAGCTCGGCCCTCGTCGAGTTCGTCACGTGGCTGTAGGGCGGCTGGGCCGTTCTCTGTACGAAAGGACTTCTCGGTATAGGTGCTGGAGTCGGCATCGGTCGGCTCCTCAGGCTCCCCAGGGTGTTTGTCAACCCTGCCGCCAGGTGGTTGGCCTGTACTCGGTGGGGTGACATTCCCAACGTGGTAGGTGACGCGTGGGGCGGGATCATCAGGGGCTCCACTTTCTCACGGATCTCTTGAGTGAGGTCGCCCACGATTTTTGAAGTGGCTCCTCGGAGCACCTCGTTGATCTCCGACCGCGTCAGGGACCTGTTGGAGGATCTTCCCGATCCTCTACTCCTGCCACCAAGAGATTCGGGTCCTCTCCTCAACCCACTCAAGGTTGCATAGCCAGGTGCATACCCAGGAACATCCACATAGGTTCCAGTAGCGGGTAGTGGATGGGGATATTCAGCCGCATACCATCGCGGCGCAGAGCTGGTAGCCACCGGCTCACTGGCAGTAGTTGCCTCATGGAGCGCAGTGGTAGGTGGGCCCATACCATAGGCGGGGTAGGGAGGCATGCCAGTAAAGCCTGTGCCCTCTGCCATAGGCGGGTTGGTTGTGGAAGTGGATGTTGCAGCGGCTGGGAGTGTGGTGGTTAAAGGAGAGGGTGATGCGCGGAGGCCAGAAGCGCTTGGTGCGCCTTCGAAGGTAGGGACATTCGTCAGGTCTTGCCCTTGCTCCTCTCCTTCGTCTGCTTCGTCTCCAGCATCCTTCTCGCTCTCTCTCTTCCTCTTCACAGGCTGAGAGACCACCTCTTCGACGGACAGGGCCCCGAAGGCCGTCTGGAGTCCATCCAGGGAGTCCTCAGCCGCATCCACTGGCCCATGTAAGGGCTCCGCCGAAGGTACAGCGCCAGGTGCTGGCCTTGCCGGTGCCTCAGGCGCTGGCGCTGTCTTCACGTCGGCGTCCTCCTTCCTTGTGTCCATCTTCAGTCACCCTTCTGCTTATACGTGCCTGTACTCAGCGCACTGGATGTACGGCGCGGGGTTGCTGCCGGTGCGCAGAGACAGACTGCCCCTTGCTACCAGAAAGGTTTATAGTGGTTTCAGCACTGTGTTTTGTCTCCTCTGCTGCTTGCTGCTGGTGTAGGGTTTCCTGCTGCTTGTTTTTGGAGATGAAAAGCTTTTGTTTTGATGAAATACAGTCAATCCAAGTCAATCCAGGATAGCCCAAGCCAGAGGTGTGCAAGGAGAAGAGAATCAGGATCCAAGCATGAAGGGCTGCAATGTAAACAGTGAAAGATGAAAGGATATTCACAGAAACTGCAACTCAGGTCACATCGGAATGCATATTCACAAAGATAGCTGAAATGTTTTGGAAAAGAGTTGGAAAACTGCCCCATGGTCACTCTCTCTCCATAGTGCCATCTCAGGAGATGTGCACTCTTTGTTTTGGGTCCCATATGTGCTGAGGTGGCATGAAATGTGGCGATGAGGTCACTGCAATGTCACATGGGATCTTCCTACTTAGCTAGGCTGACCAGGAATTGAACCCAGGACCTCTCAAAAAGAGGTGCCCAGCCTCCTAGGGTGCATACCACTAGGATAGCTAAGAATTCATGGAAAAACATAGATAAATTCATAGGCTCTGCCTTGGATATGTCAGTTCTCAGTCAACTCAGGAAAAGATGATTTACTTCACATTGAAAGGGGATTAAGGGGTCCACTCCATATCCTGATTGGGTGTTTGGTTCCATAGGTCAAAATGTGTTATCACCACTTTTGGTGGGACCAATACTAAGATAAAAATGCATGGATGCTCAGTGCATCTCTAATACAACTAGAGTATGCCTCAAAGCAATGGAAAAGCACTTTTTCTTACTTCGCCCGTCCCTCCTGCCCAGGCACCGCAGTACAATTAAAAGTCTGATGCCATTGGGGCGGGCCTGCGATTCTCTTGGGGCGTACTGGCAGCCCTGAATCGACAAGGCAAACCTGCATGGCCTTCATCCTCGGTTGCCGGTGCACTCGCGTCTAGGATTGAAGCGGTACCCAGAACCTATGGCCCATGGCCCGGAGGCCTGTGAGCCGTCACACCCGTTATGGCCCATGGCCCGGAGGCCTGCGAGCCGTCACACCCGTGCGGAAGCCGTTGACACCGGCTATCCCTGTTCTCTAACCCGCGAAATCTGGAATCCGATTTCTAACCAATAAATCGATGTAGAATTACCGTGATTTTATTGTCTTAGGCGATATTCGGTCGGAAATCGGTGAAATACCCGATTTCTACCGCGATTTCCAATTGTCGTGAAATGGCCGCCTGATGTCGCCTGTTCGCGCGCCTTCGTCGCTTCTCCGTGGCGAGTTTTGTTCTGGACTTTTCTCGAGTACCTTTGAGGTTCTAAGAGAACTTAAGGGCGGAATCTAGAGGGTATTTAATGTACTTTCATCTGGTGTGTTCACCAGAATTTTTCGCCGTTGCGTTTTCGAGAAAATCAGCGTGCAAGGCTTTCCGTCGATCGTGCGAACTCATGCTTCTCAAGGACCATGAGTTCGCACGGAACCCTACATCTCCCCCCTATGTCCTTCATCCATGCCCCTTTCACGGGGGCATATCATCTTGCTTAGGGAAGCGGGCAATGGCGGTGTTTTAGGCAGCCTATGGGTCTCGCAAACCCAAGTCGTTTGCGTGTGCAAACGCTAACTTTGTGGCCTTGTGAGCATGGACGTTAATGACCGAACACAATGCTCACAAGACCAAAAGCCCGAGGCCATTTTCGTTATTCGAGCCAACTCAACGATGGCTCCGCGCAATTCAATGCGTACCAAAACTCTATTTTCAAAAGAGGGCAAGTTTTGGTCGAAAATTAGGCCAAAATGGCCAAACCCCCGAGGCTCGTATTCGAAGCCTATGGGGAGTTGAGCCTCGAACCAAGGCAATATGTAAAGTAGAGACCACGAAGGACATCGTGGATGGCTTGGTTGATTTTTACAACCTTGTCTTCTATTTTATATAATTTCGCCTTGTGAGCACGCGTGCCACATTTCCTCTTTGCACACGCGCTCATATGCAAGCACGAATGACACGAGTGGGCGGAGACAATCTAACCATAGTGTGCATGTTTGAAAGCACCTACTATGGGCCTACTCCAAAAGTGTTTACTCATATTTTTGCTCCCCAAGGTCCCAAAGATATCTTCATGCAGACATCGCCGATATACGCACTTTTTCCCATAAATAGTGTGCTTCAAGGATTGAGGTGTTAAAAATGCTTTCATTATGCTTTGAACCTCAACCCTTGTTGTAAAAGGGAAGCAAAGCTTCGGTTTGCATCCATGCAAAGGCCCGAGGCTCCTTTCTCTTGTGGTACGGAGATACGATATTTGGAGGGACCACTTTTGGGTGAATTTTGGCCGTTTTGCCCAAAATGGCCACAAACTCCTTCTCCCCCTGATTTCACCCCCGAGGTTGCGTGCGCCACTTGACCAAGGGTAAGGGCAATTCGGAGAGGGCACGTAAACCCGCATCAAATGGGATGTTTCCCCATGTGGCCTCTCCTCTCGATGGGAGAGTTGTGAGTCACCCAAGTTGGGGCATGTTGCCATTCTGCCCCATACGTGTGTCACTTTTCCTCCAATGGGAAAAATAGCTAGAGGCGACCATTAGGGATGGCAAGTGGCATATATTGGGACCTAAGTCCCATGTGTCTATCGCATCTTTGGTTGAAAGGATCCTCGCCGTGGCCATGGAGATATGGAATCATGAGTGCGGGCCATTTTGGCCAAATTTCGCTGTTTTTGCCATTGTATGCCATATTGGAATTACCATATCTCCATGGGGCACGGGATCTAGCCAGGAACGAGGGGCGCATATTGTAGCATATGACCAAGGGTTGGACGCCCTTGAATTTCGTATTTGCTCCTCTGGCTCATCCGGAGTTATTCAACTTTTGGTGTGATCCACGATCCCCACCTTTGCACCGCATGTTGCTTTCTGCCCCGTCCGTGTGGTCATCCCCTCGGTGAACAGTAAGCAGCCAGCGTGACAGCAAGCGATAACCCAGGGCATGGGACCAAAGGGGATATCAAGGGTTGTGAATCAAGGCTTGGCGCGTCAACATCGCCAAGATTTCCTACCCTGGACGGTCGCCCGAGACGGCCGATTTTGCCATTTTGGCAATCATGACCCCACGTGACGAACCCGTGGTGCCCTGATGCCCGGACCTCAGGGGGAACCAGGTTGGGTGAGGGCACCAGAGAATTCGTACTCGAAGGGCATAGGGTCAGTTGCCTCGTCCCTACCTCTGGCGGGTCCGGACGAGGGGTCAATTCTGGAGATTTTTGAGCTAATCTCAGTTTGGGCTGAAACAGCCCATTTTCAGCTACCAACTCCTAGGGGATAATGGCGGAGCCATATCTCTGGCTCAGAGAGGAGTTGGGACCTGTCTTTAAGGGAGCATTGGAAGCTACTGTCGGTTGGCCTTGGAGCCCCTTGGTTCCCAGGAACTCGCTTGTGGCTGGGCGGAACACCCCCCCTATTGGCAGGGTTTCAGGGTCCGGACTGAGCAGGGCATGGGTTGTGTTTGAGCCCCCGCCCCCACCAGCCACTGAGAGGGTCGGACCTGGGATTGGGATACGAGTTAGGACTGAGTGTCTATTGTCCTGTGATGCCCTTACCCCAGTCCAGTCTTAACCCCATGTGTACATATCCTGATGTGTTGCTGTACATACTTTCGTTCCCTTGTTGCAGAGTGGCAAGGATCCTGAAACGCTTTGTCACATGACATGAGCGCATTGATGCCCCTGTGAGCGTAGTGCTTTGCCTGCCTGCTCACTTGCGCGTGTCCCGCAGCGTCCCGTGGCCAGGCCCCCCACGGGAACGCGTCAAAAGCGCTTCACCGCCGCGGGGCTACCCGGCCCTCGCGTGCCACTCCGGGCCACCAACCCCGAGCAGCGCGGCGCAGCAGCTCGCAGCTCGCAGCTCGCAGCGCAGCGCAGCAACTCGCAGCGCAGCGCAGCGGCTCGTAGCGCCGCCCAGCGACAGCGCCGAGTTCGTCACGGAGCCCGCAGCGCCGTCCAGAGCATCGTCCTGACCGCGCCGCGACCGTGAAGGAGGTGCACAGACCAGGACTTCTGCATCAGCGAGTCCCATCGGCCGACCAGCAAGGCCGCGTCAACCACCTCCACAACCACCGGCTGACCAGCACCAGCCGCACACCCAGTCCAGTGCTGCATCATCCGCCTCAACAAACACCACCAGGACCAGTTCGTTGAGCGGAACGAGTGATCACCAAGGACCTCAAGATCAACTACGCCCCCCGCTGCCATGGTAAACTGGCAAGAAGCGGGTAAGACGTGGCCGCGGCCCCACCCCCATGCAGCGCACCTACTGCGTGGGTTAGTTTGTGAACCAGCACTACCGCCACAGCCACCCCCAGTGCGAAGGCGGCATGCCCGGGAGCTTCGAGCTCCGCACAGACATGGCCCCCGACCGCCTGCAGGCCGTGGAGGACTGGCTGCGGGCGGAAGGGTATGCCTTCCGCTTCCAGCAGAGGCGCTGGAGGACCTGGACCCGGCCGGACAGGCCCGGTGAAGGGCTGCGCCCCGACGGGATTGAGGAGGACGAGAACTCCAACGAGTACCCGTCGGGCGCCACGATCAATGTCTCCATGTGGGACATGATCGAAAAGAACTTCCCGGAACCGGGGAGCGAGCGCAGGCTGCAGGGCAGCAGCAGCAGCGCGTCTCCGGGGAAGGAGAAGCGGTCCGCCGGGGACAGGAAGCGGGACCGGAAGTGGCGGGAGTACCAGGAGTCCCTGGCCGCCGAAGCCGCCCAGGGCGCCAAGGGCGGAACCCCAGCCCCCAGTACCCAACGGGCCAATGGCGGTCACCACCCCGGCTCCACCACCCTTGGCGACTACATCCAAGTCGCCAAGCAGACCAAGGCCAAGCCCCGTCCGCTGCTCCTGAGGCCCCAGCAGGCCCCAGCAGGCCCCAGCAGCGACGTGGAGTCGGCCCACCGCGGGAGGATGCCAGCCGTCCAGGCCAGCTCCAGCAGCAGCGCCGCTCCCGCCCAAAGGGACGTGGCGCGCGCCTGTGAGCGCGCCTGTGGGGTGCCCTGCAACCTTCGGGTTGCCCGGCAACGGGCCACGCAGCAGAACGCTGCCGTGGAGGGCGCCGTCGGCATCGCCCATGAGGAGGCCACCGAGTGGGGCAGAGGCATGGACTACCACGCCTCAAAAGTGGCAGCCATCGCGGCCGGTCTCACGGCTGCGGCCGCCCATGAGGCAGTGGCTGCCCGGATCAGGGCAACCGACGGGGAAGCCCGCCGGACGCAGGAGGCCATTGCCTGCAAGGAGGCCGAGCTGAAGGCGCTGGAAGAGGCGCTTGCCCAAGAGAGGGCAAAGAAGGAGGCGGAGGAAAGGGCCCATGCCGAGGCAACGGCGAAGGCCCAGGCGGACGCCGCCAAGAAGGACGCCATCGAGGCCGCGCGACGGAAGGTCGCTGAGGACAGGGCCAAGACGGAGGCGGAGTTGGCGGCGTTGGAAGCGGAGAAGGCGCGGCTGCAGCAGACCCGGGAAGCCGAGGCGGCTCGTGCCCGGGAGGAGGCCAAAAGGCGAGCTGCCGCAGCCACCGCCGCCGCAATGGAGGAGGCAGAGGCCAAACTCCGCCGCGAGACTCCCCCGGGAGGATCACGAGTGGAGACCCTTCGAAAGCTTTTCGAAGGGGACGCCTCCTCCAAGATGACGCTGGACGAGGTCGACACGGGCAGCAGTCGGAGCAGTGGCCCCACCGCTCACCGACGGAGGAAGGGTAAGGGGAAGACCCCCGCGAGGCCACGGAGGCCAGCGGGCGGACACCCCCACGACAGTGACCCCTTCTTCACCGCCAGCGACGGGGATGAACGAGGCCGCCGACATCGCCAAGTGGTGGCCTGGACGGGCGGAGGAGGCGGAGACGTCCCCATGGAACCGGAAGGTGAGGATGAGGATCTCCCTCCTCCCTACCGGAGCTCGGAGTCTTCCAAGACCGAGACGCCCAGGTGGGGCGACATGGACGAGGATGACGACATGGACTTCGGCATCACGAAGAAGCGCCCATCCTCGGACCCACCGAGGCGACCCGGCGGAGACCCACCGGGACCCCCTGGCGGAGGACCATCAGGACCCCCTGGAGGACGCCCACCAAGTGGACCCCCTGGAGGCGGACCACCGGGCGGGGGAGGACCCCCTGGACCGGGCGGACCCGGCGGAGGCCCTCCTGGAGGACCCCCTGGGGACCCCGACGACCCACCAGGGAACGGCGACCCGGATACCACCTGGCGGTGGATTGTCTACCTCCGCAGGAGGGTCCAGTTCCTCGAGTGCGAGGTAGACACGGGCAAGGGCGAGATGACTCGCATCTCCAAGGTCGCCGCGCGCGCGCAGAGAGAGCTGGACATCGCCAGGGCCGAGACCAGGCAGCTGAACACGGTTATCAGCGGCCTGCAGCAGAGGCTGGACGCGCTGGAAGCCCGTGGGAGCGTTGGCAGCGACCACCAACCCCTGGAGTCTGGCTCGTCGGACGACGGCTGGGGACCCGGACCATGTCCAGGCAGACCCCACGCCCCCGGCGGAGCCCCCAGGAGTCGCCCCAGCGCCAGTGCCCCCTCTCTCACCGCCCCCTCTCACCACAGCGCGGGCCGCCGCAACGAGCGCGTGCCGCCCGGCAGTGGCAGTGAGGATTGGCGTGATGAGTGGCTCAGCGCGGAGTACCGCAACCGCAGTGCTCCACCGCGGACACCGGTACGCCCCCGGCGCCCCGCACCAGCCCTGGAGCCAATCCCAATGGCTGGTGGACGTTATGGTGGACTCAGGGATGAGGTCCCCAGAGGAGACGTGGAGTGGGATGTCGGCGAAGGTGAGGACCTGGACCTGGACCTGGAGGAGTTCGACAGCAGCCCGCCGCGTGGTGTACGACGGGAGGCCGCTGAACGCAGCCGCCGGCGCCGTGATGAGGAGGCATACATGGAAGGAGTACGGCGTGAACATCTGGGTTCAGCGTACATGGAGGAACCGCGGCGTAGCCACAGGGATTCCATGGAGGAGATGGACGTGGCGGCCGTGGGAGTCCGTGGGAGAGGCCGATGGGAACCTCGGTCGACCTCGCGGCCGGCGTTCATGGTCTCTAAGGCCGCGGTTGCCGCCGTGTGGGAAGACTTGAAGGACATCAAGCCCCCCATGTACGACGGCAACCCCCTCAACCTCGACCGCTTCTTGGAGAAGCTGGACGATTTGGGGGTAACCGTTACTGAGGACATGCATCCCGCTGATGCGGAGAAGTATGTCTTCAGACGGTTCAGGTACCGCCTGCCGGAAGTGCTCGGAGAGCTATACTTCGTGGCGACCAAGGAGGGGAGAATCAAGACCCTCAAGGAAGCCAAGAAGTGGCTCAACGAGCAGGAGCAGGTGGATGCTCCGCAGGTGGCTGCCAAGCGGTGGAAGTCCATCAAGCTTCAGCATGATGGACGGGAGATTGGCCTACGGGACTGGCGAGACTTCCGAGGGCATTACACCCTCCTCCGCTGCAACGTGGAGGATTGGAACGAAGGTGACGAGCAGGCTCGCCTGCTCTCCATGCTGCCGGAAGCATGGATCAAGAGGGTCACCAAGGAGGAATCCAAGCGGGCCAAGTCCAACCACACGGTCAAGATGATGCTCCCCAAAGAGTATCATACGAACGTGGTGGCTTGGACGAGGAAGAACGTGGCCCGTGATGTCAAACGGCACCCCCTGCGGAACGCTCTCCTCATCACCGTCTCGGGCGATCGCGAGAAGACCGCGATGTGGCGCCTTGACGAGTGTGAGTGCAGCGGCCGGACCATCCGTCTGCAGGCCATCTCGGCGCGGATGAGCTGCGACGAGATCCTGGAGTGGGTTGGAGAGGAGATGCTCAAGGAGTACCGGAACCTCCACCACACCCGCGGGTTGAGGCCCGGCGACCGCGACGTCAACTACGTTGGCGAGGGACCTGGCGGGGAAGCTGCCATGGACCCAGCGGGAGCCGACGGCGATGAGACTCTCGTCGACGATGACGACGACGATGAGCCCGCCGAGGTGGCCGTTTGCGCCTTCGTGGCCAACAACCTGAGCGCGGGGAACAACCGGGGAAGCTGGAAGCCCCTGCAGCCGGGTTGGAAGAAGAAGGAGAAGAGGGACCCTCGCCGCGTTGGCGACCCTCCGCTGTCCTTTGGGGAGTTCATACAGGCTCACCCGCAGGGCTGTTTCGTGTGTTATGGGAGGAAGAAAGGCTTCGACCATGACCACCGAACATGCCCCACCCACAAGGCCGACACGGAGGCTTACAAGAAGGCGCACGGGTCGAAGAAGCGTGCGCCCGCGGGTATCCGGGAAGCCAAAGTGGAGGCCGACAAGGACGAGCTGGCCAAGCTGATGTCGTCGGTGGGGACCGAGTTGGCCAAGGAGATCCAGGAGATCAAGCGGAACTGGGTCCCCAGGTCGGACAACAAGAACACGGAGAACAACCAGAATGACCAGAACAAGGACAAGGACAAGAAGAGTAAGAAAGGGGGAAGGAAGAAGGGCGTCAACGAGGTTGATGCGGAGGAGAACACCCCTTCTTCCACAACCGACGCCCCCTAGCGGAGCCCCTGCAGCCAAGGGCCCCAGCTAGGGCGGTCGCAGGATGGTGACGTGGGAAGCGCCGAACCATCCCAGTCGGGAGTGGAAAATCACAAAGGGACTGCCCCGGGCGGAAGGCCCGGTCCGGCACCCAGTCGCGGAGGCGGGGTGAGGGCAAGTGAAGGCACGAACCCTTGCACCCGTCCGTCCTTCGCGACCAAGAATGTGTTTGATGTACTTCAAGATCTATCCGAGAGTATCGGAGGATCACCCGGACCGCAGCAGGATGCTGCAGATGGGCAGCCTGAGCCCATTGTCCACGACCTGCACCAGTCGCTTGTTGAGCTTCTGGAACGGCCGGAGATCCTGAGTTTGCACGCCGTGCGCCGTGTCGGTCGCGAGCGGCAGTTGCATCTTAAGGTCCGTGCCTTATGCGGGGAAGTGGAAAAGGTTTTCGACGTGTTGGTCGACACGGGAGCTCAAGTCAGCCTGGTCAAGGCTGGCTTACTTCCACCAGAGTCTCTGACCGACAGTCGGAAACCTGTCAGGCTGAAGGTGGCGAACGGCCAGTACATGGTGGGAGGCACGAAGGAAGCGGCCATTGGGCTGCAGTTCGTGAACCATCGTGAGCTGAGCCGCCCAGACCTCGGCAAGGAAATCCTCCTGCACGGTCGCTTCTACGAGGCCGAGATGGACTGAGACATGATCGTCGGGTACGACTTCATGATGGAGACGGACTCCGGCGTTCTCCCGGCCCAGGCCTCCATGACCCTGTACCAGGACGACCAGCTCTCGTGGCTTTCGTCACCTGAGCACCATGTGGAATGCCAATGGATCCACCCCGAACGCAATCAGCTCGAAGTGGCCGCACTGGACACTGAGCCAACTGGTCCTGCAAACCAGGAGTACGGCGTAATGCCGGAAGTGGCGAGCCGAGTTGTCGCGGACTTGGGAGCATCGGATCTGGCCCTGGATGCGTTCTCTTCAGGAACCTCCGCCCATCTGCGGGTGTGTGAGAAGTACTGGAGCGCCCAGGACTCCGCGTGGAAGAAGCACTGGGGTCCGCATCAGGGCTTGATGTGGATCCATTGCCCTCGATGGGACATTCCAAGAGCGATAGCGAAGATTCGCAAGGACCGCTCCAAGGCAGTGCTGGTTGTTCCTATGGGATGCACCGAGGAGGAAAGTACCCGACATTGGGTAGCCTCATTGACCAACATGACCTTAAACAAGGTCGTCCTACTGGCTGGAGAGAGTGTCTATCAGGGACAGCCCATGCCACCCCAGAGATGGCCAACAGAATTCCACTATGTGGATGGGGGCCTTGATCAGGCCGACGCCACGGATTTCGTGTGTGTCAACCGCATTGTAGCGGAGCCTTGGAGGCAATGCTTTGCGGTTCCCCCTGTTGACATCGGAGAATCGGAAGACCCCCTCAATGAAGAGGAGCTGGATCTGGTTCAGGGGTATATGGATCAGCCCTTTCACGACTGGGGTAGCCAGCGTGAGGGCAAGGGCCAGGACAAAGCCTGGTGGGAAGTGGACTCGATCGTCTCTGGTTCCTATGATGGAGATACCTTCGTAAGGAGGGTACTGGACCACCTGTCCAGCCAGGACGAGCCAATCGGGGGCAACCCACCCACCTACGGCGATCTATTCCGAGGCAAGACCAGAGATGGCCCTTTGGGCCACCTGGGAAGACCGCCTGAGGTGAAACCGAGCGGGGTCGCTACCCCTCAAGTAAGCTCCGTGGTTCAAGTGCCCGGAAAAGCCAAGGCGGAGTCCGACGATTGCCCCAAGATTCAGGCATTGAGGGCCAGGCTGAAGCAGAAGTATGGGGATACCTTCTTCAGCGGTAAGCCTGTGTTTCCCCCACCGGTGCGTGGACCGTATGGCGAGGCCAAGATACGACTGAAGCAGGACCCCCGTGTGTATCGTCACCGGGAGTTTGCCCTGAGGGGCGAGAGGAAGGAGGCCATGGAGAAGATCCTCCGTGACTTCATCGAGAGAGGCTGGCTTGAGCCGTGCCACTCCGAGTCGGCCTCTCCGTGCTTCGTCGTCCCCAAGAAGGTGGCCGGTGAGTGGCGGCTCGTGGTCGACTACCGCGGCCTAAACGCCCAAACGCAGCACGACAGATATACACTGCCCCTCATTGAGGACATGCTGCAAAAGCAAAACCGGCGGAGGATCTTCACGGTGATTGACCTGAAACATGGTTATCATCAGATGCCTCTCGCCGAGGAGTCCCGTGCCTGCACAGCCATGAGCACCCCACTTGGACCTCTTCAGTGGATGGTGATGCCCATGGGCGTTACCAACGGCAATGCGGCTTTTCAGCGGATGCTGGAGAACCTGCTTGAGCCGGTGCGTGACTGTGCGGACCCCTTCGTGGACGACGTGATCATCGCGTCCGAGGACCCCAGTATGAGCTACGAGGAGCTCCTGGAGGCACATGAAAGGGACGTCACTCGAGTGCTGGACCTTCTGGTTCGGCACAAACTCACGGGCAGCAGTGACAAGGCCACCATTGCAGTAAGCGAGGTGGTCTTCGCTGGCCACGTAGTTGGGAACGGGCAGTGAAAGCCCATACCTGGCAAGGTGGCTGCGATCGAGCACTGGGAAAAGCCCAAAACGGTCTCTGAGCTACGGGCGTATCTGGGGTTCTGCAATTACTACTCGGGGTATATCAAGATGTATGCCGAGTATGCAGCCCCCATGACGACCATGCTCAAGGGCAACCGAGAGGAGACCAAAAAGGGGTCCAAGAAGGCTCTGGTCTGGGATGCTGATTCCGACCGTGCCTTTGAGGGGATGAAGCAGGCGCTGCTATCCGCAGTGGGTCTGCACCTCGTGAAATCCCGACCGAGGGTTCGTCCTGCGCACCGACGCTTCCGACTACGCCGTTGGCGCTGTGTTGGAGCAAGTCGTTGACGATGGGAGGCACGTGCCCGTGGCCTTCTGGAGCCGAGTCCTGGCGGAAGGCCAGAGACGGACGTGGACGCCCCGTGAAAAGGAGGCGTATGCCATCGTCATGGCTCTCAGGAAATGGGCTGGGTACATAGCCCTCCATCCCGTCACCGTCTGCACCGACCACCAGAGTCTGCATTCGTGGCACAAGGAGCACGTGGACACCCCCTCAGGTCCCGCCTCCCGACGGGCAAGATGGCATGAGACCTTGGCCAAGTTCGACCTTACGGTTGTGTATATTCCTGGAAAGGATAACACCGTGGCGGACTGTCTCAGCAGGTGGGCCTATCCCCCCAGCAAGGGCATGACGGATATCTCTGCCCATGGCGATGAGGCTGAGACCGCTGAAGCCAAGACAATCATCGAAATGGAGCGCCTGATGGAGGAGGAGGGTGTTAAATGCTTCGTCGTCATGGCTGCGGATGCCCCCCTCGCGTCGAGGGTGAGCAGAGCGGTCAGAGTACTCGCCCCTGAGGGAGCTGAGTCCGACAAGCACCTCTTCCCGGAGTCTTGCCTCCAGGACAACTGGACCGACGATTACGCCAAGTCTGAGGCCTTTGCGGCCGAGTATAGGGCTGTGACCGACCCTGACGACGGGCAGAAGTGGCCAAAGGGGCTGACCGAGGAAGATGGCAAGCTCTACCGGAATGGTAAGCTGCTAGTACCGGAGTCCCGGGTGCTCGAGCTTTGTGAAGCTTGGCACCACCACATGCTGCACCCAGGGGTCAAGAAGCAAGCCCTTGACATGCAGCGTCGGTTCGAGATCGACCATATCAATCTCTACACCGCCATCAAGAAGGTCAGGAAGGGTTGCTTGGTCTGTCAGGCCTGCAATCCCGATAACCGGAACGTCAAGGGGGAAGCCCAATGGACCCCGGTTCCTGACCAGCCCATGGAGAGCGTGGCCATGGACGTCTTCTCCATGCCCGAAGTGCACATTGGCAAGGAGACCTTTGACTGTGTGGTTCTCTGTGTGGACCGCCACAGCGGCTACGTAGTAGCCGTTCCGGCACGCAAAAAGGGGTTGCTTGCCAAGGAAGTGGCATTCATGATGATTCGTCATTGGCTGACCGTCTTTGACATCCCCCGCACCATTTGCAGTGACCGAGGGCCCCAGTTTACTGGTGGCTGGTTCAAGGCTATGTGTTCCCTTATGGGAATACGTCATGCCAAGAGCGTCGCCTATCTCAACCGGTCCAACGGCCGTGCTGAAGTGGCTGGACGGCAGCTGTTCGAGAAGCTGCGCAAGATCCACATCACCAATCCACGACGGAACTGGTTTGAGGAGATGTGGCCTGCTCTGAAGGCCCATCATGACACCCCCACTCCGGGCGGTTTGTCCCCTCACCAGATTCTGTTTGGCAGGGACCCCCTGGGTAGGGGACTTCCCTTGTCTGGTGATGGCATGGCCATGGATGCCAAGGAGTTCTTCGCGCGGCAAGAGCAAACGGCGCGGGACATCCGCCAGCAGCTCGAGAAGGAGCATGCTGAGCGTCAGAAGTCCGCCCCGAGCTCGACAGCGCAGAAGTTCAGGGTGGGAGACCCGGTGTGGCTGATCAGACCCCGCCCCATGGGCACCCACTGCACCAAGACCTGGTTCACACCCGGCGAGGTGGTCCGCAGGATTGGTGAGGACACCTACCGCATCAAGGTGGGTCACGGACAGTTCCGGGAGCGCCACGAGAGTCAACTCCGTGTGCGGGAACCCGACCTCCGTGGCCAACATGTGTCCCTGAGCTACGCCGCACATGAGGCTGATTCGGACGACGACTATGCTGAGCAGGACGACTATACGGTCGAGAAGCTCCTGGCTCAGCGTCCGAAAGCCTCGGCACCCGGAGGTCTGGAGTTCAAGGTTCGTTGGCGAGGCTATGGGCCGTCCCACGACACCTGCGAACCCGTCTCCTCGTTCGTGCCGCGGGTCAATACTCCCTTCATGGAGTACATCCGCAAGCACAAGACCAAGATCCACGTTTCGGACTTGGCAGCACTCACCCGGGCGATTACAGCCAGGGGCGCCTGATCAGTGCCCTGAGCTCTCCCCTGATGGGTTATGAGCGCTTGTGAGGTCGACGGATCGTCCCTTACTTGCTTGCTCTCTTCCATCTTCCGGTGACCTGCCATCAGAGTGGCCATATACCCCCCCCTGCTGAATCCAGAGGAGAATGGCCCCTCTCTTCTTTTATTCGTCACTCCCCCGCCCTGCTGAACCCAGAGGAGGATGGCCCCTCTCTTCTTTTATTCGTCACCCCCCCCCCCCTGCTGAATCCTTGGGAAACCAGGTAGGGCGACTGACCTTCATATTTCTGAGCTCTTGGGGCCTTGAAGCCCATACGTCGTTGCGCAACGGATGCCGCTGTCATCGGCATTGCGAATTTTTGGTGGGTGGTCTGGTTCCATGGCACTTGCGGAATCCAGACCAGTCGACGTGTGTCTCGAGACTATATATGGCCTGAACTCAGGCGTTTTCCTGTCCACCCACCTGCATTTGCCTTATCCTGACCGTGGCGTGGTTTGGCGCTCTGTCCAGAGTGTGTTTACGCGCCTTTTTACCCCGCTTGTTGTTTTGCTTTTCAGCCCCTCCAGGATATGTGCTTCTGTGTGTTCAGTCTTGTCAGCCCATCACTGAGATGTGGACTGTTTTTCCCCCGACGGGATGCGAATCGACTACGAAGGCGCCCTGAGTCGCCGTTTACATGTTCTTACATATGGTCCAGCCTGGACCAGTACCTCAGTACATATTCTTCTGTTTGAGTGCCCGTGATACCGTGTGCCCTATTCGCTGTGATTTGGAGATCCTGATGGCGCCAGGCGGGAAGCCCAGATGCCAGACTACACTCCCAGCGGTCCGCCACTGTCAGTCCCAGTGTGAGCCTACCGATTCGCAGACGCACTTGCAGTCGGATGGCGGCCTCCGGTGCTCCTGACCTCGGTCAGTCTGGGTGGGAAACTGGTGGTTTGAGGAGTCGACGCCTCCGCCCACACTGCATGAGGACTCCCTCATGTATGGCCTTCGTGGTAATAGGGCGAGGGAAAAGACGGCCTTGATGCCCGATCCCTTAAGGAGGAGCTCGTTCGGCTGTACCACTCTGGACTCGCGTCGTATGGATATGGACATGGTGCGCCCGAGGAAGGACCCGTGGGGACTCTCCCCAGTCGGCGGGCCTTGGGAAGCTTGGGGTAGCCTGATGGATCGTTGTGGTCGCTCTCGACGAGTGGGACCACCTCGGTCGTCGTGTGACGCCTATGTTGGCCGTGTATGCCACTGCCACTGTGGTGGTGACCGTAGCAGCCGGCACCCGGTGCGCCTGGTATGGGTTAACGGGTCCTTTGGATGCCGAACAATCGCCGCCAGGACCCGGGACTTGATACTTGATACTATACTTGCATTTACTACAGCTACAGCACTGTACTTGTCTTACTGTGGGATTTGGGCAGCCTAACCTGCGAATCAGCCTGAAGTGAGGATGTGACACCCCCCCCCTTCAGGGGATGGTCCTGGGTACCCGCTGCCATGCATGGGTGTTATCGAGCTGCCCCCAGGGTTTGCTCTAAGGAGGGGGGTGAAGCGGTACCCAGAACCTATGGCCCATGGCCCGGAGGCCTGTGAGCCGTCACACCCGTTATGGCCCATGGCCCGGAGGCCTGCGAGCCGTCACACCCGTGCGGAAGCCGTTGACACCGGCTATCCCTGTTCTCTAACCCGCGAAATCTGGAATCTGATTTCTAACCAATAAATCGATGTAGAATTACCGTGATTTTATTGTCTTAGGCGATATTCGGTCGGAAATCGGTGAAATACCCGATTTCTACCGCGATTTCCAATTGTTGTGAAATCGCCGCCTGATGTCGCCTGTTCGCGCGCCTTCGTCGCTTGTCCGTGGCGAGTTTTGTTCTGGACTTTTCTCGAGTACCTTTGAGGTTCTAAGAGAACTTAAGGGCGGAATCTAGAGGGTATTTAATGTACTTTCATCTGGTGTGTTCACCAGAATTTTTCGCCGTTGCGTTTTCGAGAAAATCAGCGTGCAAGGCTTTCCGTCGATCGTGCGAACTCATGCTTCTCAAGGACCATGAGTTCGCACGGAACCCTACATCTCCCCCCTATGTCCTTCATCCATGCCCCTTTCACGCGGGCATATCATCTTGCTTAGGGAAGCGGGCAATGGCGGTGTTTTAGGCAGCCTATGGGTCTCGCAAACCCAAGTCGTTTGCGTGCGCAAACGCTAACTTTGTGGCCTTGTGAGCATGAACGTTAATGACCGAACACAATGCTCACAAGACCAAGAGCCCGAGGCCATTTTCGTTATTCGAGCCAACTCAACGATGGCTCCGCGCAATTCAATGCGTACCAAAACTCTTTTTTCAAAAGAGGGCAAGTTTTGGTCGAAAATTAGGCCAAAATGGCCAAACCCCCGAGGCTCGTATTCGAAGCCTATGGGGAGTTGAGCCTCGAACCAAGACAATATGTAAAGTAGAGACCACGAAGGACATCGTGGATGGCTTGGTTGATTTTTACAACCTTGTCTTCTATTTTATATAATTTCGCCTTGTGAGCACGCGTGCCACATTTCCTCTTTGCACACGCGCTCATATGCAAGCACGAATGACACGAGTGGGCGGAGACAATCTAACCATAGTGTGCATGTTTGAAAGCACCTACTATGGGCCTACTCCAAAAGTCTTTACTCATATTTTTGCTCCTCAAGGTCCCAAAGATATCTTCATGCCAACATCGCTGATATGCGCACTTTTTCCCATAAGTAGTGTGCTTCAAGGATTGAGGTGTTAAAAATGCTTTCATTATGCTTTGAACCTCAACCCTTGTTGTAAAAGGGAAGCAAAGCTTCGGTTTGCATCCATGCAAAGGCCCGAGGCTCCTTTCTCTTGTGGTACGGAGATACGATATTTGGAGGGACCACTTTTGGGTGAATTTTGGCCGTTTTGCCCAAAATGGCCACAAACTCCTTCTCCCCCTGATTTCACCCCCGAGGTTGCGTGCGCCACTTGACCAAGGGTAAGGGCAATTCGGAGAGGGCACGTAAACCCGCATCAAATGGGATGTTTCCCCATGTGGCCTCTCCTCTCGATGGGAGAGTTGTGAGTCACCCAAGTTGGGGCATGTTGCCATTCTGCCCCATACGTGTGTCACTTTCCCTCCAATGGGAAAAATAGCTAGAGGCGACCATTAGGGATGGCAAGTGGCATATATTGGGACCTAGGTCGCATGTGTCTATCGCATCTTTGGTTGAAAGGATCCTCGCCGTGGCCATGGAGATATGGAATCATGAGTGCGGGCCATTTTGGCCAAATTTCGCTGTTTTTGCCATTGTATGCCATATTGGAATTACCATATCTCCATGGGGCACGGGATCTAGCCAGGAACGAGGGGCGCATATTGTAGCATATGACCAAGGGTTGAACGCCCTTGAATTTCGTATTTGCTCCTCTGGCTCATCCGGAGTTATTTAACTTTTGGTGTGATCCACGATCCCCACCTTTGCACCGCATGTTGCTTTCTGCCCCGTCCGTGTGGTCATCCCCTCGGTGAACAGTAAGCAGCCAGCGTGACAGCAAGCGATAACCCAGGGCATGGGACCAGAGGGGATATCAAGGGTTGTGAATCAAGGCTTGGCGCGTCAACATCGCCAAGATTTCCTACCCTGGACGGTCGCCCGAGACGGCCGATTTTGCCATTTTGGCAATCATGACCCCACGTGACGAACCCGTGGTGCCCTGATGCCGGGACCTCAGAGGGAACCAGGTTGGGTGAGGGCTCCAAGGGGATTGTACTCGAAGGGCATAGGGTCAGTTGCCTCGTCCCTACCTCTGGCGGGTCCGGACGAGGGGTCAATTCTGGAGATTTTTGAGCTAATCTCAGTTTGGGCTGAAACAGCCCATTTTCAGCTACCAGCTCCTAGGGGATAATGGCGGAGCCATATCTCTGGCTCGAAGAGGAGTTGGGACCTGCCTTTAAGGGAGCATTGGAAGCTACTGTCGGTTGGCCTTGGAGCCCCTTGGTTCCCAGGAACTCGCCTGTGGCTGGGCGGGACACCTCCCTATTGGCAGGGTTTCGAGTTCGGGCTGAGCAGGGCATGGGTTGTGTTTGAGCCCCCGCCCCCACCAGCCACTGAGAGGGTCGGACCTGGGATTGGGATACAAGTTAGGACTGAGTGTCTATTGTCCTGTGATGCCCTTACCCCAGTCCAGTCTTAACCCCATGTGTACATATCCCGATGTGTTGCTGTACATACTTTCGTTCCCTTGTTGCAGAGTGGCAAGGATCCTGAAACGCTTTGTCACATGACATGAGCGCATTAATGCCCCTGTGAGCGTAGTCCTTTGCCTGCCTGCCCACTTGCGCGTGTCCCGCAGCGTCCCGTGGCCAGGCCCCCCACGGGAACGCGTCAGGATGGGGCAACGAAGCACAATCAAATTTACACACCTTCCAACCCCTTTTGAATTTCAGCCCCTGCTTCTGAATTGTAATAGCTAGAATTAGTGTTGTGGCATGGATTCAAGCCCCTGCTTCTGCTTGAACACTGCTCGAGACATGTAGTCACACACGTCATCCGATGCCATCCTAATGTTACAGCTGTGTACTGCTACCGCCTCTGGCACGTGGTCTAAGCTCTTTGTGGAACCTGCCAATTTCGTGAACCAAACATTGTTGTTGTGGGCTTTCCCTTCTTTTCAGCATGTGATGCTCAAACGCTGCCACATCAGGACCACAGCATCAGTTTGCTTTGGAACAGCTGGAATTTTTGCCGCCCCAACGCTTACTTCTGATGGCAATCAACAACAATGCCTCAACTTTGCTTGGTCAGCATTGGGCATTGGTTGGATCTTACATCCAAATGATGACATGCTAGCTCCACGTTGATTGGTCTCCCATTGATAGAGAGAATCACGGGCAAAACTAGAGTCCAGCAACCTCTTCCTGAGTGTGTTACTGTAACATACCAATGGTTTTTACACAGCCTGGAAGAAAATGGCAGCGGTGTGGCATGGATCAGCCACCATACCAATCAGGGGTGGAAAAGGATGCATCAATATTTACTTCTGCTGACTGAAGATGTGCACACAAGCATAGTGCTACAATTCACTCTGCCATTTTCCCTTTTTGTGTCGGTTGCTTGTGCCATAGAGTTCTGTGCTGTTGTAATGCCCCCCCCTCCCCCCCTTGCACAATGACTGCACAACAAAAGTTAAGCAAATAATTTTTGTTTTGCAACGGCCGGGCGCCGGGAGGGGGTGGTCATAGGGTGGGCAGTTGCGTATGCCCGTTGGATGGGCAGGTCAGGAATCGCATACATGTTCTGTGGCATTGCTACAACAGTGCCATCAGACTTCCCATGAGCCTCCGCCAGGGCCACTAGGCATTTCCCCATACCCAGAATTCGGTAAGAAATAGCGGCATCCAGCGCACAACTCTGTAGGAACCCGCTCTTCATGAGTATGCCTGAGCTGGTGGATGCTATTGGCAAGCCTGAGGAAATGCCGTGCATGCAGTGCAGACTTTTGTATGTCGGCAACTATTTGAACCCTAGTCTTGACTTTTTTCCTCTAGTTGGGTGTTCCATTCCAGAATTTTTTTGGCTTCTTGTGCATTGAGGATATGGCACGTTTGAAATTCTACGCATGTTCACCCATTTTCAACCATTTGCCTATTTTTAACCGGTTTTGTTGCACGTTCTTTGTTATAGCTGGAGGGCGGATTATGATGATGGGGAATCACTGGATGTTGTGGACATTCACAATGCAACAAATCGGCAGGTGGGTTGTTACACACTCCAAAGCAGATTCCAACCTTCATGGTCATTGCTTTGCTATCTCTAGGAAACAATGTCTTTGTGGATTGTCTTTTGGGGGCACCTCAAGCGCAGTGCGCGCGCAGTGCAACTATTTGGGCGTCTGGCCGTACTAGAGACCCATACTTTGAGATACTAGGGGCCCCTAGGGGCATCATGGTGACCCGTAGCGGAGGTTTTGAGTTCTGATTTTGTTCCCCTTTGTTGGGGACCCCCGAGAATGTAGGGGTGATGTAGCATTTCCGCCTTCTTTTGGGCCCCAACCTTCCGGTGCTATTGAGGAAACCGGGACAATCTTTGAATCCACGGGTACGATTTGACTGCACCTACACAGGAGGACAATGATGATGAGGATGTTGTGGGTGATGATGGGGATGTTTGTGCCCTTTGTTGCACCAAGTCTGACCCTGAGAAGATGTCCATGTGTGACAAGTGTGAAGTGCAATATTGTACGGATTGCATGGACACACACACATGTGACAATGTGACTTTTGTTTGATTGTGCAACTGTGTTATGTTGTGCACACAAGTTGCGTATTCTCAATGTGTACTTAGTTGACAATGGAACAGAGAGACAGTTGTGTGTTCTTGAGGGTGGCGACCGATGCGCTGTGCATGGCTTTTCCAATTGTGCATGATGTGTGTTATGTGAAGGGAAGGTAGTTTGCATCTTTCTTGAGCTGCGGCAATTTGGGTCACCTAATTCTAAGGGCGTTTCCAAGGGGTGTGCTTGGGGGCTCTCCGGGGGGAACATAGTCTAAAAGTAGTGCGCAGTATGCGCACAGTGCAAAGACTCCCCCTTTATGAGCCAGCACTTGAACCCTCCATACGCACCCTCGGATCATTGCGAATCAGTAGCATGTTTTATCAGTAACGGCCCACACAGTGCTGCATATTGCTACAAGTTGGGCTTCAATGGGGTCAAGGTAGAACACCGATGTCCCCAAAAGGCTGCCACCATCTTCCAACACACTCACACAGTAGCAGATTGCTCTTGGCCACGGCCACCAATCACCAAATATGTGAAGATTTGTGTGACGCCTGCCTAAATGCATGGGGGTTTCCTCCGTTTCTCCCTGGCTAGGTTTCATTGTGTTGGCACTGTCCGCCGTGCACTCGCAGTGTACCACTTAGCCTGAGTGCCGTAATCATTGGGCTATCCCGCAGGCGGTGCAGGAGACTTGCCCCGTCCTCTATGGCCAGAGTACGTGGCACCAGGGCCTTTTTTTTTCTTCAGCTGTGTGCAGTGCGCTGCATGTCTCTTTGCATGGGTTTTAGGTTTGTTCATCTAGAAGCATGCCGAGCAATGTATCGGAGATTCTCGCGTTTTATTCTTGGGCGCTTCCTCTGCACTCAGTTATCAGCTTCATTAATTCATCAGGTCACTTTTTGCATGCAACGATTTCATGCCGTTTGAACCGACGGAGGCTCCATTTTTATGCAATTTATCTCGCATTCATGGTATGTTTGTCTAATTTGTGCTGTTTTTGCCTGTTCATTTTCCTGAATTAAGTGTTGGTGTGTTTGTTTCTGTGAGGAACATTTTCCTTTGTTGCCCATGATGAAGATGTGATTGCTGTTTGGACGTTTCGATCTACCGCTGCTAAAGCACCCGCCAACCTAAATGTTTCCGAGTTTTTGAGCATTTTCCAATACGATCGGTAGAACCACTGTCCTGAGCTGTATGAGCCCAGAAGCATGAGGAAAGGTACGACCAAGCTGTTTCCGCGCATTAAGATAGCAATATCTACAACCGCAGCATTGCTTCAAAGATCAACACAAACAAGAAAACATTGCATCAGAACCAGAGCGATTGTGTATGATGTTCAGCACACAGTATGTGGTTGGCATTGCATACGGACCAATGTGCGCAGATGGACAGGCAACAGGGACTTGGTGGGTTGAGCCTCCACACAAAATACATGTTGTGAAGTTCCCTGTAGTTGTACATCTGTGAGGTGCTGTATTGTCTGTGGCCGGGAACAAACAAAATGGTAAATGGTAAGCGACAAAGCATTGCTTTTTTTTTGGATGTGTTCTACTTCAAACACAGTTTTGGTCTTCGGTTCAACCCCATGCTACTATACAATTGGGGAGGTATGAATAAACAGTAGGCTCCCGGCGCCCGCGGCGCGGGATGGGGTACACACCTTCCTGCGAACACACGAGGTCACCACCGTTACGGGGGCCCACCTAGTGCGGCTCCCTCCGGCACCACCCGACGACTGCCGGGGGCCCAGGGCCCTGAGCCCCGCCCCAGACTGGGAGCTGTGGCGCGACGCGTGGGCCGAGTGGCTCCCCCGCCTCCCCTCCCAATGCCGATGGATGGCCACCGGCCCTCGCCCATACGGGGCTGACGCCACAGCCGACTCTCCACCCCTTCCCCCCCTCCCCCCCGCAGAGCACTGCACAGCACTGCCCACGGCACGACACTGATGCACCCGGAGGTAGTGGGAAGGGCGCACCTGCCACCACGCATGCCTACCACGATAACAGGGATGTCAGACTCCGATGGCTCCAGTAAGAAAAAGTGCTTCTCCAATGCTTTGAGGCATACTCTAGTTGTATTAGAGATGCACTGAGCACCCAGGCATTTCTATCTTAGTATTGGCCCCACCAAAGGTGGTGATAACACATTTTGACCTATGGAACCAAACACCCAATCAGGATATGGAGTGGACGCCTTAATCCCCTATCAATGTGAGGCAAATCATCTTTTCCTGAGTTGACTGAGAACTGACATATCCAGGGCAGAGCCTATGAATTTATCTATGTTTTCCCATGAATTCTTAGCTGTCCTAGTGGTATGCACCCTAGGGGGCTGGGCACCTCTTTTTGAGAGGTCCTGGGTTCAATTCCCGGTCAGCCTAGCTAAGTAGGAAGATCCCATGTGACATGACAGTGACCTCATCGCCACATGCCCTGCCACCTCAGCACATATGGGACCAAAAACAAAGAGTGCACATCTCCTGAGATGGCACTATGGAGAGAGAGTGACCATGGGGCAGTTTTCCAACTCTTTTCCAAAATATTTCAGCTATCTTTGTAAGTATGCAATCCAATTTGACCTGAGTTGCAGTTTCTGTGAATATCCTTTCATCTTTCACTGTTTACATTGCAGCCCTTCATGCTTTGATCCTGATTCTCTTCTACTTGCATATCTCTGGCTTGGGCTATCCTAGATTGATTGTATTTCAGCAAACAAAAGCTTTTCATCTTCAAAAACAAGCAGCAGGAAACCCTACACCAGCAGCAAGCAGCAGGAGAGGCACAAACACAGTGTTGAAATCACTATAAACCTTTCTGGTAGCAGAGGCAGACTGTCTCCGCGTACCGGCAGCAACTCCGTGCCGTACATCCAGTGCGCCGAGCAGTCACATACAAGCAGAAGGGAGAACGAAGATGGATACAAGGAAAGAGGACGCCGACGTGAAGACAGTGCCTGAGGCACCAGCAAGGCCAGCATCTGGTGAACCTGGACCTGGACCTAGCGCTGTACCTTCGGAGCCCTTACATGGGCCAGTGGACGTGGCTGAGGACTCTTTGGATGGACTCCAGTCGGCCTTCAGGGCCCTCTCAGTCAAGGAGGTGGTCACTCAGCCTGTGAAGAGGAAGAGAGAGAGCGAGAAGGATGGTGGAGACGAAGCAGACGAAGGAGAGGACCAAGGGCAAGACCTGACGAATGACCCTACCTTCGAAGGCGCACCAAGCGCTTCTGGCCTCCAGGCATCACGCTCTCCTATAACCACCACACTCCCAATTCCAGACCCAGCCGCTGCAACATCCACTCCCATAACCAACCCGCCTATGGCAGAGGGCACAGGCTTTACTGGCATGCCTGCGTACCCTGCCTATGGTTTGGGCCCACCTACCACTGCGTTTCCCGAGGCAACTACTGCCAGTGAGCCGGTGGCTTCCAGTTCTGCGCCGCAATGGTATGCGGCTGACTATCACCATCCTCTACCCGCTACGGGAACCTATGTGGATGTTCCTGGGTATGCACCTGGGTATGCAACCTTGAGTGGGTTGAGGAGAGGATCTGAGTCTCTTGGAGGCAGGAGTAGAGGATCGGGAAGATCCTCCAACAGGTCCCTGACCCGGTCGGAGATCAATGAGGTGCTCCGAGGAGCCACTTCTAAAATCGTGGGCGACCTCACTGAAGAGATCCGTGAGAAACTGAAGCCCCTGATGATCCCGCCCCAAGCGTCACCTACCACGGCCGGAGTGTCACCCCATCGAGTGCAGGCCAACCACCTGGTGGCAGGGCTGACAAACACCCTGGGGGGCCTGAGGAGTCGACCGATGCTGACCCCTGCAGCGATACCGAGAAGTCCTTTCGTACCGAGAACAGCCCAGCCGCCCTACAGCCACGTGACGAACTCTACAAGGGCCGAGCTGGACCGACTGGGGCTGACAGCCTTGAGGGCAATGGTGGACGTGGAGCCTTATGGCTCTAGTGATCTAGGCGGAGACCCCTCCGATGATGAGCCGCCGTCTATGACTTCTGCTTCGCCCTCGGAGGACAATGACCCGGAGGACCCCGAGAACCCAAAGGGAAAGAAGAAGATGAAGAAGAAGAAGACCCGACGCCCTGAGGGACGCAGGTCTCAGGAGGCGAAGGCTATTGCCACCTCCAAGATCGTGGTGAACCTGCCTGAGTTCACAGGCAAGGACCTCAGCAAGTTCGCTGAGAATTTTGGCCGGTTTCTCCGATTGACCGGCCAAACGCACGCTAGTGGACGAGTCAAGTGCGATCTGCTCCTGCAGTGCTGCAAGACCAAGTACCTGGAGAAGCAGGTCAGGCAGATCGTGACTAACTCCGCCACCTTTGCCGATGTGTTGGTTGCCTTGGAGAGGCAGTACCCGACCTATGAAACCGACCTCTCCATCAGGGCCGAGATCCAGAACCTGCCCGTGCTGCCCAACAACCCCAAACCTGGCAGGGTCTCTGAGCTGTTGGCTGACCTGGATCACTGGGCTGGACGATTGACGCCCGGCTCTTACAGCAGCGACGACCTGCTGTTCCTTGGTGGCCAAGCTCCCTCGAGAGCTGTGGGACGAGTGCAGTTCGACGGCGGAGCGCAAGGCTAGATCCCTCCGCTACGAGGATCCATGCGTGCTACTCCTGGAGCTGGCGCTGGAGAAGGAGAGCGACCAGCACCTGAAGAACTACCGTCCTGGAGGAACAGGTTCTGGAGGTCATGGCAAAGGGTACCAAGGGTCCAGAACCTGGGCAGGGGACTACCCCCAAACAAGCCCACGCCCGTATCATGGAGAACGTCAAGGAGCTCTTCTGGTGTGATGCCAGAGACGAGCAGGGCCACCTGCAGCATGCCCCTGACTGCGAGCAGCGAGACTGCTTCGTAGTTCAGGCGAAGCAGCAGGAGATGAACACCGGCGCCAAAGCGAAGCTGCGGGATCATTACAGGTGAACCATCACGTGTGCATTCTGCGGGAAGCGGAAGCACTACGAGGATGAGTGCTACCATAAGCAACGCCTATCGGCGAAGCTTAAGGGTGAAGATCCTGGCAAAGGCTCAGGCAAAGGTGGAGGCAAAGGCAAAGGCAACGGCCCCGGCAAGGCCAAGTCGAAAGGACGGGGACAAGGGCAAGACAAGAGTCAAGGTGGACGAGGAGGAGGCGCTAACCGCCAGCCAGACAAGGACAATAAGAACAAGGACAAGAACGGAGGCAACTCCAACCCTAATCCAGGGGGGAACTCCGAGCCCTCTGGACGGCAGTCTGGTCCTACCACACGCTCACAAACGCAGGCCCAGCAAGAACAAGGAGCCAAGCGTGAGCATGAAGGTGATGATGACGGTGAAACAGGCACAGGCACAGGGCATCATTGGATCATTGTGAAATCATGATGGAATGTAAATGTGCACAAAGTGGAGTATTGAATATGCACAAATAGTAACAAATATGCAGCAATTACTACATTTATGTATCCGCGATGTGAACGCGCGCGCTTGTCTGGTTACACCCCCCCACTAGGACACAACCCAGGGGGGCAGACCATGGGGCCGTGGCCGAAAAACCACAACAAAGCAAGTGAGTGCCAAATAAAAGAAAGAAAATGTGGGTTAAGAGCAACCCCAAGGGGGAAGAGAATGGGGTTACGCCACTACGGGATATTCCGGCCCAACCTACGAGGGAGATAGGGGGACTCCAGCAACCTAGGCCGTGTAGACTTAACTACTTCCCCAAGGCGAGAGGTACCAAGGGGTGAAGGCCGCCTAGGAGCTTCATATGGCTTCTCTCCCCACCAAAACACAAGAACATGGGAATAGAAGCCTAGAGCTAGTAGTGGTTCTACTACCCACGCAAAGGCACAACACTCAGCAACCCCCCCACTAAGCTGAAACTCAGGGGGTTGGCTGAAAATCAGAACTGATTTCTGAAAAAGAATGGGAGATTCAAAAATGCATGATCTGATGATGCTAATCATGGGCTGTGGAGCGGGGTTTTTTCTGATGTCCCCACCAACCCAGCTCAGATTTCCCCAAAATCTCTGATTGGGGTGTCCGTTCATAGTTTTGGAGCCAAAAAATAAGGCTGGGCTCCAAATTCCACAAAACAGTGGATTTAGCTTTTGGCACCCCAACGTGGGTTTTGATCGGCAGGATTGACCTGCTCAGTGGGCCAAAAACAGAGAAATGGCCCTGCCAAAAGGCAGAAAAACTGCTACCAGGCACCTGTAACCCTGGGCGAGGGGCACTAAACTGAAGTCCCTGAATCTAAAAATTTTCGTCTCCACTGGGGGTGGGGCTGTGAGTGGCAGCAGGGCTCTGCCAGCCCCAGATGGCCCTGACGAAGGCCATTACTGTACAAGCAGCTGGAAAAGACCTGAGATGGTCAGTGTAAAAGTAGATGGCAGTGGCGACGCCAAGTGGCAAACCCGTATCTGAGAAATGGCCACTGCCAAGGGAAGGACAGACAAGAGTGGACAGTGCCAGAAAGACTGTGCTGACTGGACAGACAGTGCAGTGGATCAAAGATGCAGTGCTGTGCTGACAGTGTGACTGACTGACAGCAAAACTGGAACAAACAAGGGCAGGGCAAACTGATTTGCCCACAGCCCCAAACAATGACTCTTTCTCTCTGCCTCTCTCTCTCTCTCTCTCTCTCTCTCTCTCTCTCTCTCTCTCTCTCTCTCTCTCTCTCTCTCTCTCTCTCGTCTCTCACCTTATGGCAACCGAGCAAGGCCAGTGCCCAGAACTCGGTGCACTGCAGCAGGGAACGTGGCAGTCAGCACACTGTTCCCAAAATCAATACCATCAGATGATTAGATTAAAGTTAGGTACCAGTGTTTAGGAACTAAGTTAGTTTCTACCCACGAGCTGGGAGGGTTCCTGTTATACCCACAAGCTGGGAGGGTTCCTACTAAACATCTGGCTAGGCTAGGGTGTTGATTACCCACAAGCTGGGAGGGTTCCTGTTATGCCCACAAGCTGGGAGGGTTCCTTCGCAGCACCCTAACCTACTAGACCCAACTTCCCATAAAATCTCTTATATGAGGTTTGGACTTGGGATTTAAGTCCAAGTACCCCGTGCACGTCTGCACCCAACCCAACTCTCACAGGGTGCACTGCCACCTACAGTGCTGCACCATCAGTGGTGCTTTTCCCTGGAGGTTGCTTGTTCCACCGATGAGGCGCCCTCAGACCGCATGTGCGTCTTGAAAAGATTTTTTATTCCCAGCGTTTGAATGATGAGGTGCATTTGATCTTTGAGCTGTTGGAGCTCAGCATCTCGCTGGAATCTGCAGGAGCAGTCGGCAGGACAGTACATGCCGTGTCCTGAAGGGCCTGAGCAGGCTGTCGGACCGCTGATCTCGGTGGTCCGCAGCCAGGAGTCCACTTGGGGAGCTCCTTCAGCCCTGATTTCCAGGCTTGCCTGCCTGGCCGCCTCTAAAATTCCCTCCTCAACCGCGGCGGCTAGATCGTCGCGGATGGAAACAGGGGGATGAGGGGCGGAGGGCCCGGGAACAGGTGCCCGGACCTTCTCCTTCGGGAAGGGGCTTGCCTCCCAGATCTGCAAAAAAATGGCAAAAGAGTCATCTTCTTGAGAACGCCACCACATCCTGGTATTAATTTCGTTCTGAAGGAGGAAAAAATATTCCGTTAAAAAATCAGAGGCGATTCTTTCTTGTTCGATCAGCTTCGACGAGGCTAAGTAACAAAGGGCCTCAAGGGCCTCAAGGTTACGGGTCACTTCTGGGGACAAATGGTCGTCCCAATGTGCCCAAGAGGCTGGTCGATTATAGCTAGGTACCTCACCTGGACCGCCCATCTCAATGTCGTTCAGATCGGCGTCAATGGTCTCAAAGGTTGGACATGCGTAAGGAATGTTGGTACCTGTCAGCTCCGTAAGCTCCACCGGAGCATTGCCATCGTCGTAGGCCGGCGGATTCCAGCTGCTCGATGGCCAGTTTCGACTGGGATGATGGTAATCTGGGTCTCCACAGCTGCTGATGTGTGCCCTTCTTGGGCAGCTTGGACTTGCGCAAGGCATTCCTCTCAAGGCCTCGTTCGCACAGCACCAAGGCAGTGTAATCGTTACTTCTCCAGAAGCGGCGGGGTCTACGGGGCCGTACTGGGGAGCGGGCTGTGGATGGGATGCCACTGAAGCAAGATTCAGGTAGCCTCTGCTACCATGAAAGTGCTGCCCTAGGTCGTGGATGGTGCCGGAGGGCTCAGGGCCGGCAAGACCAGGGGGGCAGGCACGCGAGGAGTCGACCTGAACGCTGCTGTTGGGGGCAGAACCAGATACACGGACACCAACGGAGGCAAGAGCGGCGACAACGGAGGCAAGATCGATGCTGATTGTTATCCGGCAAAAAATCCCAGTCTATGAAGAAAATTGATGCGGATATTCCTAAGTACATCTGAGTGTCCATATCTATCTGAAAAGATTTATAAAAATCCGATTGTGAAAAAATATTTGGCCGATCTGGCTCGCGCACGCGCGTCAGCGGCAAATGGCGATTCCGGGTAAATGATCGGAACGCGGCGGATTTACGATGAATGGACCGCGGAATCAGATCCGGCACATCAGAAATATATAGGTCTGATCCTGAGACTGAGCTGCGGGGCGGCGATTCCGCCGAAGCAGACAAAATGACCAAAATGTAGCCAATCTGGGGCAGATCTGCGAAAATCTGGGCAGATGGGGGTTAGCCGCACTTACACTCCCCCTCCAAAAACACACTGGGGTGTGTCTCTACGTCAACGAAGAACGTAGTGCGGGTAAGTCCCAGAAAAAAATAGAAATGTAGCCTCGATGGGGCAAAATCTGCTTGATCTGACCTGATTTGGGCTGAATTGGCACTGAATCAGTATGGATGAACCTGAAATGAGACAGAATGAGGAGTGACGAAGAGTCCTCCGTGCAGTAAAACATTAGGTTAAGGGCTAAAAGCATGTAAACGTATCGAGAATCGATACCAAACCATGCCCTGGTTGAGAATGAGGTAGATTATTGGTGGATTGAGTGGGAGAATCAAGAAATGGAGTGACATCTCGGCGCTCTGGCACAGTTTAGCTGTCGCGGGCACGCTACGGTGTCCTCCACGTACTCTACATCGTGTTACTCCCGCTTTTCTCGTTCTAAAAAGTGCAGCATGTGCCTCAGATTTGGCGCATCTGGTGGATGATCACAAGATTCAGCAAGATTGAGAATCAATTTGAGCAGAGATGAAGGAGATGAAACAATCACAGAGGGGGAAAACAAATACAAATGTAGTCTGCAGGCCCTAAGTGAACAGAAAAACATCAGCGTCAACGAAGTTAGGCAAAGCCGTAAACAGATCTTCGAGGAATGAGAGGAGATGACAAGGAAATCAACCTAAACTGTCCTAAAATGAGGGAATTTGCTCATTTTCCTAAGATGAAGGTGAAATGAAGCGGAATGTCTAGAACTGAAACTACTAACACCTTCGTTTAGACTAGAGTTAATATATATTGTCGTTTATTCAGCTGAATTGTGCTTTCCGGCACGTTGGTTCGCGAGCATCCAACAGATTCCATGAAAATGTGGATCATGTGATGATGCATCATGATGGGACATGATGGCCCTGGATCCTTGGCATGTAACGCGCCGAAGGTTCGCTGAAGGCGCTTTACTGACAGTATATAACTGAGAGACACCGAATAGCACTTTATTTACAGTGGCGGCGGTGTCAATCGACTTGGACAAGGCCCATCTTTCGATTGAGTCCCACAAGACACTTGGATTCACCATTTTCGACAGTTTCAGGTCGGATTGAGCTCACATTGGCGTGTGCCAAAAATACACCGAAGCTTACGGAAGCTCTGAGGTCCGAGAGGTTGCTGTTAGAAGTCCCTGGAGCTCCTATATGAAGGTTGTCTGAACAATTGACGTCGGGGTTTTGCTGCACTGTTGCGCAGAATGATGGACAAACCTGAGGAATTCAAGGTAAATTCAAGGAATCTGGATCTGAATCTGGACTTTGGCTTCAGCATCACGGCAAATGAAGGTAAGATCTGAGTTCCTGGCGTCGCATCTAGTGCCGCCAGTACTACAGGGGGTGCCTGTAGGGGTGAATGTCGCTGTGTGCTGTGTGTGTGAATGTCGCTGGCCAGCGTTTTTACTATGTACATTTGCTTCCATCTGCACGAGTAGCCAAATTCCAAAGATGCACAGACCAACAGAGACAAGATTACCCCGGATCTGCCCGAATTAAGCCTGAGTTTGGTTTTTTCTGGACACGGCAGCACATTCCGTGGCTTTCGGCAGCGTATCTAAGCCTTGTCTGCCGAACGGAGACCAAAGAAAAGTTGATTGACGTCAAATTATCAAACATTCGCAGTTCTCCACATCATGTCGTAATCAGGAAGAATGAACAGTGGATTGAGCAGAATGTGGTTTTTTCAAGTCGTCAGAACACTCACATTGGAATAAGTGGTCGACGGGGCGAGCAATTCGGCCAAGCACGAATACATGTGACCACCAACCTGTCTGGTGGGGCCCTCGTACGGCTTGGGCGCTGCAAATCAGCGGCCGAACTCGAAGCTTGGTCCTCATTTGGCTCCTGGGCTGGCCTGACCGCAGGAGGGGAGATCGACGGATCAGCCCTGGAAGGTGGCTGCTGAGGGCCGTAAAAGGCTGGATCTCGATTCACCACAGGTCTTTTTCCGTCGCTCTCCACCTGTCTGTCGGGTTTCGACAGACAGTCTGTCAGGAGTACGCCAATTTCGGGGTGCTTCTTGAGGAAGTCGATGAACCCCTTGGTGTACCCATGGACAAAAGAATGGGCTGGTTCCCAGTAGTTGTGACTGGAATCAAAGCCCCTCCACTCACATAGAAATTCCCATTCGCCCTTTTCGTCACGTCTTGCTTCTAAAATCCTCTTGAGTTCGTACTTCCCCCCTTCGATGACCCGATCGGACAAAAATTTGGAAGTCCAAAAAAGGGGTTTAACCCGATCATTGGGGGAGGGGATCTCTCTCTTGAGGCGATCGCCCGAAACTTCAATTTCCCTGCTGACATCCACACGAATCCTCCACCTGTTCTCACCTAGACGCGCTGTAACAGCGAATGGCCCCTCCCACAAGGGAAGAAGCTTATCATCTCCGTCCAGGGTGATTTCGGATTTTCGAAGCCAAACTCGATCATCGACTTCAAAATTGTGGGGGTTTTTTCGGCCTTGATTCTGGACCCAAAGCCAGTCAGCTTGATGCTTATCGATTAATTTCGAGACAGTTTTTTCTGCTCGTTGGCTTTCGTCCAAAAACAACGAAGCATCTTTACAAGGGCGAGGATTATTCAACGGCATGTTCCACCAACACTTCTTTCGTCCAAAGACAATTTCATTTGGAGAAAGGCCATGGTACAATGGCGTGTTGTGGTAACAGCGAAGCAATGCGAAGAGAACTTCAAGCCAATGGAAGTCTTTCTCACTGGCGAGCTCCTTACGAAGCATATTTATAATAGAGCGGCCGGCTCTTTCGCCAGGCAGCGCTCGATGTGAGTGGATTTCACATCTCAGGTGGTGGATTCCAAGGCGAGCACATAATTCCTTCCACCATTCGGAGGTGTACTCTTTGCCTGAGTCCGTAACCACCTCGGATGGGACGTCCCAACCTCCCGTCCAGGTCTGCGCGCACCATTTGGCGGCAGCTTTGCCAGTCATTGACTCGACGTTGCAAGGCAACACCTGAATGTAGCCAGAATGACGGCATTGTATAAGGAGCACTCCATTGACCTTTTTGTTGGTCCAATGGCACTCTTCGTCGTCGAGTTCACCAAGATGGAAAAAATCACTGGTGACTCTGTTAAAGAGGCGCTCCGGAATAGGGTGTGGCCTCAGATGGCCGTGCTTCTTCGCGCTGGGGGGCGTCGAGACAGCACATTGGGCACATCCGGCGGCTACTTTCATACAATGAGTATATAGCCTTGAGCCGAACAACCTATGTTTAATCATGGACCATAATCTACGGCCATGTGCGTGGGGGGACTCCCATTTGTGCCACCAGTTTAACACTCGGGGGGCCAGGGCGTCTGGTACGCACAATTTACCCTCCATGCACAGCTTCCCCCCATCCAACAAATATTCAGAATAAATTCCATCCTTGTGAGCATCTTTGGATTTGAGATTCTCAAGGACCTCTTTAAACATGGAATCATGCAGATAATCGTTCGTCCAGTCACGGATGATAAGGGAATCTTTCGGCAGGGGTGGAGTTTTGGCCGGATCTCGACGCTTAATGCCCTGAATCAACCGAATTCCACTTACAGGTCGGGTATACTCGAACCGTTTCACACTCCCTGAGGAGGGATCGGTGACTTTCTCTACGACTTTCAGTGATTTGGTTATAATCTCATGGGCATGCGCCGGATCTGAGAAGGCCGTGATATCATGGCACGGTAATGCATGCTGTTTAACAGAGCATTGCATGCATTCACGTCGAATGAGCTTTTTTTCTTCTTGATCCCACTCGATTACGACGTGGCGGTCCTGCTCCGTACCATGGATGTTGGTACTTTGCAGCCCCTCTGAAGCGGGGTAAGCCCATCGGCTCAGAGCATCCGCTACCGTGTTGTGTTTTCCAGGCAAATACGACACATGGAGGTCAAACAGACTGAGAAATTCATGCCATCTGGCCCGTCGACCAGCTGGGCTCGCGACAGTATCAATGTGTTCGGTGGCCCAATACTCCAGAGATCGATGATCTGTTAGGACCTCGACTCGATTGGTGCCAACCCACGATTGGTACTTCTTCAGCGCGCAGATTATGGCATAAGTCTCTTGCTCACGCGGTGACCATTGCATCTGGCGTGGAGCTAGCTTCCGAGACCAAAATGCAAGAGGGTAATGATCACCTGTGGCTTCATCAACCTGTTCAAGGACAGCTCCGATCGCGTACCTAGAAGCGTCGGTTCTTATGTAGAAGGGTCGGTCGAATTTCGGCACATGCAACGTGGCGACTTCGCAGAGGGCCGCCTTCAAGTGATGGAAGGCCTCCTCGCACTCGTCAGTCCACTTGACACGAACCTTCGAACCTGCCTTGCCCGCATCTCTCCCTACCTTCAATAGTTCAGTGAGGGGGGCAGCAAATTTGGCATAATTCGGCGCAAAAGTGTGGTAAAAATTGCAACAACCCAGGAATCCTCTCAATTCCGTGATCGTCTCAGGGCGCTTCCACTTCTGAATAGCGACGAGCTTCCCTGGACTGGGTCGTCGGGTGCCATTCTCAAGGAGAGAACCACAAAATTCGACTGATTTTAAAAATAGTTTTCCCTTCTTGGCCCACAAATCAGCTGATTGGCATCAAGAATGTCCAAAACCTGGTTCAGCTGCTTTTCATGTAGGGCCACCAGCTCGGCTTCGGTCAGTCCCTCCCCCTCTGTCGCGATGATTATGTCATCTATGTACACACTCACGAAGGCACGAAGCTCAGGATGAGCTGTAAAAAGCACATCCTCCATCATTCTTTGAAAAAACGAAGGGGCGTTCTTCAGGCCCATGGGCATGACCGTCCACTGGACTGGGCCACATGGCGTGCACATACAGGTGAGAGGTCGGCTGTCCTTCCTCAACGGCATTTGGTGAAAGCCGTGACGGAGATCCAGCACAGAAAACAAACGACCTCTTGCCCTCTTGGCGATTTCCTCCTCAATGAGGGGCAGGGGGTGTGAATCCGCCTTGGTTTCGGCGTTGAGGTTGCGAAAATCAACAACCATTCGCCAACCATCAATAGTGTTCTGGTCTGCAGGCGGCGGCTTCGGGACTGTGAAGGGTGCACAGCACCACTCGCTGGTCATACAACCCTCAAGCCAACCAAATTCCCTGAGATTTCTCTCGATTATTTTTCTGAGTATCTCATGTTTCTGTCCATGGTTCTCATAAGGACGCTGTTTCTTCGCCTTGTACCCTTCACGAAGCTCGATGAAGGCTTCACCGAACTGCCCACGGACAGGGGGGTTTTTGATCAACTTCCCCGAAAGGGTTGTGTCCTTCCGTTCCTCAAAAATCTTTTCTCTTTTCTTGGAACACAACTCAGTGTCCACCTGATCGCCAGGAAGTACTGTCGAAAAAACTTTGGCGATTTCTTCGGCCTTGGCAGGAAGAATCTTCTTAGGGATGTCCCTAAAAAGGTCCGTATCAACTGCCTCTTGAAGATAGGTGGGTCGAGTGTCGACATTCCAGAGATTCTCTTCGTGATCCAGCTCCTCGAAAGGATCTATGAAAGCTTCCACACAGGGTTTTTCATAAAAAACTCTGAATTTGCGGCGCGAAGAAAATTTTTTTGTCGTCCGTGCGCCGTAGATTCTTTTGGATGTAGATCGTATTGGGGAAGAGGGAGACGAGGCGGATCCATTTGACGTTGGATCACCTTCGGCATCTGACGGACAAAAATCAGAAAAAAAAGATTCATCATCAGTACCACGCTCAACCTCAGATTCAGACCCAACACAGGAATCAGTACTAGAATCAGCAGAATCAGAGTCAGAAAGCTTTCCATCCACCAGGAATGCACGCGAACTCCAGGGCCGCTGTGGCAGGGGACCTGTGTCGTCCCTGGCATACAGCTTAATCTTCCTGGGAAGTTCGATGTTATCTACACAAATGTCTTGCAATTCCTGAAACCAAGGCTTGTCATCCCACAAGGGCACAACTAAAATCGCCTGGGTTTTATCTTGCTTGATTTTGTGGATGACCTGCTGGATTAAGTGAAACGGAGGATTAATCCATAACTTCTTGTCCCATTTATGGGTCCAAGCGTCGCGAAAGTGCTTGTCAAAGCGCTTGTTCTCGCGGTTCGCAAAGGCATCACACTGTGGCCAAAAGGAATGGTGTTCATAAAAATATTCACAAATTGTATCGCGCCATTTGTCGACAACTCTGTAGGATGAAGAGTGCCAGCGCGAAGGGCGTCGTGGCTGGGAGTCCCTACGAAGGCATTCTAACTCTCGGGAGTAATCGGCACTCCCATTCACCTCTGCAATGGTGACATCTTCGCCAAACTTTGGTGTAACTTTTTGCTTCAAAAATTCTTCTGCACTTTTAAACCCTGCGTGCAAAAAACGAAATTCAGGACGCTCCAAGGGACCTGACTCCAGCAAAAAACAACGCCGATGACCTACGGGTGCCACCCTGTTCTTGCGAAGCCAAGGATGGCCCAAGTAAAGGTCATACTTTATGTCGGCACGATAGAAGTAGTCATCCTTAAGGATAACTTCCTCCACATTGCCTTCTTCCCAAAGGTCTTGAGCGACCAAATGAGTTGATATATAACAACCGCGCTGCCCACCTGCGAGAGAATGTCCAGAAACTCCCTCGAGGGTAACAGGATGAGGCGAATCAAACACGCAGTCGTCAGGCAAGAAAGAATTGGATTGGAGACTTACCTCCGATCCATTGTCACACAAACAAGTGGCGAGGTGGAAATTGCCCTTGCAATCAGAGACCCACAGCTTTGTGACAAACTGACGGGCCCTGTGCTTGGACTGTACACCAACCTCGTCCACTACAACAGAAGGATCCGCTGCCGGATCCAGGGGAGAGGAGACAAGCGACCCTACATCAAGTAGTTGTCGAGAAGGAATCTGGGGATCATGCCTGAAATCGCCTGGGGAAGGGCGATTTTCGTGGCTCCCCCAGGCGTTCCGATCTCCAGTGGCTGCGTTAACATTATGGACACACCCTGATTCGTCGACCCACTCATCTTGGAGCGGATCATCTGCTGGATTCAAGGCATTTAATTCATAATCTCGGTCCGCATCGGACACCTGATCTGCACCTGAGACCTGATCCACACGATGGTTGCCCTTTCCACGTCCACGGCCACGGCCGCCGGATGATGGACCTCCACCCTCGCCACGCCCTCTGCCCTTACCAGAGGAAGGGGTTCCCGAAGGATTTCCCTTACCTTTACCCTGGAATCCTAGAGCATTTCCCTTGTTTGCACCGGATTGAGGGGTTTGGCCTGGATTTCGATTTCCGCCTCCGGCGTTGCTATTGGGATTTTTCTGGCCGTTCGGCTGCCCACCGGAGCCGGATGGAGTCCGGTTTCCTGTGCCTTGGGACCCGCCAGGGCCTCCAGGATTTTTGTTTCCACCGGAGGGGGTCGGATTCCCTTTTCCAGCCTTTCCACCGTGCACCTGTCTGTCATTCCTGTCTGAATTCTGCGAATTACTGATATTTTCACCAATCACCTTGTGATCGTAAGGAGACCATCGGTGATTATCAGTAGAATGCGACTTAGCTCGGTTCGTAGAACCTAAAAGAAGGCAGATGCTACAGTGCTGCTGAACATTTCGGGTGTCATTCACCTTTTTGTTGCCCTTTTGGGCCCCATTTTGGGTGTTTTGCTGGGTATTCTTGTTTCCCCCAAGACCCTCATGGAAATTCTGGTTGGCGGCGTCGGCGAGCCGCTCAACCTCCTCCCAGAGTTCCTTCCGGGTGTACGAAAACACCCAGTTTTTGGCCCTCAGGCGATGGCCATGGAAGCTGACTCCCCTGTTGAGGACTTGGACAAACAAGTCCCGATCCTCGTGTTCATGAAACTTGATTTTCCACGTCTCCTCAGTGAATTTCACCTTAGAAAAGGACGTGGGGGAGCACTTTTGAAGTGCCTCCCTGACGGAAAACTTGTTGGCAGAGGCATCGAAGCCTTCCACCTCCGCCCACCAGGTCTCGACCTTTTCTTCGGACTGTTTGTTCCGAAGGATGGCGGCAGTTTCTGAGGGGATCTTGTCGAAAATCAGACTTTTCAGCTCGGCACTAGAAAATTTTTCGCCTGAATGTTCAGCTTCTTCCACTAAATTCCAGAAGCGCTGTTTTTTGTCTTGCACTTCGTGCAAAATTAATCCCGAGAATGAAGGAAAATTCTTCAACATTTGGTGGTAGTGGTCCTCTGGCAGCCGGGATCCACGTACCTCCAACTGTTCCCACACCTCATCAAAGGTAAGGGGGGAACTTGTATCCTCGCGATCACTCCAAGTCCTGAGCCAAGTGTTGGCCGGCGCTCCCTCAAGGCAATCCAAGAGGGCCATCAGGAATTGATCACCTTGGAGTTTTTGAGTCTTAACCCACAGTTGAAATTCCCGTTGGAACTGAGGCCAACTTCGGGGGTTCCCATTATACTTCGGTTGCTTGGCAACCTGACGAAGTCGCAAGGAAGTAGGGATAAGAAGCGAATCCAGCCCAACACCGGCCGTAATGGCAGACACCTTGGCGGCATCATTCGCCACACCAGCTCCGGCGAGGGTCTGGGCGAGCAACAGCTGGGCTAAGGTATTGGAATCAGCAGCAGGAGGGGCAGTACGGGAGGCAGTTCACTTGGCATTCTGAGCCTCAGTCCTAGCCTTCGCCGTCCTACTCTCAGAACGAGAGATTTTAACCCTTTCCTTCAGCTTGGTCCTGCTGATCTTTGCATCGGTGGTCCTGGAGTCCACCGAAGGAGCAATTGAAAAAATTTCTGTCGCCTCCTCCGATGGCTCTGTTGCTTGTTCCACCGATGAGGCGCCCTCAGACCGCATGTGCGTCTTGAAAAGATTTTTTATTCCCAGCGTTTGAATGATGAGGTGCATTTGATCTTTGAGCTGTTGGAGCTCAGCATCTCGCTGGAATCTGCAGGAGCAGTCGGCAGGACAGTACATGCCGTGTCCTGAAGGGCCTGAGCAGGCTGTCGGACCGCTGATCTCGGTGGTCCGCAGCCAGGAGTCCACTTGGGGAGCTCCTTCAGCCCTGATTTTCAGGCTTGCCTGCCTGGCCGCCTCTAAAATTCCCTCCTCAACCGCGGCGGCTAGATCGTCGCGGATGGAAACAGGGGGATGAGGGGCGGAGGGCCCGGGAACAGGTGCCCGGACCTTCTCTTTCGGGAAGGGGCTTGCCTCCCAGATCTGCAAAAAAATGGCAAAAGAGTCATCTTCTTGAGAACGCCACCACATCCTGGTATTAATTTCGTTCTGAAGGAGGAAAAAATATTCCGTTAAAAAATCAGAGGCGATTCTTTCTTGTTCGATCAGCTTAGACGAGGCTAAGTAACAAAGGGCCTCAAGGGCCTCAAGGTTACGGGTCACTTCTGGGGACAAATGGTCGTCCCAATGTGCCCAAGAGGCTGGTCGATTATAGCTAGGTACCTCACCTGGACCGCCCATCTCAATGTCGTTCAGATCGGCGTCAATGGTCTCAAAGGTTGGACATGCGTAAGGAATGTTGGTACCTGTCAGCTCCGTAAGCTCCACCGGAGCATTGCCATCGTCGTAGGCCGGCGGATTCCAGCTGCTCGATGGCGAGTTTCGACTGGGATGATGGTAATCTGGGTCTCCACAGCTGCTGATGTGTGCCCTTCTTGGGCAGCTTGGACTTGCGCAAGGCATTCCTCTCAAGGCCTCGTTCGCACAGCACCAAGGCAGTGTAATCGTTACTTCTCCAGAAGCGGCGGGGTCTACGGGGCCGTACTGGGGAGCGGGCTGTGGATGGGATGCCACTGAAGCAACATTCAGGTAGCCTCTGCTACCATGAAAGTGCTGCCCTAGGTCGTGGATGGTGCCAGAGGGCTCAGGGCCGGCAAGACCAGGGGGGCAGGCACGCGAGGAGTCGACCTGAACGCTGCTGTTGGGGGCAGAACCAGATACACGGACACCAACGGAGGCAAGAGCGGCGACAACGGAGGCAAGATCCATGCTGATTGTTATCCGGCAAAAAATCCCAGTCTATGAAGAAAATTGATGCGGATATTCCTAAGTACATCTGAGTGTCCATATCTATCTGAAAAGATTTATAAAAATCCGATTGTGAAAAAATATTTGGCCGATCTGGCTCGCGCACGCGCGTCAGCGGCAAATGGCGATTCCGGGTAAATGATCGGAACGCGGCGGATTTACGATGAATGGACCGCGGAATCAGATCCGGCACATCAGAAATATATAGGTCTGATCCTGAGACTGAGCTGCGGGGCGGCGATTCCGCCGAAGCAGACAAAATGACCAAAATGTAGCCAATCTGGGGCAGATCTGCGAAAATCTGGGCAGATGGGGGTTAGCCGCACTTACAAGGCACAGGCACAGGGCATCATTGGATCATTGTGAAATCATGATGGAATGTAAATGTGCACAAAGTGGAGTATTGAATATGCACAAATAGTAACAAATATGCAGCAATTACTACATTTATGTATCCGCGATGTGAACGCGCGCGCTTGTCTGGTTACACCCCCCCACTAGGACACAACCCAGGGGGGCACACCATGGGGCCGTGGCCGAAAAACCACAACAAAGCAAGTGAGTGCCAAAAAAGAGAGAAAATGTGGGTTAAGAGCAACCCCAAGGGGGAAGAGAATGGGGTTACGCCACTACGGGATATTCCGGCCCAACCTACGAGGGAGATAGGGGGACTCCAGCAACCTAGGCCGTGTAGACTTAACTACTTCCCCAAGGCGAGAGGTACCAAGGGGTGAAGGCCGCCTAGGAGCTTCATATGGCTTCTCTCCCCACCAAAACACAAGAACATGGGAATAGAAGCCTAGAGCTAGTAGTGGTTCTACTACCCACGCAAAGGCACAACACTCAGCAACCCCCCCACTAAGCTGAAACTCAGGGGGTTGGCTGAAAATCAGAACTGATTTCTGAAAAAGAATGGGAGATTCAAAAATGCATGATCTGATGATGCTAATCATGGGCTGTGGAGGGGGGTTTTTTCTGATGTCCCCACCAACCCAGCTCAGATTTCCCCAAAATCTCTGATTGGGGTGTCCGTTCATAGTTTTGGAGCCAAAAAATAAGGCTGGGCTCCAAATTCCACAAAACAGTGGATTTAGCTTTTGGCACCCCAAAGTGGGTTTTGATCGGCAGGATTGACCTGCTCAGTGGGCCAAAAACAGAGAAATGGCCCTGCCAAAAGGCAGAAAAACTGCTACCAGGCACCTGTAACCCTGGGCCAGGGGCACTAAACTGAAGTCCCTGAATCTAAAAATTTTCGTCTCCACTGGGGGTGGGGCTGTGAGTGGCAGCAGGGCTCTGCCAGCCCCAGATGGCCCTGACGAAGGCCATTACTGTACAAGCAGCTGGAAAAGACCTGAGATGGTCAGTGTAAAAGTAGATGGCAGTGGCGACGCGGAGTGGCAAACCCGTATCTGAGAAATGGCCACTGCCAAGGGAAGGACAGACAAGAGTGGACAGTGCCAGAAAGACTGTGCTGACTGGACAGACAGTGCAGTGTATCAAGGATGCAGTGCTGTGCTGACAGTGTGACTGACTGACAGCAAAACTGGAACAAACAAGGGCAGGGCAAACTGATTTGCCCACAGCCCCAAACAATGACTCTTTCTCTCTGCCTCTCTCTCTCTCTCTCTCTCTCTCTCTCTCTCTCTCTCTCTCTCTCTCTCTCTCTCTCTCTCTCTCTCTCTCTCTCTCTCTCTCTCTCTCTCTCTCTCTCTCTCTCTCTCTCTCTCTCTCTCTGTCTCTCACCTTATGGCAACCGAGCAAGGCCAGTGCCCAGAACTCGGTGCACTGCAGCAGGGAAAGTGGCAGTCAGCACACTGTTCCCAAAATCAATACCATCAGATGATTAGATTAAAGTTAGGTACCAGTGTTTAGGAACTAAGTTAGTTTCTACCCACGAGCTGGGAGGGTTCCTGTTATACCCACAAGCTGGGAGGGTTCCTACTAAACATCTGGCTAGGCTAGGGTGTTGATTACCCACAAGCTGGGAGGGTTCCTGTTACACCCACAAGCTGGGAGGGTTCCTTCGCAGCACCCTAACCTACTAGACCCAACTTCCCATAAAATCTCTTAGATGAGGTTTGGACTTGGGATTTAAGTCCAAGTACCCCGTGCACGTCTGCACCCAACCCAACTCTCACAGGGTGCACTGCCACCTACAGTGCTGCACCATCAGTGGTGCTTTTCCCTGGAGGTTATTAGCCCGTCTTGCCTCTCCCCACCTCCCTTAGATCCTCTGACCTTTTTGTAGGGAAGTTTTTTAACACAGTTTTTTACACCCCCCAGGATTGGTTACCTAGGCTGGAAACTGGGTGGGGGTGATCAAAGCAATAAATAACCTGTTGCTCCCTGGGAGGAGGCCAAACAGGAGCCTCAGCACTTGGCCTAAGGCTATGTCAGTTGAATTCCCAGCCTCAGCCGTAGGCTGAAGGCTTCTCGTATTTTCTCCTAGGGTCATTGTGATCATAGTTGCTCTAGTGCAACTTATGTTAGATGTTGGTGTGAGGAGGGTTTCCCAGCCCCCCCCCACCCAAAAGAAAAGGTGGTTAGTTGTCACTGCCTTACCTCCTGCGCACCCAAACACTCACGGCGAGCACAAACACACACCAACAAGCGCAAACAAGCGCAAAATCCGTTCCTTGGTGGGGTGGGGGGTACCCAACTAACCGGCTCAAGGCAATGACAACCAATGACCCAGGTTTTCACCCAAAACTTATCTCAAGCTCCAAAGGGAGCACAATTCGAAGCGAAGAGAGCCAAAAAGAGTCGACGGACGTCGACTCAACCAAAAACGAACCGAGATAAAAACATTCAACAAGCCCACGCACCTGCCCCCCCAGCCACCATGACAGCAACACCCAAACTGTCAAAAAACAGCAGTAGGACCCCGAATGACCAGGAAAAACAGGTTTCGTAAGCTCCAAAGGGAGCAAAACTCGACGAACCAAACGACGAACGCGTCGAAACTCGACGAAACTCGACGAAACTCGACGACGACGACGAACGAACAAAACGAAACTGCACTGACCCTGCACTAATCCTAGGCCACACTGTATACCTTACCTTAACCTTGTAACCAAAAAAAAGACAAGGATGTGCACAAAAGCGTCGACCCAGGAGGCTTGGCTGTCCCCCTGGGGACAAGCACTGCCGCCGGCAAACAACACAAAACCCAGGAGGCGCGCCTGGCCTCTCTGGGCACCGGATCTAGCCCCTTTATCTGCTTTGGGGCAAAAACCTCAAATAAATTGAAACAAGGCCCTTCAAGGCCACCAGTCAAATACAAGGCCTGAAAAAGGCCACAGGAGTGCAATTAAAAGGTAAACTAGCCCCTTTATCTGCTTTGGGGCAGCTGCAAAGGCCACTCGTGGGCCATGGAAACAATGGTGCACAAAAAGGCCTGAAAGTGCTGCCCTAGGTCGTGGATGGTGCCAGAGGGCTCAGGGCCGGCAAGACCAGGGGGGCAGGCACGCGAGGAGTCGACCCGAACGCTGCTGTTGGCAGCAGAACCGGATACACGGGCACCAACGGAGGCAAGAGCGGCGACAACGGAGGCAAGATCCATGCTGATTGTTATCTGGCAAAAAATCCCAGTCTAAGAAGAAAATTGATGCGGATATTCCTAAGTACATCTGAGTGTCCATATCTATCTGAAAAGATTTATAAAAATCCGATTGTGAAAAAATATTTGGCCGATCTGGCTCGCGCGCGCGCGTCAGCGGCAATTGGCGATTCCGGGTAAATGATCGGAACGCGGCGGATTTACGATGAATGGACCGCGAAATCAGATCCGGCACATCAGAAATATATAGGTCTGACCCTGAGACTGAGCTGCGGGGCGGCGATTCCGCCGAAGCAGAGGAAATGACCAAAATGTAGCCAATCTGGGGCAGATCTGCGAAAATCTGAGCAGATGGGGGTTAGCCGCACTTACACTCCCCCTCCAAAAACACACTGGGGTGTGTCTCTACGTCAACGAAGAACGTAGTGCGGGTAAGTCCCAGAAGAAAATAGAAATGTAACCTCGATGGGGCGAAATCTGCTTGATCTGACCTGATTTGGGCTGAATTGGCACCGAATCAGGATGGATGAACCTGAAATGAGACAGAATGAGGAGTGACGAACAGTCCTCCGGGCAGTAAAACATTAGGTTAAGGGCTAAAAAGCATGTAAACGTATCGAGAATCGATACCAAACCATGCCCTGGTTGAGAATGAGGTAGATTATTGGTGGATTGAGTGGGAGAATCAAGAAATGGAGTGACATCTCGGCGCTCTGGCACAGTTTAGCTGTCGCGGGCACGCTACGGTGTCCTCCACGTACTCTACATCGTGTTACTCCCGCTTTTCTCGTTCTGAAAAGTGCAGCATGTGCCTCAGATTTGGCGCATCTGGTGGATGATCACAAGATTCAGCAAGATTGAGATTCAATTTGAGCAGAGATGAAGGAGATGAAACAATCACAGAGAGGGAAAACAAATACAAATGTAGTCTGCAGGCCCTAAGTGAACAGAAAAACATCAGCGTCAACGAAGTTAGGCAAAGCCGTAAACAGATCTTCGAGGAATGAGAGGAGATGACAAGGAAATCAACCTAAACTGTCCTAAAATGAGCAAATTTCCTAAGATGAAGGTGAAATGAAGCGGAATGTCTAGAACTGAAACTACTAACACCTTCGTTTAGACTAGAGTTAATATATATTGTCGTTTATTCAGCTGAATTATGCTTTCCGGCACGTTGGTTCGCGAGCATCCAACAGATTCCATGAAAATGTGGATCATGTGATGATGCATCATGATGGGACGTGATGGCCCTGGATCCTTGGCATGTAACGCGCCGAAGGTTCGCTGAAGGCGCTTTACTGACAGTATATAACTGAGAGACACCGAATAGTCCTTTATTTACAGTGGCTGCGGTGTCAATCGACTTGGACAAGGCCCATCTTTCGATTGAGTCCCACAAGACACTTGGATTCACCATTTTCGACAGTTTCAGGTCGGATTGGGCTCACATTGACGTGTGCCAAAAATACACCGAAGCTTACGGACCTCAGAGGTTGCTGTTAGAAGTCCCTAGAGCTCCTATATGAAGGTTGTCTGAACAATTGACGTCGGGGTTTTGCGCAACAGTGGCAGAATGATGGACAAACCTGAGGAATTCAAGGTAAATGCAAGGAATCTGGATCTGAATCTGGACTTTGGCTTCAGCATCACGGCAAATGAAGGTAAGATCTGAGTTCTACTACAGGGGGTGCCTGTAGGGGTGAATGTCGCTGGCCAGCGTTTTTACTATGTACATTTGCTTCCATCTGCACGAGTAGCCAAATTCCAAAGATGCACAGACCAACAGAGACAAGATTACCCCGGATCTGCCTGAATTAAGCCTGAGTTTGGTTTTTTCTGGACACGGCAGCACACTTCGTGGCTTTCGGCAGCGTATCTACGCCTTGTCTGCCGAACGGAGACCAAAGAAAAGTTGATTGACGTCAAATTATCAAACATTCGCAGTTCTCCACATCATGTCGTAATCAGGAAGAATGAACAGTGGATTGAGCAGAATGTGGTTTTTTCAAGTCGTCAGAACACTCACATTGGAATAAGTGGTCGACGGGGCGAGGCGTCGGCGACTCAAGTCACGACGGGTCTCCCTCAATTCGGGCAAGCACGAATACATGTGACCACCAACCTGTCTGGTGGGGCCCTCGTACGGCTTGGGCGCTGCAAATCAGCGGCCGAACTCGAAGCTTGGTCCTCATTTGGCTCCTGGGCTGGCCTGACCGCAGGAGGGGAGATCGACGGATCAGCCTTGAAAGGTGGCTGCTGAGGGCCGTAAAAGGCTGGATCTCGATTCACCACAGGTCTTTTTCCGCCGCTCTTCACCTGTCTGTCGGGTTTCGACAGACAGTCTGTCAGAAGTACGCCAATTTCGGGGTGCTTCTTGAGGAAGTCGATGAACCCCTTGGTGTACCCATGGACAAAAGAATGGGCTGGTTCCCAGTTGTTGTGACTGGAATCAAAGCCCCTCCACTCACAGAGAAATTCCCTTTCGCCCTTTTCGTCACGTCTTGCCTCCAAAATCCTCTTGAGTTCGTACTTCCCCCCTTTGATGACCGGATCGGACAAAAATTTCGAAGTCCAAAAAAGGGGTTTAACCCGATCCTTGGGGGAGGGGATCTCTCTCTTGAGGCGATCGCCCGAAACTTCAATTTCCCTGCTGACATCCACACGAATCCTCCACCTGATCTCACCTAGACGCGCTGTAACAGCGAATGGCCCCTCCCACAAGGGAAGAAGCTTATCATCTCCGTCCAGGGTGGTTTCGGATTTTCGAAGCCAAACTCGATCATCGACTTCAAAATTGTGGGGGTTTTTTTCGGCCTTGATTCTGGACCCAAAGCCAGTCAGCTTGATGCTTATCGAATAATTTCGAGACAGTTTTTTCTGCTCGTTGGATTTCGTCCAAAAACAACGAAGCATCTTTACAAGGGCGAGGATTATTCAACGGCATGTTCCACCAACACTTCTTTCGTCCAAAGACAATTTCATTTGGAGAAAGGCCATGGTACAATGGCGTGTTGTGGTAACGGCGAAGCAATGCGAAGAGAACTTCAAGCCAATGCAAGTCTTTCTCACTGGCGAGCTCCTTACGAAGCATATTTATAATAGAGCGGCCGGCTCTTTCGCCAGGCAGCGCTCGATGTGAGTGGATTTCACATCTCAGGTGGTGGATTCCAAGGCGAGCACATAATTCCTTCCACCATTCCGAGGTGTACTCTTTGCCTGAGTCCGTAACCACCTCGGATGGGACGTCCCAACCTCCCATCCAGGTCTGCGCGCACCATTTGGCGGCAGCTTTGCCAGTCATTGACTCGACGTTGCAAGGCAACACCTGAATGTAGCCAGAATGACGGCATTGTATAAGGAGCACTCCATTGACCTTTTTGTTGGTCCAATGGCACTCTTCGTCGTCGAGTTCACCAAGATGGAAAAAATCACTGGTGACTCTGTTAAGGAGGCGCTCCGGAATAGGGTGTGGCCTCAGATGGCCGTGCTTCTTCGCGCTGGGGGGCGTCGAGACAGCACACTGGGCACATCCGGCGGCTACTTTCATACAATGAGTATATAGCCTTGAGCCGAATAACCTATGTTTAATCATCGACCATAATCTACGGCCATGTGCGTGGGGGGACTCCCATTTGTGCCACCAGTTTAACACTCGGGTGGCCAGGGCGTCTGGTACGCACAATTTACCCTCCATGCACAGCTTCCCCCCATCCAACGAATATTCAGAATAAATTCCATCCTTGTGAGCATCTTTGGATTTGAGATTCTCAAAGACCTCTTTAAACATGGAATCATGCAGATAATCGTTCGTCCAGTCACGGATGATAAGGGAATCTTTCGGCAGGGGTGGAGTTTTGGCCGGATCTCGACGCTTAATGCCCTGAATCAACCGAAATCCACTTACAGGTCGGGTATACTCGAACCGTTTCACACTCCCTGAGGAGGGATCGGTGACTTTCTCCACGACTTTCAGTGATTTGGTGATAATCTCATGGGCATGCGCCGGATCTGAGAAGGCCGTGATATCATGACACGGTAATGCGTGCTGTTTAACAGAGCATTGCATGCATTCACGTCGAATGAGCTTTTTTTCTTCTTGATCCCACTCGATTACGACGTGGCGGTCCTGCTCCGTACCATGGATGTTGGTACTTTGCAGCCCCTCTGAAGCGGGGTAAGCCCATCGGCTCAGAGCATCTGCTACCGTGTTGTGTTTTCCAGGCAAATACGACACATGGAGGTCAAACAGACTGACAAATTCATGCCATCTGGCCCGTCGACCAGCTGGGCTCGCGATAGTATCAATGTGTTCGGTGGCCCAATACTCCAGAGATCGATGATCCGTCAGGATCTCGACTCGATTGGTGCCAACCCACGATGGGTACTTCTTCAGAGGGCAGATTATGGCATAAGTCTCTTGCTCACGCGGTGACCATTGCATCTGTCGTGGAGCTAGCTTCCGAGACCAAAATGCAAGAGGGCAATGATCACCTGTGGCTTCATCAACCTGTTCAAGGACAGCTCCGATCGCGTACCTAGAAGCGTCGGTTCTTATGTAGAAGGGTCGGTCGAATTTCGGCACATGCAACGTGGCGACTTCGCAGAGGGCCGCCTTCAAGTGATGGAAGGCCTCCTCGCACTCGTCAGTCCACTTGACACGAACCTTCGAACCTGCCTTGCCCGCATCTCTCCCTACCTTCAATAGTTCAGTGAGGGGGGCAGCAAATTTGGCATAATTCGGCACAAAAGTGTGGTAAAAATTGCAACAACCCAGGAATCCTCTCAATTCCGTGATCGTCTCAGGGCGCTTCCACTTCTGAATAGCGACGAGCTTCCCTGCACTGGGTCGTCGGGTGCCATTCTCAAGGAGAGAACCACGAAATTCGACTGATTTTAAAAATAGTTTTCCCTTCTTTGGCCCACGAATCAGCTGATTGGCATCAAGAATGTCCAAAACCTGGTTCAGCTGCTTTTCATGTAGGGCCACCAGCTCGGCTTCGGTCAGTCCCTCCCCCTCTGTCGCGATGATTATGTCATCTATGTACACACTCACGAAGGCACGAAGCTCAGGATAAGCTGTAAAAAGCACATCCTCCATCATTCTTTGAAAAAACGAAACGGGGTTTTTCAGGCCCATGGGCATGACCGTCCACTGGACTGGGCCACATGGCGTGCACATACAGGTGAGAGGTCGGCTGTCCTTCCTCAACGGCATTTGGTGAAAGCCGTGACGGAGATCCAGCACAGAAAACAAACGACCTCTTGCCCTCTTGGCGATTTCCTCCTCAATGAGGGGCAGGGGGTGTGACTCCACCTTGGTTTCGGCGTTGAGGTTGCGAAAATCAACAACCATTCGCCAACCATCAATAGTGTTCTGGTCTGCAGGCGGCGGCTTCGGGACTGTGAAGGGTGCACAGCACCACTCGCTGGTCATACAACCCTCAAGCCAACCAAATTCCCTGAGATTTCTCTCGATTATTTTTCTGAGTATCTCATGTTTCTGTCCATGGTTCTCATAAGGACGCTGTTTCTTCGCCTTGTACCCTTCACGAAGCTCGATGAAGGCTTCACCGAACTGCCCACGGACAGGGGGGTTTTTGATCAACTTCCCCGAAAGGGTTGTGTCCTTCCGTTCCTCAAAAATCTTTTCTCTTTTCTTGGAACACAACTCAGTGTCCACCTGATCGCCAGGAATTACTGTCGAAAAGACTTTGGCGATTTCTTCGGCCTTGGCAGGAAGAATCTTCTTACGGATGTCCCTAAAAAGGTCCGTATCAACTGCCTCTTGAAGATAGGTGGGTCGAGTGTCGACATTCCAGAGATTCTCTTCGTGATCCAGCTCCTCGAAAGGATCTATGAAAGCTTCCACACGGGGTTTTTCATAAAAAACTCTGAATTTGCGGCGCGAAGAAAATTTTTTTGTCGTCCGTGCGCCGTACATTCTTTTGGATGTAGATCGTATTGGGGAAGAGGGAGACGAGGCGGATCCATTTGACGTTGGATCACTTTCGGCATCTGACGGACAAAAATCAGAAAAAATAGATTCATCATCAGTACCACGCTCAACCTCAGATTCAGACCCAACACAGGAATCAGTACTAGAATCAGCAGAATCAGAGTCAGAAAGCTTTCCATCCACCAGGAATGCAAGCGAACTCCAGGGCCGCTGTGGCAGGGGACCTGTGTCGTCCCTGGCATACAGCTTAATCTTCCTGGGAAGTTCGATGTAATCTACACAAATGTCTTGCAATTCCTGAAACCAAGGCTTGTCGTCCCACAAGGGCACAACTAAAATCGCCTGGGTTTTATCTTGCTTGATTTTGTGGATGACCTGCTGGATTAAGTGAAACGGAGGATTAATCCATAACTTCTTGTCCCATTTATGGGTCCAAGCGTCGCGAAAGTGCTTGTCAAAGCGCTTGTTCTCGCGGTTAGCAAAGGCATCACACTGTGGACAAAAGGAATGGTGTTCATAAAAATATTCACAAATTGCATCGCGCAATTTGTCGACGACTCTGTAGGATGAAGAGTGCCAGCGCGAAGGGCGTCGTGGCTGGGAGTCCCTACGAAGACATTCTAACTCTCGGGAGTAATCGGCACTCCCATTCACCTCTGCAATGGTGACATCTTCGCCAAACTTTGGTGTAACCTTTTGCTTCAAAAATTCTTCTGCACTTTTAAACCCTGCGTGCAAAAAACGAAATTCAGGACGCTCCAAGGGACCTGACTCCAGCAAAAAACAACGCCGATGACCTACGGGCGCCACCCTGTTCTTGCGAAGCCAAGGATGGCCCAAGTAAAGGTCATACTTTATGTCGGCACGATAGAAGTAGTCATCCTTAAGGATAACTTCCTCCACATTGCCATCTTCCCAAAGGTCCTGAGCGACCAAATGAGTTGATATATAACAACCGCGTTGCCCACCTGCGAGAGAATGTCCAGAAACTCCCTCGAGGGTAACAGGATGAGGCGAATCAAACACGCAGTCGTCAGGCAAGAAAGAATTGGATTGGAGATTTACCTCCGATCCATTGTCACACAAACAAGTGGCGAGGTGGAAATTGCCCTTGCAATCAGAGACCCACAGCTTTGTGACAAACTGACGGGCCCTGTGCTTGGACTGTACACCAACCTCGTCCACTACAACAGAAGGATCCGCTGCCGGATCCAGGGGAGAGGAGACAAGCGACCCTACATCAAGTAGTTGTCGAGAAGGAATCTGGGGATCATGCCTGAAATCGCCTGGGGAGGGGCGATTTTCGTGGCTCCCCTAGGCGTTCTGACCTCCAGTGTCTGCGTTAACATTATGGACACACCCTGATTCGTCGACCCACTCATCTTGGAGCGGATCATCTGCTGGATTCAAGGCATTTAATTCATAATCTCGGTCCGCATCGGACACCTGATCTGCACCTGAGACCTGATCCACACGATGGTTGCCCTTTCCACGTCCACGGCCACGGCCGCCGGATGATGGACCTCCACCCTCGCCACGCCCTCTGCCCTTACCAGAGAAAGGGGTTCCTGAAGGATTTCCCTTACCTTTACCCTGGAATCCTAGAGCATTTCCCTTGTTTGCACCGGATTGAGGGGTTTGGCCTGGATTTGGATTTCCGCCTCCGGCGTTGCTATTGGGATTTTTCTGGCCGTTCGGCTGCCCACCGGAGCCGGATGGAGTCCGGTTTCCTGTGCCTTGGGACCCGCCAGGGCCTCCAGGATTTTTGTTTCCACCGGAGGGGGTCGGATTCCCTTTTCCAGCCTTCCCACCGTGCACCTGTCTGTCATTCCTGTCTGAATTCTGCGAATTACTGATATTTTCACCAATCACCTTGTGATCGTAAGGAGACCATCGGTGATTATCAGTAGAATGCGACTTAGCTCGGTTCGTAGAACCTAAAAGAAGGCAGATGCTACAGTGCTGCTGAACATTCCGGGTGTCATTCACCTTTTTGTTGCCCTTTTGGGCCCCATTTTGGGTGTTTTGCTGGGTATTCTTGTTTCCCCCAAGACCCTCATGGAAATTCTGGTTGGCGGCGTCGGCGAGCCGCTCAACCTCCTCCCAGAGTTCCTTCGGGGTGTACGAAAACACCCAGTTTTTTGCCCTCAGGCGATGGCCATGGAAGCTGACTCCCCTGTTGAGGACTTGGACAAACAAGTCCCGATCCTCGTGCTCATGAAACTTTATTTTCCACGTCTCTTCGGTGAATTTCACCTTAGAAAAGGACGTGGGGGAGCACTTTTGAAGTGCCTCCCTGACGGAAAACTTGTTGGCAGAGGCATCGAAGCCTTCCACCTCCGCCCACCAGGTCTTGACCTTTTCTTCGGACTGTTTGTTCCGAAGGGTGGCGGCAGTTTCTGAGGGGATCTTGTCGAAAATCAGACTTTTCAGCTCGGCACTAGAAAATTTTTCGCCTGAATGTTCAGCTTCTTCCACTAAATTCCAGAAGCGCTGTTTTTTGTCTTGCACTTCGTGCAAAACTAATCGCGAGAATGAAGGAAAATTCTCCAACATTTGGTGGTAGTGGTCCTCTGGCAGCCGGGATCCACGTACCTCCAACTGTTCCCACACCTCATCAAAGGTAAGGGGGGAACTTGTATCCTCGCGATCACTCCAAGTCCTGAGCCAAGTGTTGGCCGGCGGTCCCTCAAGGCAATCCAAGAGGGCCATCAGGAACTGATCATCTTGGAGTTTTTGAGTCTTAACCCACAGTTTAAATTCCCGTTGGAACTGAGGCCAACGTCGGGGGTTCCCATTATACTTCGGTTGCTTGGCAACCTGACGAAGTCGCAAGGAAGTAGGGTTAAGAAGCGAATCCAGCCCAACACCGGCCGTAATGGCCGACACCTTGGCGGCATCATTCGCCACACCAGCTCCGGCGAGGGTCTGGGCGAGCAACAGCTGGGCTAAGGTATTGGAATCAGCAGCAGGAGGGGCAGTACGGGAGGCAGTTCACTTGGCATTCTGAGCCTCAGTCCTAGCCTTCGCCGTCCTACTGTCAGAACGAGAGATTTCAACCCTTTCCTTTAGCTTGGTCCTGCTGATCCTTGCATCGGTGGTCCTGGAGTCCACCGAAGGAGCAATTGAAAAAATTTCTGTCGCCTCCTCCGATGGCTCTGTTGCTTGTCCCACCGATGAGGCGCCCTCAGACCGCATGTGCGTCTTGAAAAGATTTTTTATTCCCAGCGTTTGAATGATGAGGTGCATTTGATCTTTGAGCTGTTGGAGCTCAGCATCTCGCTGGAATCTGCAGCAGCAGTCGGCAGGACAGTACATGCCGTGTCCTGAAGGGCCTGAGCAGGCTGTCGGACCGCTGATCTCGGTGGTCCGCAGCCAGGAGTCCACTTGGGGAGCTCCTTCAGCCCTGATTTCCAGGCTTGCCTGCCTGGCCGCCTCTAAAATTCCCTCCTCAACCGCGGCGGCTAGATCGTCGCGGATGGAAACAGGGGGATGAGGGGCGGAGGGCCCGGGAACAGGTGCCCGGACCTTCTCCTTCGGGAAGGGGCTTGCCTCCCAGATCTGCAAAAAAATGGCAAAAGAGTCATCTTCTTGAGAACGCCACCACATCCTGGTATTAATTTCGTTCTGAAGGAGGAAAAAATATTCCGTTAAAAAATCAGAGGCGATTCTTTCTTGTTCGATCAGCTTAGACGAGGCTAAGTAACAAAGGGCCTCAAGGGCCTCAAGGTTACGGGTCACTTCTGGGGATAAATGGTCGTCCCAGTGTGCCCAAGAGGCTGGTCGATTATAGCTAGGTACCTCACCTGGACCGCCCATCTCAATGTCGTTCAGATCGGCGTCCATGGTCTCAAATGTTGGACATCCGTAAGGAAGGTTGGTACCTGCCAGCTCCGTAAGCTCCACCGGAGCATTGCCATCGTCGTAGGCCGGCGGATTCCAGCTGCTCGATGGCCAGTTTCGACTGGGATGATGGTAATCTGGGTCCCCACAGCTGCTGATGTGCGCCCTTCTTGGGCAGCTTGGACTTGCGCAAGGCATTCCTCTCAAGGCCTCGTTCGCACAGCACCATGGTATCGTAATCGTTACTTCTCCAGAAGCGGCGGGGTCTACGGGGCCGTACTGGGGAGCGGGCTGTGGATGGGATGCCACTGAAGCAGCATTCAGGTAGCCTCTGCTACCATGAAGGTGCTGCCCTAGGTCGTGGATGGTGCCGGAGGGCTCAGGGCCGGCAAGACCAGGGGGGCAGGCACGCGAGGAGTCGACCCGAACGCTGCTGTTGGGGGCAGAACCGGATACACGGGCACCAACGGAGGCAAGAGCGGCGACGACGGAGGCAAGATCCATGCTGATTGTTATCCGGCAAAAAATCCCAGTCTAAGAAGAAAATTGATGCGGATATTCCTAAGTACATCTGAGTGTCCATATCTATCTGAAAAGATTTATAAAAATCCGATTGTGAAAAAATATTTGGCCGATCTGGCTCGCGCGCGCGCGTCAGCGGCAATTGGCAATTCCGGGTAAATGATCCGAACGCGGCGGATTTACGATGAATGGACCGCGGAAACAGATCCGGCACATCAGAAATATATAGGTCTGATCCTGAGACTGAGCTGCGGGGCGGCGATTCCGCCGAAGCAGAGAAAATGACCAAAATGTAGCCAATCTGGGGCAGATCTGCGAAAATCTGAGCAGATGGGGGTTAGCCGCACTTACAAGGCCACTCAAGGGCCAAGGCATGCCATGATGCAAAAGTGCACACAAGTGTGATACAAACACATAATTATTATGTAGCCTCTTGATTATTGCACCCTTCTACCCACAGTGACCTGCTGAGAAGGCAGCCCAAACCAACGAAGGCGATGAACTCGACTCTGCCTCCACAGCACCCGCGAAGTACTGGAAGGCAATGGTCTGGGCAGCCAAACCAGAGATCTCTAACCCATAGTCATCAGGGTACTCAACAGTCAGGTAGTCCAGGATGGAGGCCGCAAAGAAGGCGATGCAAGGGCCCCAAGGCTGGATGCGGGGCCAAACTCGGCAAAGAAGGTGTAGTCGATCATAATGCAGCCCCAACGACTGCAGTGGTCTGGGACAGGGTGAAGGTGAGGGTGAAAAAACCCCAAGTATCCCAATAAATTAAGTTGAAGGTAGGGGCACCAGTAGCCCCAAAACCCAAATAAGGCCGTAATGGCCATAGCCCTGGCCAGCCTGCTGCAGAGTAGCGCAGCAGCAGGACCGTAATCAGCAAAAAAAAATTGCTGTGGCCTCTGCACCATGAAACAGGCAGTGGCACAGGGCATCATTGGATCATTGTGAAATCATGATGGAATCTAAATGTGCACAAAGTGGAGTATTGAATATGCACAAATAGTAACAAATATGCAGCAATTACTACCTGTATGTATCCGCGATGTGAACGCGCGCGCTTGTCTGGTTACAACGGCAACGCTAAGAAGAGGAGCCGTTCAATGAGGATGGCCCGCAAACTGCGGAACAAGGGGTTCAAGCTGACCTGTCCCGCGGAGTTCTGACGGGGACGCTCCGGTGGCACCCAAGACCTGGTGTTTTGGGTACGTATCCGACTAGGGGGACGCGAATACCTGGGGGTATTGGATACTGGCGCCACCCTATCTATAGTGGCCAAGAAAACTTTACCTTGTGGGAGCCTGAAGAACACCATGACCACCGCGGCTATACGTATGGGGGATGGACATGTGGTGCACAGCTGCGGGGACTGTGAAGTGGAGGTACCTATGGGCTCCCGGACTATCGCCCATCGGTTCTATGTGATGGACACTGAGGCCTTCGACTTTGTACTCGGTACTGACTTCTTCGTACAGCACTCCCAGATACAATCCCTGACGCTGCAAGCGCCCTACCTCCTGTACGTGGACCACGGCAGTGGCAGAGAGTCTGTGCCACTGGAGCAGTCGGAACATACCTCGAGTTACCTGAGGCTATCGAAGGAGAAGCCCTCGAACATGATGGCGGCCTCCAAAACTGAGGACTATCAACTATTGGGGGAAGTCCTAGACCAAGGTCTGAAGGAGTTGGGTTACTCTAGAGAAGACCTGAGTGTGGAGTTGTTCGCCAGCGACAAGCAGCATGTACTGGACCTTTACTGCAGCAAGGGGAAGAACTGCAGCTACAAATTTTACTGGCCCTCTTTCGGGATGGCCTACGGGAACCCCAGGTTCAGTGAACTGGGGAAGGTCCTGACCAAGGTGGCCTTGGAACGTTCCCGTATGGTCCTGTGTTCCCCCGATTGGGGAGCCCATGGGGGCAACGAGTACTGGCGAAACCTCCTGGACAGGCTGACTATCAGCTCTGTTCGTTTGCCTGATGAGGCCATCTACGTGCCTCTGGTACGCAAGACGCCTATTGGGAAACCCGGATGGGGGAGTATGCTCAGCGTGGTGGACGGAGGTCTTACCTCCATCCCCTGGGAGGATCTGGACCCGACTCTGGTCCAGGCTATACAACGAGAAAGCGATGGACTCGCTTTGGGTGACTTGAAGGATCGCCTATGACCTCAAGATGCTGTTGAGACTATACCCGGAGGAGAAGAGTACGTCGTGACTGACACCAACGCCCCCAACTCTCCCTGCCATGTACCTGTTCCTGATGGAGTCTCTGAGTGTGGACTATCTGAGCTACCTAGCTCTATCCACTCAGATGACGAAACTGAGCACGACGCCTTCTTCGTGCAGACCTGTGTGGAGGAAGTGGAGAACGCCGAGTACGTCGCCCCACTGAAACCCCTACTCTCCATGAGGGTGGAAGACCCCGTGGACGAAGAGCTGGACCCTCGATCCAGGCTAAGGGAGTATGTGGATTCCAAGAGGAAGTTGGTGGCGAAAAAGCTATGCTACGCGAAGCCTACCCGCAGCTCATGGCCAGTGAAGCAAGGACGTATGGGAGATCTATCCCAATTGAAGGAGGACCTCGAACAGAAGATCACCACCTGGCAAAGGGAGGTAGATCTTAAGCTCATGAAGAGCGTGTCGGGCGCCCATGTGAGGACCCCAGAAGAGGACGACCTCTCGGAGAAATGTGTATGTGAACCCCCTCAAGCGTGCCTATGTTGGCATCGTCCACCGGAGATGGTTGAACAAGACCTTGTATATGCCTACCAAGGGCTGAAGGACACTACCACGGGCGGAGAGTCGGTGGAGGACCACCTCCCGACGTCTATTACTCAGGGGGCAAGCAACTTACACTCTGACGAGGACATGGAGGACAAGATCAAGGTATTGGACCCACGGGTACAGAAGCTTATAAGGACCTATCTGGAGGTGTTCGGAGAACTACCCCCTCCAGCCTCATGTGACAAGCTGGTACAGATGGACCTCAAGCTGAAACCTGAGTTCGTGGGTCACAAGATCCGTAGGAGACCCTATCCAGCTCCTAAAGAGCAGGCCGACGAGATTGAGCGACAGATACAAGACTGTATCGACGCTGGCCTAGTCCTCGAGTACAAGGACGGGGACTACCCCCTACACTGCAGCCCCTGTTTCCTGGTGGCTAAACCTGGGTCTACAGCCAAACGGCTGGTAGTGGACTACGGAGAGCTGAACAAGAAAGCTCTGAACCACTCAGGGTCCATTCCCAATATGGAGTCTACCCTGGAGAAGATAGCCTCCTGTCGCTACAAGACCAAAATGGACAAGTGGAGCGGATTCTGGCAAGTGGACCTGACGCCCAACGCTCAGGAGCTACTGGCCTTCATCACCCCTCAGGGGAGGGTGTTCAAGTGGAAGGTCATGCCGTTTGGCGTGGCTAACGCACCCGCTCTATTCCAAGAGCTGATGAACAAGATCTTGTCCATCCTACGAAGGAGACCTAAGGTGCAGGAGCTTATATCCCGTGGGGCCCAGATGGAGGCTCACATCAACGATGTATGCCTCGGGACCAATACCCAGGAGGATCACCTAATCCTCTTGGGTGAGTTCTTTGCGGTCTGCCATGAGAACCACACACGACGCAAGCTGGAGAAGTGTGAGTTCATGCAGGAGACCATGCAGTACCTGGGGTTTGACGTTGGCTATGGGTGGTGAACCCCAGCGGCCTCTAAGGCCAAACCCCTGATGGATGCTAAGGTACGACACGAAGACCCCAAGAAAGGACTTCATGATGTACGCAGTTTCATTGGGGCGTGCAACTTCTATCGCCGCCATATCAAAAACTTCACCTACACCAGCGCCATTCTGACGGACTTGATCAAGAAGAGTACTACTTGGCGCTGGGGCCCACAAGAGCAACAAGCGTTTGACGAACTCAAAGACAAGGTGGCCAACGCTAAGTGCTTGGGCGTGCCTAAGGCACAAGGGGAGATTAATCTGGTGACCGACGCCAGCAATGTGGGCGGTGGTGGAACGTTGTTCCAATGGCAAGCACTAGAGAAGGAGGAGTTCGACTCGGCCATTTCCCAATGGGGGACGGAAGGTCTCAACCGAGATGGAACCCTCAAGCACAGCTACCCTGACGACAAGTGGGTCCTAGTACATCTTGGCCACTGGAACTGGAAGTGGAACCAGGCCAGGGGGAACTACTCCACCTATGAGCAGGAATTGCTCGCGGGTATGCTGGTGCTATCCTCACAAGCACGACTGTTGGGGAGTAACCCTGTGGTCTGGCTGTGCGACCAAGAACCGGTCCGCAGTTTCCAGAAGGGCCCCCCACCTGAGAAGGCCAAGCTACGGCGCTGGTGGACCTACCTCAGTCAACTACGGCTGACGGTACACCATATCCAGGGAGTGAAGAACTAGTGTGCAGACTACATCAGCCGCAACAAGGTAGGTAGGTAGGTAGGTATCTTCGGGAGCTCGGGATGCCTCCTTTGACATTGCAGGAAGAAGGTCTTACCAAGGGGACGTCCTGTCCCTCCCACTGCCCTATGTCAGCCGCAACAACTTCGACGCCCTGATTGGTGCCCGGTCTAAAGCGCTGGCTAAGGAGGCGTTCAGCCGTATGGACGTCCACTTGGACCTCAACATGACGATGATACGCCCCCTGGATGGACTCCAACAATGGGAGTACCTGAAGGAGTTTGGGGATATCTACAAGCGCCTGGAGAAACGCCTTGAACCCCTCCTGGTCAACCAAGATCAGTGGAAGAGGGACAAGAGCTACTTCTGGCAGGAGGACCGCATCGTGGTGCCTAGTGACAGAGTCCCAGCGCTGCTGAAGTGGACCCATGAGTCCAGCGGTCATGTGGGTGCTGACCGTACCCTGAGGCTGTTCAAGCAGTGGTTCCACACTACGTGGACTGACGACCAACTGCGGAAAACCCTCCAGCCTATCGTGGACAAGTGCCCGTGCAGGTCCTGCAAACCAGGGGATTTCAGGGACAGAGGTCTCTACTCGACCCTGCCCATCCCTCACTGTGCTAACTGTGTTCTATACGTGGACTACACGGAGATGCCGAAGTTCGGGGGCTATGACTTCGCCCTCGTGGTAACCTGTGGGTTGACCAGGTTTACCAGGGTGTTCCCGTATACCAAGCACATTACCGGAGAGGAGACTATCAAGATACTCCTGGAGGAGTGGTTTTGTGTCTATGGGGCGCCGAAAGAGATCAACTCCGATGAGGACGTACGAGTACGCTCAGATACGGGCTGGTACAAGAGGGTCCTGAGATCCCTCAATGTCCAGGTGTCTACGGGGATTCCCTACTCTCACACGAGCAACCCCCTATGTGAGCGACAGATTCGTGTCCTCAAGGAGAATGTCAGGATATGGTGCAAGACTGAACGCACCAGAGACTGGGTGAGACTACTCCCCGTCATATCCTTGATGATGAACTCCCAAGAGAGTTGTCCTACTGGCTACTCGCCCCATGAGCTATTCCCAGGGCGCCAGGCATGGTTGCTACATGCCCCCTATCCAGAGGACACCCATTCTTCTGTGGGTGAATGGGTCCAAGAGCAACAAGCAAAGGTGGACAAGGCCAAGGCTATGCTCCAGAGAGTGAGGGAGCGTCAGTGGAACAAGAAGAACAAGCACCGAGTACCGGCCACCTACCAAGAGGGAGACTGGGTGCTGGTGCACCACAGTCGACTACCCGCCTCGCCACGCTCTACCAGCGATGACCCATACTTCGGGCCGTACAAGATTCTATCAGTGGATGGACACCGTATCACCGTGCGGTGTTCTCCCCGTCTAGGGGCGACCCTGGTGTGCGCTGCTCAACACCTGAAGCGCTACTATGATCCTGAAGACCTCTGCGGGGAGGAGTGGGAGTTGAACGACGAGGAAATCGCCGCTCTGGACCTACAAGGGGCTGCCACCCCCATGAAAGTTGAAGGTGAACTCCCCTTCATGAACGCCGGGGAGATGGCTAAGGAGGGCTTCTACCTGGTGAAGTCTGTCCTACGCCACCGCTATCGCCAGGGTTGGCGCTTCCTCACCCTCTGGGAAGGGTTTGGAGTCGAAGAGGCCACCTGGGAGCCCTTCTCTGCGTTTGTTCTACCTGAGGGACGCCTAAACTCAGTTCTGGTTGACTACTTGTCCCAGAACAACCTTGGTGAGTTGCTGAGGCTCCCTGAGACGCTTGCCTCCAAGACTAAAGCTAGGGACTGAACCTTACCTTACCCCTAAGTGTGCTACGTATGTCTGTGTGTGTCTCACTTCTCTCCCGGGCGTGGCTCCCGGAGACCGGGCTTCGCTGATGTTGGACCGAAGGTCCTAGTCAGGTACTGTTACCACTCCTATGGCGCCCAATTTCTGTGCTGGCGCCTATCCTTGGGTAAGACGGCAAACGCCCTACCTACTACAGGGGAGGGGTGGCCAAGTGTGCTAAGGGCATACAAAACGCCCATTTTTGCTAATGGTCAAAAGCTAACGCACTCCCCTGCCCACGAGGAAAAGCACGCGGGACAGGAGACACCACTACACTACACACCCTACCTACAGTGGCACCATCCTGGTGGGCGAGCACTTCTGCAACTGGCTCAAGCCCCCACTCAGGACTACCACTCCTACACGCACACTCTACTGGGTGTGGTTGAAGAACACGTCGTGGGTCCTAATGACCCTCCTGTGAAGAAGACAAGAGAACACAGCGCTGCTAAGCAACTGTGGCCTAACAGGGGACGCCACAACGCGTTTCCCCTGCTAGGGCTTGGAGGGAAGAGGTGCTCTTGTTGCGTGCACAGCGTGGATGTTGATGGAATCGAACTGCCCTCGCCTCTCCTGGCGGAGGTGCAGTCAATTGTTTGTGTGATCAGCGCCCCTGTTTAGCAGGAGTTGAGAAAAATGGTATGCTGCTGCACCAATCACCCTACCTGCCCACCTGTAAAGAGAGGCCAACGAAGGGGTGTTTGCGGCGGAGGAACCAAGCCACACTCCACGTATTATACGCTTCCCAGTGTGACCTATAATACACTGTTCGCAAACACGCCCTGTCAAGCAAGCAAGCTTTAACGAACTCCTCAGGTTCTCTTAAAGAACGTACCGAGGAGCCCCTGGGTAACCTAAACAAGGTTTACTGTGCGCATTTCGCGTGGCCTACCCTTTAATGCGTGTGTGAATGCCCGAGCATGCACGAGTGTACGAGAGGTCTTTGACAAACCTCTAATCTTACCCACAATCGCGGACTCCACCAGCATTTGAGGTTTGAGGTTTGATTCTGCGGGTACTAGACGCCTTTCGGCCCCGGGGGGCCACCTGGTCGGGCCAGGTGATATCCTCCCCACCGGGTCCTAGCGGGGGGCCCTCCAAGACGCACCTCCTGCCTGGTGGCGGAGTCCCCCGGGTTCACAGGGCTCGGGGCCCCGTCCTCCCCCGGCTTCCCCGTTTCACCACTCCCCGGTCAGTGCATCATTTCGCAGCCGTGGCTGCGGGCGCTTACCCACTGCGTCGCCCCCCTAATGCGTGGTCGCCCGGAGCGCCAGCGCCGCCGGGCCCGTGCTACTGGCTTGTCGCCAGTGGGACCCCCTTGGGCTGGCGCGGAGGCTGCCTAGCCTAGGGGTTGGGGCGTGGCGCTGTGCGCCACTACTGCCTCGGCGGGTGCAGTGCCCCGTCTGTGTGTGCGCGGCGCTCGCGGCCGGTTTGGGGGGTTCGGGCCGGTACCTGGTGTTGTGTCTCTCTCGTTTCCCCCTTCCCGCCCCGCATGTTCCGCGCTGCGTGTGGCGGGCCGTCCCGTCCGGGTGTCCCTTACCCTCGCTCGCTGGTACGCCATTCCACGCGGTCTGTGCGTTCCGCGCGCTCGGTCCGGTTGCCCTTCTGATAGTCCCCGCGTGCCCTTTTCGTGTGTGTGCGCTCGCGCTCCCGCGGCGTCCGCTCCCCCCCCCCCCCTGGGTGGTGTGGCGTGCGCACCTCGCGTGGTCCTGGCACTGGGCGCTGGTAGGGCCGTTCCACGTGGTCCGTGCCCCTCCGCGTGTCCTGCCCCGGTCCCTTGCTCCGTCTGGCGTGCTTGGGGGGGGGGCGGTCCGGTCCCGGTTTCCCCCTACTTGGCTTGGGGTTGTGGGGGTGGCGGCAGGGCGTACCCGGGGGGGGTGCCTTCTACTGTTTCGGGGGGCGTCTGGGGTCAGGCGCTCCCCCTCCCCCGACTGCCCGCCCACTGGGCGGGCTGTTGGGGTCCGCGATCCACGTGTTGTGGGCGCGGTTGTGCGGGTGTGGGGGCCCTTCTCTGTCCCCTCGGCCTGCACGCCCTGTGGGGGCTGCGCGCTGCGGGGCGGGTGCGTGGCGTTCGTGTGCCGGGGGGCGGGCCTGGGGGGGGGGGGGGGGGGGCGTGCGCCGTACCCCCCGTTTGTGCGGCCCGGGGGGCCCTGTAGGGCGGGGGGTCGCTCTGCCTCGTTCCGTCCCTCTGCCTTCCCTGGGCAGGCAACAAAGCGGGTGTCACTGGCGTCGTGCTGTCCATGGGGGGCGTGGCCCCCCATACCACTTTGGTTCGTGCTCACCCGCCTTCTCTGGGCGCGATCTGTGCGGCGTCCTGGCGCGTTGGCGCGGGCTCGCTTGTTCTCCGCGGCCCCCGTGGGAGCCGGCGGCTGGGGCGGGGGGGCGGGTCGCGCTCCGGCTCCTCTCTCGGGCGGGGGGGGGGGCATCCCCCCTGCCTCGGGGAGTTGGGGCCGGGGCCCCCGCGGCTTGCCGGCCTCCGGGGGGGTGGGGGGGGGGGGTCGCGCCGCGGCCTCCCTGCTCCCCCTCTGGGTGGCGGCCTGCGGTACTCAATCCCCCTCGTGTCGTCGGCGCACTCCCTTCCGGCGTGCGCGTGCGGTCGGGGTCGCAGTGCCGCCCCGGGATGGGGGGGGGCTGAGAGCGGCCCCTGGACCGCTCCCCGGGGGGCGCCTGCAGACCTGAACCCCCCCTCTGCCCTCCCTGACTGGGCTGTGGCCACGGGAGGGTCATGTGGGGCGCGGCCCCCATACTGTTCTGGTGCGCACGTTGCTCCTGCACGCTGGTGTGTGCTCGCCCCGCGGCCGCGACCCCCGCGGGAGCAGGTCCAGCCGCATCCCCCCCCCCCCCGCGTCGCGGTCCCTTCTGGGGGGGGGGGCGTCCCCTCGGCCCCGGGGGGGCGGAGGGCCGCTCCTGTGGCTCCCTAGCTGGGGGGGGTGCGGAGGGGGGGGGGTGGGGGGGCCGCCCCCCCGCCCCCCGTCCCCGTCGGGCGTCGGCCTCCCTTCCGTTGCCCCCGGCGTGCCCCCCTGGGGTATACTCGTGCCGTGCTGGTTGCCGGGCGGCCGCGGGCGTCGGGCGCGGTCCGGTCGGCCGCCGACGGGTCAGTGCGGCGGGGGGGGGGGGGGGGGGGGAGGGGGGGGGAACCACCCGGCCCTGGTTCGCGCCCCCGTCTTCCCCGGGCCGGCCTCTGATAAGGCCGCTCGGTTTGCGCCGTCCTGGGCGTCGCCGGTCCGCCGTCGGCCGGCAGCAGGCAGGGCGTGTGGGCGCCTGCCTCGGCCGTGGTGCCCCCGCAGCCCGGGTGCAGCGGCCTCTTCGGGGGGGGTGTGGGGCCGCCGTTTCTTCCGTCTGCCTCCGTCCGCTCTTGGGCCTGAGTGGGAGGGAGGGGGGGAGTGGGGGGAGTGGGGGGAGCCCTCTGGTCCCCTTGCGCCGCCTCCTGACGGCCGAGGGGGGGGGCGGCATGGCGGTTCCGGCCCCGGGGGCCAGCCATCGGCTGGGGGGGTCACACCCTTCCCCCGCCCCCCTCTACCTGGAGCCGGACCCTCGTGCAGGCCCTCGCTGGGGCCCCTCATCTCCCCGGTCGTCGTCGCGCGGCGCTGGCCGGCCAGGGGCGGCCGTGAGGGTTAGCGGTCAGCGGTTAGCGGGCTGCAGGGCAGCAGGTTCCCCCCCGCGCTCGTTGTCTCCGCCCTCCCTCCCGCGGGAGGTGGCGCGCTCTCCTGCGTCACGCCGTACCGAGGGGGGGGCGTGGGTCGGGGGGCCCAGCTCCCCCCCTCACTTTCTTGCGTCCGCCGTGTGGGCCGTCACCTGCGCCGCCGCTTGTGTGCGGGCTGGGGCTGTCGCGGCGGCGGGTTGCGCCGGCGGTAGCGCCAGTGGGCGAGGGCGCTGCGCAAGGCCCGGGGGAGCCAGTTGTTGGCGTCCGCGTCCGTGATGCGGAGCACCGCTCCCCCTTCCAGGAAGGCCGGCCACGTCGGCTCCCTGTCGGGCCACGCCGCCCAGATCACTGACCTGAGGACCCTCTCATGGTCCTCCGGGGCTGCCCAGCCCCCCGGGGGTACCTCTCGGTTTCCTCCGTCTCTCCAGAGGAGCACGGCATCGAAGGGCCGGTTCCTCGACCCCCTGGTGGTCCCCTGGTTGGCCCAGCACAACCACCCGTACACCTCCCCCACCGGGGGGAGGGCCTCCTCCCCCAGAGGGTCCGGGACCGTGCCCCAGTCCCGGTCCCACGGCCGGGCCCCCTCTGCCCGTCGCGCCGGCTCCCCTCGCTGCCCCTGTGCCTGCGGCGCCGATGCCGCGCCCCGCCCACCCTCCGCCGAGGCCATGCGCGCCGGCTCCGCTCTCGGCGGGGGGGGGGCTGGCTGGTGCTGGGGTCGTGGGGGTTGGGGGGGGAAGAGCTCGCCGGCGTCAGGGTGGATGTTGTAGAGGTGGTGGTGGTGGTGGTGGTGGTGGTGGTGGGTGTGGTGCGCCGGCATCTGTTGGATGCCGGGGGGGATGCACCTCACCGGCTGCACGTCCAACTGCGGGGGCGCCCCGCTCCCCGCCCCCCTCCCTTCGGCCCGCCCTCCCCCCCGGGCTCCCATGTCCCGTCCCGCCTGTCCCTTGGGGCCCGCGGCGCCCTTGCCCTTGCCCTTGAACCCCTTTCCAGCCCCCCGCCCGTGCCGCGGGTCCCGCCCCCCGTCCCCCACGCCCTGGCTCGCCCGCTCGCCCACCGCCCCTCGCCCCGCCCCCTGCACCTGGGCTCCCTGCCCGCGCCCCTGCGCGCCCTTCCCGTGCCCTGGTCCCTTCCCGGCCCCCTGCCCTGAGTCGCGCCGTCCGCTGCCTGCGCTCTGCCCCCTCCCGCTGCTGCGCCCTTGCTCCCTGCCGCGCGTGCCCTGGCTTGCTCCTTGCGCGCGCTCCTGGGCACTTCCCCTGTCGCCTCCTGCCCCCCGCTCCGCGCTCCCGTGGCTGGCACGCAGCTCTGCCTGCGCGCCCCCCCTCTTTCCTGGATCACGCGCCGGGCGTCCCGCTGTCTTTGCAGCTGCGGCAGCGTGACGCCTGGTGGCGAGCGCTTGGGCGCCGGGGGGCGGACGTGCCGCGCCCGCCCCGGGGGGAAGGGCTTGGGGGGGAACTGCTTGGGGGGGCTGGTTTGGGTGAGGGTGGGGTTGGCGTGGGCGCGGTACTTCGCGCTCTCCCTGCCCACTGCTGCTGCTGCGGCGGCCGCCGGCGAGGCGCCCCTGGCTCGTGCGGGGTCCGTCCCCCGCTCTGCGGCGTGCGGGGGGTCGTGGCGTGGCCCGCTGAGGCGTTGGCGCGGCCTGCCGGGGCCGCGGTCGCAACCCCTCGCGCGCCCTCCTCGCTCTCCTCTGCGGCTGCGGCAGCCCTCGGCGATGCGCCCGGTTCCTGCGCTGGGGCTACCCCCCGTGTCGGCGGCGTGCCGGGGGCCGCGGTCGGGGCCGCGGCGTGGCTTGCTGGGGCCGCGGTCTCCGCTTCCTGCGCGTCTGGGGCCCCCTCCTGGGGCGGGGCGGCAGGGCTTGCTGCTTGGGCGGCGGGGGCGGTCACCTCGGCTGGCTCAGGCTCCCGGGCCGGCGGCGGCGGCCCGACCAGCACCGCCGCCTCCGCCAGCCTCCGCTCCTCGCGCTCCGCGAGGGTCTCCCCCGTCCACTCTGGGGAGGCGGGGGAGCGGGAGCGGGGACCGGCGGTGGTGGCGGTCGTCCCGCTGGGGGGAGCCATCGGAGTCTGCCATCACTGTTATCCTGGTAGGCATGCGTGGTGGCAGGCGCGCCCTTCCCACTACCTCCTGGTGCATCAGTGCCGTGCCGTGGGCAGTGCCGTGTGGTGCTCTGCGGGGGGGAGGGGGGGAGGGGGTGGGGGGCCGGCTGTGGCGTCAGCCCCGCACGGCCGGGGGCCGGCGGCCATCCATCGGCATTGGGAGGGGAGGCGGGGGAGCCGCGCGGCCCACGTGTCGCGCCACAGCTCCCAGTCTGGGGCGGGGCCCAGGGCCCTGGGCCCCCGGGGGTCGTCGGGTGGTGTCCGGAAAAGCTGCACTAGGTGGACCCCCGTAACGGCGGTGACCTCCTGTGTTCGCAGGAAGGTGTGTACTCCGTCCCGCGCCGCGGGCGCCGGGAGGGGGGGGCGGGGTACGGGTGCTGCTCCATAGAGGTGGGTGGTGGTGATCCCCAGGACCCGCCCCGGGTCCCCGCGGGTCGCGACGACGAGGAGGAGCAGGGGGGTGCCAGGGCACTCTTGCCAGAGGACCTGCCCCCTGTGGTGGGCACTCTGGTTCTGGAGAGGGGTGGGGACAGGTCTGGGTTAGCCCAGCCGCGGGGCGCGTGCGTCGCCGGCGGGAGGGCGGGGCACCAAGTGGGCTCCCTGGCGAACGCCTCGCATACAATGGCGTACGGGGGGGTAGGCCTGGTGCCGTCGTACACCGGGTTGGTCGGCCGGGGGCGGGCAGACGCCTCGTCCGCGCCTTCCACGAACACCGTGATCTCGCCCACCTCCACGTCCTCGTCCGGTGGGTGTAGAAGGTGGAGCGCCGCATCCAGCTCGGACACTCCCCCCGGGTACGTGGCGCGCGCCTGGTTCGGGTACGGGGCCGCGTCCCCGGGCTAGCGCGTCCTGAGGGCGTGCAGCAGGGCTGGGGCGGTGCTGCGGAGGGACATGGCGGACCCCGCTCCCGTCAGCTGCAGGGTATCCCCCATGGACAGGGGCCGGCCCGACCAGTTGGACTCGCGCCACTCCATCCAGTGCCCGTAGAGGGCCGCCTCCGGGCTGATGAGCCCCGGCTGGACGGCGTTCACGATCCGGTGCATCGCCGGGAGCAGCGTAGGGGCCCCCGCTCCGTTCAGGGCGCGGACGGCCGGGAGGGCGGTCTCGTTGAGGAAAGCCCTCGCACTGCCCGTCAGGTCACACCGTGCGGCAGCGTGCGCCTCGTGCGCCTCCGCCACCGCGTCCGTCACCAGGCCCCGGACAGCCGCCTCCTGCGCTTTGCGGCGGGCCCTGGTGTGTCCCGGCCCATCCCCCCGTCGGCGTGGCATGGTACTGCGGGCTCTGCAAAGGGCGGCGGCGGGTGGGGGTCAGGGCGCGAACACGTGCGACAGGTGCGCAACAGATGTGGGGTCCCGCAGGTGCACGTGGATCCACAGAAGGGCAGCGCCCGCGGGGCCCGCGCGTTCGTGTGAGGGGGTGTGTACCCCCTCGATGCGCCGGTGCAGGGCCTCCTCCTCTGTGCGCCTGCGCGGGCCTGCGGGAGGTTCGGGCCAGGGGCGCGCGGCCACCTGGGCGCACCGCGCGGACCTGTTGGCGCCTGTCGACGCTGCGGAGGACACCGTGTCACATTCCCCGCAGAGCCGGCAGGTGTGTGGGAGGTGGGAGGGCGGCGACCAAGGGTCGAGATGGCGGAGCCAGAAGTCGTCCCACCTCTGTCGGAGGGGGTCCCGGATCTCCAGCAGGCGGGCGCGGACGCGGCGCCGGTAGTCCCTGCCAAGCGTCTTCCGCTGGACCTCCCGCCACGTGTTGTCGGGGAGGATCCCGTGGTCGTGGAAGGCGGCGATCAGGTCGTCCCACGCCGGGCGGGGGTGCCCCTGGGGGGGGGTTGCCATGTACACGTGGCGCCCGGTGAGGTGGGGCGTCAGCGCATCCCATCGGCACCCGTTCGCGGTGTCCCGGTGGAGGAGGGCCAGCAGGGTGCCGTCCGCGACTGCCTCCCATCCCACTCGCAGCCCTTTGCAGCCGTCCAGCTCCTGGCGCAGCGCGGCCGCAATGTCGGTGGGGAGCATGAGGAGCAAGGGCCCCTGGGTGTCGCCCAGCCGGGACAGGGCGTCGTCGTATACCGGCCCCCGTGCTTTTAAGTGCGCCACGGCGAGCCGGGCGGCCCCGCCCTCTGGGGGGTGCCACCGGACGGTGGCCGCGGTGTGTCCCCATGTGCGTATCTCCGTAGCCCGGAGTACGTTGGCGGCGTGAAGGACGATGCGGGGCGGGACGGGTGTCCTGACAAGTGAGGACACGTCCCCAGTCCATCCCGTTTGCGGCCCCGGGGCCGCCTGCAGCCATTCCCCCGTCGCCGCGTCCGACGGGTGGTCAGGTCCCGCCCCGCGGATCACGGTGGGTCTCGGCCGGGTGTCCGGCCCCCATCCCTTGAGCGGGATGGCGGCGTATCGTTGCGCAGGGGTCTCCGGGGCGCGCGTGGCGGCGCACCACCGGCCCCACTCGCGCGCCCATTCCTCACCCACGATGCGCGCCTCCCACGCGGTCATGGAGCCGCGCCCGATGATCCACGGTGGGAAGAGGGCGTCTTGTAGGTGCTTCGAGAACCCCCCCGGCAGGTCCTGGTACGGGTGGGGGCCCTCTTGGGGCGGGCACTCCAGAGTGCCATTCACAACACGGAGGGAGGCTACAAAGTCCTTGTCAGGGCGCGGGGGAGGGGGAGGGTGGTCGCCCTCCGCCGCAGTGAGCCACCGGTGTGCCCGGGCCGCCGCGCTTTGGGGCTCGCGGAGGAGTTGCTCCAGCCGGTGGTTGCGAAGCTCCCATGCGAAGTCCCCCAGCCGGAGCATGTGGTGGAGGAAATCGTCCACAGAGGTCCCTCCCGGCGGGTCGTAGCGGGCTATGGCGCGTTGCTGTGCCTCCGCGTCCTCGGGCACCAGTCCGGAGCAGAAGACTTCCGTCAATGTGGCGCCTGCGGAGCACCACGAGCCCACCCACAGGGCTTTGTCCCCGCGTGGGAGGTGGCGGGCCGCCTCGTGTACCGCCTGGCGGTAGTGGGGCCAGAGGAGCTGTGAGTGGGCGCACCCCACGTGCATGTGCACTGGGGTCTCCTCCGGGCTGCCGCATAGGTTTGAGGTTTGAGGTTTGATTTTGCGGGTACTAGACGCCTTTCGGCCCCGGGGGGCCACCTGGTCGGGCCAGGTGATATCCTCCCCACCGGGTCCTAGTCGGGGGCCCTCTAAGACGCACCTCCTGCCTGGTGGCGGAGCCCCCCGGGTTCACAGGACTCGGAGCCTTGTCCTCCCCCAGCTTCCCCGTTTCGCCACTCCCCGGTCAGTGCATCAATTCGCAGCCGTGGCTGCGGGCGCTTACCCACTGCGTCGCCCCCCTAATGCGTGGTCGCCCGGGGCGGCGGCGCCGACGGGCCCGTGCTACTGGCTTGTCGCCAGTGGGACCCCCTTGGGCTGGCGCGGAGGCTGCCTAGCCTAGAGGTTGGGGCGTGGCGCTGTGCGCCACTACTGCCTTCGCGGGTGCAGTGCCCCGTCTGTGTGTGCGCGGCGCTCGCGGCCGGTTCGGGGGGTTCGGGCCGGTACTTGGTGTTGTGTCTCTCTTGTTTCCCCCTTCCCGCCCCGCGTGTTCCGCGCTGCGTGTGGTGGGCCGTCCCGTCCGGGTGTCCCTTACCCTCGCTCGCTGGTACGCCATTTCACGCGGTCTGTGCGTTCCGCGCGCTCGGTCCGGTTGCCCTTCTGGTTGTCCCCGCGTGCCCCTTTCGTGTGTGTGCGCTCGCGCTCTCGCGGCGTCCGCCCCCCCCCCCCCTGGGTGGTGTGACGTGCGCACCTCGCGTGGTCCCGGCACTTGGCGCTGGTAGGGCCGTTCCACGTGGTCCGTGCCCCTCCGCGTGTCCTGCCCCGGTCCCTTGCTCCGTCTGGCGTCCTTGTGGGGGGGGCGGTCCGGTCCCGGTTCCCCCCTACTTGGCTTGGGGTGATTGGGGTGGCGGTAGGGCGTCCCCGGGGGGGTGCCTTGGGGCGTCCGGGGTCGGGCGCTCTCCCGGCCCCGACTGCCCGCCCTCTGGGCGGGCTGCCGGGGCCGGTGTGGGGCGTCCGGGGTCGGACGCTCTCCCACCCCCGACTGCCCGCCCTCTGGGCGGGCTGCCGGGGCCGGTGTGGGGCGTCCGGGGTCGGGCACTCTCCCACCCCCGACTGCTCGCCCTCTGGGCGGGCTGCCGGGGCCGGTGTGGGGCGTCCGGGGTCGGACGCTCTCCCACCCCCGACTGCTCGCCCTCTGGGCTGGCTGCCGGGGCCGGTGTGGGGCGTCCGGGGTCGGACGCTCTCCCACCCCCGACTGCCCGCCCTCTGGGCGGGCTGCCGGGGCCGGTGTGGGGCGTCCGGGGTCGGACTTTCCCACCCCCGATTGCCCGCCCTCTGGGCGGGCTGCCGGGGCCGGTGTGGGGCGTCCGGGGTCAGGCGCTCTCCCACCCCCGACTGCTCGCCCTCTGGGCGGGCTGCCTGGGCCGGTGTGGGGCGTCCGGGGGCAGACACTCTCCCATCCCTGACTGCCCGCCCTCTGGGCGGGCTGCCGGGGCCGGTGTGGGGCGTCCGGGGGCGGCCACTCTCCCACCCCCGACTGCTCGCCCTCAGGGCTGGCTGCTGGGGCCGGTGTGGGGCGTCCGGGGTCGGACGCGCTCCCACCCCCGACTGCCCGCCCTCTGGGTGGGCTGCCGGGGCCGGTGTGGGGCGTCCGGGATCCGGCGCACTCCCACCCCCGACTGCTCGCCCTCTGGGCGGGCTGCCGGGGCCGGTGTGGGGCGTCCGGAGTCGGACGCTCTCCCACCCCCGACTTCCCGCCCTCTGGGCAGGCTGCCGGGGCCCATGTGGGGCGTCCGGTGTCGGGCGCTCTCCCACCCCCGACTGCTCGCCCTCTGGGCGGGCTGCCGGGGCCGCTGTGGGGCGTCCGGGGTCGGACGCTCTCTCACGCCCGACTGCTCGCCCTCTGGGCGGGCTGCCGGGGCCGGTGTGGGGCGTCCGGGGTCGGACGCTCTCCCAGCCCCGAGACTGCCCGCCCTCTGGGCGGGCTGCCGGGGCCGGTGTGGGGCGTCCGGGGTCGCGCGCTCTCCCACCCCCGAGACTGCCCGCCCTCTGGGCGGGCTGCCGGGGCCGGTGTGGGGCGTCCGGGGTCGGGCGCTCTCCCACCCCCGACTGCTCGCCCTCTGGGCGGGCTGCCGGGGCCGGTGTGGGGCGTCCGGGGTCGCACGCTCTCCCACCCCCGACTGCCCGCCCTCTGGGCGGGCTGCCGGGGCCGGTGTGGGGCGTCCGGGGTCGGACGCTCTCTCACGCCCGACTGCTCGCCCTCTGGGCGGGCTGCCGGGGCCGGTGTGGGGCGTCCGGGGTCGGACGCTCTCCCACCCCCTATTGCTCGCCCTCTGGGCGGGCTGCCGGGGCCGGTGTGGGGCGTCCGGGGTCGGGCGCTCTCCCACCCCCGACTGCTCGCCCTCTGGGCGGGCTGCCGGGGCCGGTGTGGGGCGTCCGGCGTCGACGCTCTCCCATCCCCGACTGCCCGCCCTCTGCGCGGGCTGCCGGGGCCGGTGTGGGGCGTCCGGGGTCGGGCGCTCTCTCACCCCCGACTGCTCGCCCTCTGGGCGGGCTACCGGGGCCGGTGTGGGGCGTCCGGGGTCGACGCTCTCCCACCCCCGACTGCCCGCCCTCTGGGCGGGCTGCCGGGGCCGGTGTGGGGCGTCCGGGGTCCGGCGCTCCCCCACCCCGGACTGCCCGCCCTCTGGGCGGGCTGCCGGGGCCGCAGTGGGGCGTCCGGGGTCGGACACTCTCCCACCCCCGACTGCCCGCCCTCTGGGCGGGCTGCCGGGGCCGGTGTGGGGCGTCCGGGGTCGGACGCTCTCCCACCCCCGACTGCCTGCCCTCTGGGCGGGCTGCCGGGGCCGGTGTGGGGCGTCCGGGGTCGCACGCTCTCCCACCCCCGACTGCCCGCCCTCTGGGCGGGCTGCCGGGGCCGGTGTGGGGCGTCCGGGGTCGGGCACCCCCCCACCCCGGACTGCCCGCCCTCTGGGCGGGCTGCCGGGGCCGGTGTGGGGCGTCCCGGGTCGGACACTCTCCCACCCCCGACTGCCCGCCCTCTGGGCGGGCTGCCGGGGCCGGTGTGGGGCGTCCGGGGTCGGACGCTCTCCCTACCCCGACTGCCCGCCCTCTGGGCAGGCTGCTGGGGCCGGTTTGGGGTGTCCGGGGTCGCGCGCTCTCCCACCCCCGACTGCTCGCCCTCTGGGCGGGCTGCTGGGGCCGGTGTGGGGCGTCCGGGGTCTGGCGCTCTCCCACCCCCGACTGCTCGCCCTCTGGGCAGGCTGCTGGGGCCGGTGTGGGGTGTCCGGGGTCGGGCGCTCTCCCACCCCCGACTGCTCGCCCTCTGGGCGGGCTGCCGGGGCCGGTGTGGGGCGTCCGGGGTCGGACGCTCTCCCTACCCCGACTGCCCGCCCTCTGGGCAGGCTGCTGGGGCCGGTGTGGGGTGTCCGGGGTCGGGCGCTCTCCCACCCCCGACTGCTCGCCCTCTGGGCGGGCTGCTGGGGCCGGTGTGGGGCGTCCGGGGTCTGGCGCTCTCCCACCCCCGACTGCTCGCCCTCTGGGCGGGCTGCCGGGGCCGGTGTGGGGCGTCCGGCGTCGGGCGCTCTCCCACCCCCGACTGCCCGCCCTCTGGGCGGGCTGCCGGGGCCGGTGTGGGGCGTCTGGGGTCGGACGCTCTCCCACCCCCGACTGCCCGCCCTCTGGGCGGGCTGCCGGGGCCGGTGTGGGGCGTCCGGGGTCGGGCGCTCTCCCACCCCCGACTGCCCGCCCTCTGGGCGGGCTGCCAGGGCCGGTGTGGGGGGTCCGGGGTCGGACACTCTCCCACCCCAGACTGCCCGCCCTCTGGGCGGGCTGCCGGGGCCGTTGTGGGGCGTCCGGGGTCGGGCGCTCTCCCACCCCCGACTGCTCGCACTCTGGGGGGGCTGCCGGGGCCGGTGTGGGGCGTCCGGGGTCGGACGCTCTCCCACCCCCGACTGCCCGCCCTCTGGGCGGGCTGCCGGGGCCGGTGTGGGGCGTCCGGGGTCGGGCCCTCTCCCACCCCCAACTGCTCGCCCTCTGGGCGGACTGCCGGGGCCGGTGTGGGGCGTCCGGGGTCGGACGCTCTCCCACCCCCGACTGCCCGCCCTCTGGGCGGGCTGCCGGGGCCGGTGTGGGTCGTCCGGGGTCGGACGCTCTCCCACCCCCGACTGCCTGCCCTCTGGGCGGGCTGCCGGGGCCGGTGTGGAGGGACCGGGGTCGACGCTCTCCCACCCCCGACTGCCCGCCCTCTGGGCGGGCTGCCGGGGCCGGTGTGGGGCGTCCGGGGTCGGGCGCTCCCCCACCCCGGACTGCCCGCCCTCTGGGCGGGCTGCCGGGGCCGGTGTGGGGCGTCCGGGTCGGAGACTCTCCCACCCCCGACTGCCCGCCCTCTGGGCGGGCTGCCGGGTCCGCTGTGGGGCGTCCGGGGTCGGACGCTCTCCCTACCCCGACTGCCCGCCCTCTGGGCGGGCTGCTGGGGCCGGTGTGGGGTGTCCGGGGTCGGGCGCTCCCCCACCCCCGACTGCTCGCCCTCTGGGCGGGCTGCCGGGGCCGGTTTGGGGCGTCCGGGGTCGGGCGCTCTCCCACCCCCGACTGCCCGCCCTCTGGGCGGGCTGCCAAGGCCGGTGTGGGGCGTCCGGGGTCGGACGCTCTCCCACCCCCGACTGCCCGCCCTCTGGGCGGGCTGCCGGGGCCGGTGTGGGGCGTCCGGGGTCGGGCGCTCTCCCACCCCCGACTGCCCGCCCTCTGGGCGGGCTGCCGGGGCCGGTGTGGGGGGTCCGGGGTCGGACACTCTCCCACCCCCGACTGCCCGCCCTCTGGGCGGGCTGCCGGGGCCGGTGTGGGGCGTCCGGGGTTGGGCGCTCTCCCACCCCCGACTGCTCGCACTCTGGGGGGGCTGCCGGGGCCGGTGTGGGGCGTCCGGGGTCGGACGCTCTCCCACCCCCGACTGCCCGCCCTCTGGGCGGGCTGCCGGGGCCGGTGTGGGGCGTCCGGGGTCGGGCCCTCTCCCACCCCCAACTGCTCGCCCTCTGGGCGGACTGCCGGGGCCGGTGTGGGGCGTCCGGGGTCGGATGCTCTCCCACCCCCTATTGCTCGCCCTCTGGGCGGGCTGCCGGGGCCGGTGTGGGGCGTCCGGGGTCGGGCGCTCTCCCGGCCCCGACTGCTGGCCCTCTGGGCGGGCTGCAGGCGCCGGTGTGGGGCGTCCTGGGTCGGACGCTCTCCCACCCCCTACTGCCTGCCCTCTGGGCCGGCTGCCGGGGCCGGTGTGGGGCGTCCGGGGTCGGGCGCTCTCCCACCCCCGACTGCCCGCCCTCTGGGCGGGCCGCCGGGGCCGTTGTGGGGCGTCCGGGGTAGGACGCTCTCCCCACCCCGACTGTCCGCCCTCTGGGCGGGCTGCCGTGGCCGGTGTGGGGCGTCCAGGGTTGGACGCTCTCCCACCCCCGACTGCCTGCCCTCTGGGCGGGCTGCCGGGGCCGGTGTGGGGCGTCCGGGGTCAGGCGCGCTCCCACCCCCAACTGCCTGCCCTTCGGGCGGGCTGCCGGGCTGCTGTGCGTGTGCGTGCCCTGCTTGGCTTGGTTGGGCGGGCCGGCCGCCCGGGCGCGTTTTGGTGCGCCTCACCTTTTCTTCGGCCGTTCTTGCTTCGCTCTTTGCTTGTTCGGCCCCCTCCGGGCTGGGGTTGCCCTGTTTGTGGTTGTTGTTGGGTTTTTTTGCCTCTTGTCCCCCCCCCTTGTTTTTTTTTCCCCCCTCCGCCCCCTCTGTGCGCCCCGTTGTCTCCTGCTTTGCGTGTTTTCCGGCCTGGGGTGCCCTGGGCCTTGGCGTCCTGTTGCCTCCCCCCCCCCCTTTTTGTTTTTTTTTTGGCCCCCCCCACTCCCTGTTGTCTCTGGCGTTTCTTGCTTTCCGGTTGCCTTTGGCCTCTGCGCCCCCCCCCTTTTTTTTTTCTTTTTTTTTTCTTCTTGTCCTGCTGCTTTTTTTCCTGCTGCGCGTCTGCTGTGTGTGTTCTGGGGTGTCGTGCTGTGTGTTCCCTGTCCTGCCCGTTCGTTGTGCTGTGCGCGTCGCCTGTTCTGTTTCTGGTGGCTGGTGTTGTTGGTTCCTGGTGTCGCTGCCTTTTGTTGGGGGTCTGCTGGTGGCTCTGTTTGCCCGGCGTTGTCGTTTGGTGGTGTGTGTCGGCTCTGGTGCCCGTGTCTGTTCTGGCCGTCGCTGGGCGTCCTCCCTGTGGTGTCCTGTTCCCCTGTGCTGTGTCCTGTGGCGCTGTGCTGCCGTGTGGTGCTGTGCTGTGGTGCCCTGTCTTCTTTGTTTTTTTTTTTTTGTTTTTCTCCCTGCTGGTGGCGCTGGTTTCCTGTTGTTCCCCGGTGGTTCTGGCTCCGGGCCGGTTCCGGGTCGTTTCTGTTTCTGTGCTCTGCCTGTGCGGTGCTGTGCTGGTGTGCCTGCGCCGTTGCCCTCTGTTCGGTGCTCTCTTGCCCTCGCGGTGCTGGCTGGTGTTTTGTGTTGTTGCCTGTTGTGTTTGTGTGTTTGCTGTTGGGCCTGGCTGTCCTCTGTTGTCTCCTGGTGGGCCCTGGTGGCTCCTGGTGTCGTGTCCCGGTGGCGTGCTGTGGTGTGTCCCTGGGTGCTGTGCTGCGCCGTGTTGCTGCGCGTTGTGCCGCTTGGCGTTGCGTTGTTGTGCACTGTGTTGTTTCGTTTTGCTCCGTTTGGTGCTGCCGCGCGCCGTGCTGTGTCCTGGGGCGCTGTCCCTTGTCTTGGGGTCCTGTGCCTTCTGGAGCCGTGTTTTGTCTTGTCCCCCTGCGCTGTGTGTGTTTTGCTGTGGTGTGTCGCTGCGTGGTGTTGCGCGCCGTTGTGCTTTGTGCCGTGTGCGCCCTGGGGTGTCGTGTTGTGCCTTTCTTGTCGTCCCCGCCCTGTGCGGTGTTGCTGTGTGGCCCGCTCTCCCTCGGTGCCCTGCTTCCCTGTGCTGTGCCCCGTGGTGCTGTGCTGCCGCGTGGTGCCGTGGTGTCCTGTCCTGCCGCCTTGCTGGGTTTGTTTCTTGCGCCGGTGTGGTTGTACCTACTTGAAAAAGCGCCGCAAACTTTCGTAAAATATTTTTTTCCTCTTTTTTTTTTTTTTTGGCTTTTGAAAATAAAATAAAATTATACACGACCCAACACACTCGCGTGCAGCAAGACCATGTTCGCTGCTCTGCCTTACGTGCTACCCGTCGTTCTTGATGATCTCGGCCTTGTTCTTGGGCGTGGCGTCGTGGAGCGTGTTGGTGTCCTTTGCTAAGGGTTAACCGTGTTCCCCCAGGGCCGCCGCCTGAGCTGCAGGGCAAGGGGAGTGATGGGCACGAGGGTGGGGAGAGAGGTGCATGGAGAATAAGAAGAAAAAGGCGGCAGGGCGCGACGTGAGGGGTCGTGGCGAGTTATGAAAAATTTTCGAGTTTTACGCGCTGCTCGCGACGTGTTTTTCTTTGCGCCTATAGCGAGTTAGACGACGGCAAGGACGGCGTTGGGGTCCCACGAGCGTTACGGTGCTTACGGCGTTAACTATTCACCTATTTCACGTCGAAAAATTTTTCGTCGCGTTTTTACGCGTTTCGCAGCGCGCTTTTTGGCCTAAGCGTTTTTTATGCTAATTAGCTTTATTTTCAGCTATTCAGAAAGATTTTTCGTCGTGTTTTACCTATCTTTTTCTTTCGTTCTGGGACAGGACCCCAGCGCGCGCGACAAGGTTGTGCTGTTGGCGGGCTGCCGCATAGGAGGCAGGGTTGTGGGACGATGGCGATGCCGGAGAGCCGCTCCTTACGGACGCGGAGCCTGCGCTGCACTGGCGTGTGGCCGTCTCGGGCCCGCAGCGCCCGGCGGTTGGTGGCCGTCGCGGTGAGGTCCCGGGCGTGGACATAGGCTGTGGCGTGGGCCGCGCCCAAAGGTGCGTGTCCCCGGTGCGTCAGCGCATGGTCCGTCTGCGCCCGCTCTGGACCTCGCCGAGCACCCGCATCGTGGGGGGCCGTAGATCGAAATGGCCGTCACAGCCGGCAACAATGAGTTGGGCGTGGCCAGGGTCCGGGGGCGTGTTCTGCAGGACGGTGTCCTGGGACGCCGCCCAGTCCGCCTTGTGCAGTAGGGCGTCACTGTGGTGCGAGGTGGCTCGGACGTACCAGAACGGCTGCCCGGCGTGTTGCCCTCGCGCGCACAGGCTGTCCCGGAGCCACCGCAGGGGCATCTGGTTGACCACCTTCGCTGCGCCCGAGGGGACCCCCGTGGTCCGCTCGCGATCTGCGTGCCGCAGGAGGTGGAGGATGACTACGGCGTCCACCGTGTGGACCCATGGTTGGTGGGCACCGTATTGTAGGGGGAGGGAGGCGGCCACCCCCTCCCCGTCTGGCACCGTGCCCGAGATGGCCACCGCCCGCGTGCGGGTGAGGTCGGCGGCGAGAGCGACGCTGGTGGCGCGTTTGCAGGGTCCGTCCCCGGACGCGTCGGAAGAGGTGTGGCCCCAGGCCTCCGGGATCCAGTAGTACCCGGTGGAGCTGAGCCACCCCGCGTTGAGGTTGGCGGAGTGCCACCGGACGTCGGGGTGGCTGGGGGTCAGTTGGTCCACGCTCAGCGCCCTGGTGTCGCCGGGGCTGATCGTCGGGTGGTCGCGCAGCCGGATCTCCGCTCCGGTGATCGTGCTTGCCCAGGACCGAAGTGCCGTCACATGTTCCTTGAGCCACGCCAGGCCTCCGCTTGTGCACCACCAGGGCCCCCTGTCCTCCGGCTGGTCCTCCAATGCGTGCACTGCCATGTGTGGGTCGTGCGGCACCCCTGTAGCTACCAGCCGGGCGGTGCCACGGGGGAGCCCAGGGTATTTGGGCTGGCACGCCCCCACCTGCACTATTACCCACTCGGCCCGGAGCTGCGCTTGCCCGGTTGCTTGGGTGCATTGGTCGTCCGTGGTCACCAACCACAACGGCGTCGGCGCGTGGGGCCGGGGGCGCAGGGCTCGGGCCATGCCACGTCCGCGTTAGGCTCTTGGTGCTCGCTTTCCGCGAGTACGTCGCGGAGGATGTACATGAGGGCTGCCGGCGGGTGGTACGCCGCCCCCTGTCTGGGGGGGGATAGGCCGCCCCGGCGGCGGTAGCCCCTGACGTGGAGGTGCAGGCCGTCCGGGGTCACCCGTGGGCCGGTGTGGGCGTCCTGCTTAGCCCTCGTGGGGTGGACGAGTCTCAGGCGGGGGTCCCGCGTGCCGGTGGTGTGGAAGAGGTGGACCAAGGCGTCGCGCCACTCGGGGTGGTTGGTGGGCTCCTGCTCACGGCGGCAATAGTGGAGGTGTTCATCGGCGCATTGGTTGAGGCATCCCCGCACCGCCGTCGGCCACGGGTCGTCGTTGTCGGGGAAGGGGTGGCGTGGTCCGTGGTGCCCATGCCACGGCGTTGTGTGCCGCACCGTCAGACGGCACGTGTCGCGGTGCCGTAGCTTGGCGGTGCGCAGCGTGACGATGTTGCCCGGCGGGGACTGTAGTTGGACATGGGCCGCCCTAGGGCACGCGATGGGGTTGTACAGCCCCACTCCCAGGGCGGCCAGGGCCCGGGGTATGCGATGGACCCAGTCGCCCCCCGCTAGAGTTGCGAACTCCAGGACGGGGTAGTGCACCTCGGGACATATTCCGTGCGCGCCAGCTCTTTCCCAGAACATCTTGGTGACCTCGGCGCGCACAGAGGTTGAGCGGTGGTGGACGAGTGTACCCACGAGGGCCACCGCTGCCTGCTGGCACCGCGTTGGCACCCGTGTGAGCCCCAGGGTCCGGTCATCCTGCAGGCTGTCCCGTGAGGCGTCGAAGGCGTACCGCGCCCTGTCCTTCGGGGACCTGGACCGTGATGTGGTCCAGGTGGCGTGCAGTGTCAGAGTCGTTGGCGATGAAAGGGGCAACGTACTGCGTCACCCCCCCGAGGATCGCCAGGATGACCTCCTGCACCACTTTCGGTGGCGCAAGGGTGTTAAGGCACCAGTGGTGCACCGCCGCCAGGCGAAGCCGGTGCTTGCGCTGCAGGGAGAACTCCCCTTCCGGCTGCAGCTGGAGTCCCAGGTAGGGGACGGAGTCCGCCGCTGGTACCCAGTGCCACGGGTTTTCCAGGTGGGGACAGAGGCGCAGCTGCAGGCCCGGGACCCCCTCCGTGGTGGCCATGGCGCACTTGCGGGGGTTGAGCTCCATGCCCATCATCCCGGGGTACGCGGCCACCGCCTCCAGGCCCTCGACGAAGTGCTGCAGCGTGTGGGCCACCACCAGCAGGTCGTCGATGTAGGCCTGGATGAGGCCGTGCTCGGCCCCTCCCGGCGGGCGCAGGCGGTGCCCCTGCGCCCTGAGCAGGGGCTCCAGGAGGAGGGCGTACAGCAGGGGGCTCTCGGGGTTGCCCTGCTGGACGCCGCGCAGCATGTAGACGGGCTGCGTTGGCCCGTGTGCGGTGACGATGCGCACCCTGGCGCACATGTGGAGGAAGAGCAGGAGGTCGATGACGTCCGGCGGCACTGAGAGGTGGCGCAGGATGAGGTGGAGGGCGCCGTGCGGGGCGGTGTCGAAGGCCTTGCGGGCGTCGAAGGAGAAGACGTAGTTGGGCCTTCCCCGCTGGAGCTGCCGCTGCGCCATGAACAGTGGGGGGCCTGTGTTGGAGCCAGGGAGGGCCCCTTGCTGCCAGTTGCTGACCACTCCGTGCCGTGTGAGCACTTCCGTGATGCGCTGGGTGAGGGGGCCCGTGAGCAGCTTCATGTCCAGCTGGCCCAGGGCTATGGGCCTGTAGTCGTCCAGTCTGGCAGAGCCCGGTACCTTGGGGCTGAGCCAGATGTGCGCGTCCCTCCAGTGCATCGGCGGCGGGGCGCCGCGGAGGATGGCCCGGTAGGAGTGGACCAGGAGCCACTGGACGGGTGCCGGGAGGGCCTTGATGAAACGGGCCTTCACGTGGTTGGGACCTGGGGCCTTACCATCGGCCTTGTCCAGGGCGGACTTCAGGTCCTGCATGGAGTACTGCTGGACCTGTGTCCAGGCCCCTTCAGGGACCCGGGGGACATGGCGGCCGAGGACTGCCTGGAAGCCTGGGAGGTCCACCGGGCGCTTGTCATACAGTTCTCGCCAGAAGGCGCGAACTGCGAACATCATGTCGTGGGCCTCCGTGAGGAGCGTTTGGGTGTTGGGGACCCGCACGTTCCAGAGGCCTGACGGGCCCGGGGCCTCTACCTCTATGGCTCCCCGCACGGCTTTCCAGCGCTGGGCGATGTCGGGGGCGTGGCGGCGCCAGAAGTCTTTGATGGCGCGCTTGCGGTCTGCCGCCAGGAGTGCGCGGAGCTGGCGAATGTCCTCCTCGAGGGCGGCTGCTTGCCTCTCCAGCTCCTCCTGGGGCTGGCCCTGTGTGGTCGGGCGGAACCCGGGCGACACACCCTGCAGCTCCTCTGTGAGCCGGAGCGCCGCCTCGGACCTGATGCCATGCCGTGCCGCGTCCGCCTGGTACGCTGCCGGCGCGCGCGCTGCCAGGGTGTCATAGCGGAGGACCGCCGCCTGGAGCCGCTTTCCGCTCTCCGGGAGGTCCCCCTCCGCCGGGTCCGTCCCAGCCGGGGACGGCTGCCGGCGTCCCACCACACGCGCCAGGGCGTCATGCGTCGCGTGGAGGTGTTCGAACACCTTGTCCACCGCGGCCGCGGGCATGGACCCGTAGTCGTGCTGCTCTGCGGGACCCAGCCAGGGCGCCTGGGAGGGTTCATCCTGCGCGGCGGTGACCGCCGCCCACAGGCAGTGTTGGAAGGGCGCGGCCTCGGCGTCGTACGGGAGGAGGCGGCCCTCCGTGTGGCTGTAGGGGGTGGGCATCGCCGCGCGCCCCGCTGCGCTGAGGAGGCCCGGCAGGGCCAGGCGGACCGGGAGGTGGTCCGAGCCGACCACCTGGGGGTGTGCCATGCCGCGAGCCCAGACGCTTTCCCGCAGGGACGACGGCAGGAGGGGCTCGTTGACCAGGAAGGTGTCCACCCTGTGCCGGGACGGGTGAAGCGTGGGGGTCATGTCCTCCTCGCCGCCTGCCGCGGCCCTCCGGAAACCGCAGGCCTCCCTGCCCTCTCGGAAGTGCTCCGTGGCCGGGTTGGTGGGGACATCCATGTAGATGTTGGTGTCGCCGGCGATGACCACCGGGTGCCTCCCACCGAGGCTGCGTGCCGTGGCATACATTTGTATGTCGGCCAAGAATGCCGCCCGTCCCGCCCACGGGGAGCAGCCTGCTTGCGCCCCGTGGACGTTGATGAGGGTGAGGCCTCCCCCGTCCGTGCGGATCTCCAGGGCCGCGGCCTTCCCGGGGACGATTTCCGTGAAGCTGAGCACCTCGTGCTCCGCCACGTACTTGCTGCTGACCGCGGTGAGGAGGCCCCCCCCTCTCGAGGTGGAGGTGGCTGCCGTCTCCGCCAGCCGGCTGCTGAAGAAGGCGGTGTACCCCTTGTCCCGGAGCGCCGCGGCCACGTGCATCTCCTGCGCCCGGCTGGCGATCCCTGTTTCCTGGAGCATGATGGCAAAGCCCTCCTCCTGGGGTAGCATGCCGTTGATGAGGTGCTCCTTGTCGGTACAGGCCGCCGGCCCCCGGCGCCGCCGGAGAGTGTCCCGGAGGGACCGGTCTGGCGGCACGAGGCCCTTGCGCAGGTTCCACGAGAGGAGCCACAGGGCGTCGCCCGCCATGTCCTCCTGGAGTCAGCTATCCCGCATCGGCATCGCCGCTGGGTTCGCCGGCGCAGCCAGGGCATCCGGGTGCGCCGCATCCGCTGAGCCCGTTCCCAGCGGGGCCCACAGGGGGGCCTGGGGGGCCGGGGGAGCCAGGGGGGCCAGGGGGGCCAGCCCCGCGGGGATGGACATGGACCCTGGTTGGGCCGCAACGCCGGTCCCCGGGGCCGCCCCGGGTGCCTCCTCATCGCCGTCTGCGTGGTCGGCTGCCTGGGGCGGGGGGCGCCGGGCGTACGGGACGTGCCATGGGGACCTCCGTGCTCTCCCTTGCAGGATGTTGGAGGCCGCCTCCTTGTCGTCCGCCGGGGCTGCAGCGTGCACCGCGTGCCACGCCTGGTGTTCCCGCATTGCCCCGCTTGTGTAGTACTTGTCTGCACACAGGGGTCATTTCGTCGGCTCCGACGCCCCTCGCGCCGGGGGGAGCGGCACCGACTTCCGGATGGCGCCCTCCGCCGCTGGTTCGACGGGCAGGTTGGCCAGTGGCACCGTGTGTGGCGCCAGTGTGCGGCCCGGGGCCGCCGCATCGAGAGCTCGTGTCGCGGGCGCGGGCCCGAGACCCCGGATGGCATCGCGCTGCGCGTCTGCTTGCAACCACGCTTGCCAGTGCGTGGAGCCGATTTGGCGGTCGGGTTTGCCCCTCCATCGCAGGTCGTGGAAGGCTTGTAGCCAGTGGTACACTGTGGTCGGGACCGCCAGCTGGAGCTCTAGGTCGGCGGGGTGCGCCACTGCCGGCTACACCCCTGACCTCGCCGCCCGGGCGTTGTCCTTCAGCCTGACCTGGAGCAGGAGGGCGTGGTGCTCGCCCTCCCGTAGCGCCTTGACGATCATGCGGGTGCAGTCTGCCACGCGGATCACGGCTTCGGGCCCCGGCAGGCGCTCGGGGTCGCAGACGACGATGTGCGCGTCCGCCGGGCTGAACATGCAGACCAACCACTGCGGGTTCTGCTGTCCCCGTTGGGCCACCGCCAGGGTAGCCGCCGGGCAGGGCTTGCGTGATTGGCCCCGCGTGGAGGTCCGGGACGTCCGTGGCCCTGATGACGGACTCCACCAGGGGTTGGCCCCTCCTGGGCTTACTCACCTTACCTACCGCTGGAGAGAGAGAGAGCAAGTGGGAACGTGAACGAGGCGCAAGCGAAAAACGTGGCTATGCACTTGTGTGTATGTCTAATCACCCTGATCTGACCTCTAATCATCTGCAACCTTTCTAATCAGTCCCTCTATCCCATTCTATCGTTGTTAGCGCTGCTACAAGACTGGTTCACGGAGACACGAGACGAGCAATGTATATGCTGCATACGAGACGAGCACACCTGTGGTTTATACCCCATTCATTGAAGTCTTTTCGTTGATTTTCGAATTCTTGGATTTTTGATTCTTCTATTTGTGTGGGTGGAATCTGTATGTTCATCTATTAATGTGTGTCTCGTCACTTTCCGAGTTACGTGAGACATACGTTTATAATTCTATTATTTCTGCATTTTCTGGCGCTTCGCTAGGAGCCGCTCCTGCGCGCCGCCTTTTGATGCGTAGGAATTTCTTGATTTAAAAAATCTAGAGATGACTATAATTTTTATAAAAATGTGCTTCTGATGCACAATTTGATTCTGCTCAGGTGTGTTGTCTTAGAAAAATTCTAGGCCGTCATTTGACGGATTTAGGTGTTGTCGCTTCGCGTTTGCGTGGATTCGTCCATAATTCTCCCATTCCTGTGTCTGCAGATATCCTCGCGAAAGCATCGCTGAGTAGGCCGTGTTCGGGCCGAAAAGCAGCAGCCAGGAGACTGAGCAGAACCCAAGACCCCACCAAGGGGCAATTGAATTTTTTTAACAACTCCCTTCGCCCTAAGACAGGTCACAGGTCGCCAGCAGGTTTACGATAACCCATGCGAATGTGTATATTGTGTCTTGCGTTGGGTTTATGACGCGCTGCGTCTTGGAGGGAGGGATGCACATGCACATGTTTATGGCATGCAACCAAACTAACCCAGCCAAGCCACAGGAACCCCGGCAGCGCCATGAGCACTGAGCTTCCTGTAGGAAATGTTACAAACAGAGCAGCAAAAGAGCGCCAGCCATGGTGAGCGCCCATTTTTCTGGGTGAGGGAAACTATAGGTATTTTAAAGTATATGTGGAAACCAAGGAAAGGCCAAGAAAAAATCCCTTTTTCCTGAAAATGCGACAGTGGTGGCCACCACAGCACAAGGGGGGAGTAAGAAAAAGTGCTTTTCCAATGCTTTGAGGCATACTCTAGTTGTATTGGAGATGCACTGAGCACCCAGGCATTTCTATCTTAGTATTGGCCCCACCAAAGGTGGTGATAACACATTTTGACCTATGGAACCAAACACCCAATCAGGATATGGAGTGGACCCCTTAATCCCCTATCAATGTGAGGCAAATCATCTTTTCCTGAGTTGACTGAGAACTGACATATCCAGGGCAGAGCCTATGAATTTATCTATGGTTTCCCATGAATTCTTAGCTGTCCTAGTGGTATGCACCCTAGGGGGCTGAGCACCTCTTTTTGAGAGGTCCTGGGTTCAATTCCTGGTCAGCCTAGCTAAGTAGCAAGATCCCATGTGACATGGCAGTGACCTCATCGCCACATGCCCTGCCACCTCAGCACATATGGGACCCAAAACAAAGAGTGCACATCTCCTGAGATGACACTATGGAGATTGAGTGAAAATGGGGCAGTTTTCCAAATCTTTTCCAAAACATTTCAGCTATCTTTGTGAATATGCAATCCGATTTGACCTGAGTTGCAGTTTCTGTGAATATCCTTTCATCTTTCACTGTTTACACTGCAGCCCTTCATGCTTTGATCCTGATTCTCTTCTACTTGCATATCTCTGGCTTGGGCTATCCTGGATTGATTGTATTTCAGCAAACATAAGCTTTTCATCTTCAAAAACAAGCAGCAGGAAACCCTACACCAGCAGCAAGCAGCAGGAGAGGCACAAACACAGTGTTGAAATCACTATAAACTTTTCTGCTCCCCCCAGCGGGACGACCGCCACCACCGCCGGTCCCGCTCCCTCTCCCCCGTCTCCCCGGAAGGGGCGGAGGAGACCCCCGCGGAGCGCGAGGAGCGGTGGCTGGCGGAGGCGGCGGTGCCGGTCGGGCCGCCGGCTGGACAGCCCCGGGCGGCCTCCGCTGACACCGGGCCGTCGACCCAGGAGCCTGAGCCGGCGGAGGTGACAGCCCCCGCCGCCCAAACAGCAAGCCCTGCCGCCCCGCCCCGGGAGGGGGCCCCAGATGCGCGGGGAGCGGAGACCGCAGCCCCAGCGAGCTACGCCGCGGCGCCGACTGCGGCCCCCGGCACCCCGCCGACACGGGGGTGAGCCCCGGCGCAGGAACCGGGTGCATCGGCCAGGGCTGCGGCTGCCGCAGAGGGGAGCGGGGAGGGTGCGCAAGGGGTTGCGACCGCGGCCCCGGCGAGCCGTGCCACCGCCTCGGCCGGCCACGCCGCGGCCCCCAGCACGCCACGAAAGCGGGGGACGGACCCCGCACGGGCCACGGGCGCCTCGCCGGCCGCCGCCGCAGCAGCAGCAGTGGGCAGGGTGGGCGCCAAGTACCGCGCCCACGCCAACCCCACCCACACCCACACCAGCCCCCCCAAGCCGTTCCCCTCCAAGTCCTTCCCCCCGGGGCGGACGCAGCATGTCCGCCCCCTGGCGCCCGAGCGCTCGCCGCCGGGCGTCACGCTGCCGCAGCTGCAAAGGCAGCGGGACGCCCGGCGCGTGATCCAGGAAAGAGGGGACGGCGCGCAGGCGGAGCTGCGTGCCAGCCACAGGAGCGCGGAGCGGGGGACAGGAGGCGACAGGGGAAGTGCTCAGGGGAGCGCGGAGGGAGCGGGCCAGGGCACACGCGGCAAGGAGCAAGGGCGCAAACACGGACGGGGCACCGAGGCCAGCAGCAGGGACGGGGACAGAGCACAGGCAGCGGACGTCGCGACACAGGGCAGGGAGCCGGGAAGGGGCCAGGGCAAGGGAAGGGCGCGCAGGGGTGCGGGCAGGGCGCCCAGGTGCATGGAGCGGAGCGAGGGACGGTGGGCGAGCAGGCAGGCCAGAACGTGGGTGACAGACGGCGGGACCCACGGCACGGGCAGGGGGACAGAGGCCTGGGGGCCGGAAGGGGGCCCAAGGGCAAGGGCAAGGGCGCCACGGGCCCCCAGGGACAGGCGGGACGGGGCATGGGAGCCCGGGGGGGAGGGCGGGTCGAAGGGAGGGGGGCGGGGGGCGGGGCACCCCTGCAGCCGGAAGTGCAGCCGGTGAGGTGCATCCCCCCCAGCATCCAACAGATGCCCGCGCACCACACCCACCACCACCACCACCGCCACCACCACCTCTACAACATCGACCCCGACGCCAGAGAGCTCATCCCCCCCCAACCCCCACGACCCCAGCACCAGCCAGCCCCCCCCGCGCCGAGAGCAGAGCCGGCGCGCATGGCCTCAGCGGGTGGAGGGGCGGGGCACAGCACCGGCGCCGCAGGCACAGGGGCCGCAGGGGGAGCCGGCGCGAGGGGCAGGGGGAGCCCGGCCCTGGGACCGGGACTGGGACACGGTCCCGGACCCTCTGGGGGATGAGGCCCTCCCCCTGGTGGGGGAGGTGTACGGGTGGTGCAGCTGGGCCAACCAAGGGGCCCACCAGGGGGCTGAGGAACCGGTCTTTCGATGCGGTGCTCCTCCGGAGGGACGGAGGAAACCGAGAGGTACCTCCGGGGGGGTGGGCAGCCCCAGAGGACCACGAGAGGGTCCTCAGGTCAGTGATCCGGGCGGCGTGGCCCGACAGGGAGCCGACGTGGCCGGCCTTCCTGGAAGGGGGGGCGGTGCTCCGCATCACGGACGTGGACGCCAACAACTGGCTCCCCCGGGCCTTGCGCAGCGCCCCCGCCCACTGGCGCTACCGCCGGCGCAACCCGCCACTGCCACAGCTCCAGCCCCCACACAAGCGGCGGCGCAGGTGACGGCCCAGACAGCGGACGCGAGAGAGTGGGGGGGGGAGCTGGGCCCCCCCGATGCACGCCCCCCCCACGATACGGCGTGACGGAGGAGCGCGCGCCACCTCCCGCAGGAGGGAGGGCGGAGGCAACGAGCGCGGGGGGGAACCTACTGCCCCGCAGCACGCTAACCGCTGACCGCTAACCCTCACGGCCGCCCCCGGCCGGCCAGCGCTGCGCGGCGACGGCGAGGGGGACAAGGGACCCCAGCGAGGGCCTACACGAGGGTCCGGCTCTAGGTAGAGGGGGGCGGGGGAAGAGTGCGACCCCCCAGCCGACGGCTGGCCCCCGGGGCCGGGACCCCCAGGCCGCCCCCCCTCGGCCGTCAGGGGGCGGCGCCAGGGGACCAGAGGGCCCCCCCCACTCCCCCCCCCCTCCCCCTCAGGCCCAAGAGCGTACGGAGGCAGACCGAAATGACGGCGGCCCTGCACCCCCCCCGAAGAGGCCCCTACAGCCGGGGTGAGGGGGCACCGCGGCCGCGGCAAGCGCCCCAGGTGAACCGCCCGCACGCTCCCGCCCTGCCCGCTGCCGACCGACGGCGGACGGGCGGCACCCAGGACGGCGCAAACGGAGCGGCCCCTTCAGAGGCCGGCCTGGGGAAGGCGGGGGCACGAACCAGGGCAGGGTGGTTCCCCCCCCCTCCCTTGCCCCCCCGCCGCACTGACCCATTGGTGGCCGACCGGGCCGCGCCTGACGCCCGCGGCCGCCCGGCAACCCCCACGGCACGAGTATACCCCGGGGGGGCGCGCCGGAGACAACGGATGGCAGGCCGACGCCTGACGGGGCGGGGGGGGCGGGGGGGCGGCGGAGCGGCCCCCCCACCCCCCCCCCCTGCTCCCCCCCCCCAGCTTGAGGGCCACAGGGGCGACCCTCCGCCCCCCCGGAGCCGAGGAGACGCCCCCCCTCCCCGAGAAGGGACCGCGACGCCGGGGGGGGGGGATGCGGCTGGACCTGCACACCGCGCGCCCCAGCGCCCCCAGCCGCCTGCTCCCGACCCACACCAGCGCGCCGGAGCAGCGCGCGGACCAAGCCTGGGGGCGGCGCACGGCAGCGCACCGGAACAGTATGGGGGCCGCGCCCCCCATGACCCCCCCCAATGACCATTGCCCACTCAGGGAGGGCAGAGGGGGGGTTCGGGTCGGAAAGGGGCCCCCGGGGGAGCGGTCCACGGGCCACCCTCCATCCCCCCCCCCCCGGGGCGGCCCCGCGACCCCGACCGAAGGCGCACGCCGGGGGGGAGTGCGCCGACAACAAGAGGGGGGCCACGGTAGGGAACCGCGCCCCCCCCCCCAGTTGGGGCGCAGGGAGGCCGCGACGCGACCCCCCCCCCCCCAGCCTCCCCACCGGCCCGCAAGCCGCGGGGGCGCCGGCCCCCACCCCCCGGGGCAGGGGGGATGGTCCCCCCTCCACCCGCCCGAGAGAGGAGCCGGAGCACGGCCCGCCCCCCCGCCCAAGCCGCCGGCTCCCACAGGAACCGCGGGGAGCAAGCGAGCCCGCGCCAACGCGCCAGGACGCCGCACAGATCGCGCCCAGAGAAGGCGGGCGAGCACGAACTGGAGTGGTATGGGAACCACGCCCCCCGTGACCAGAACGACGCCAGTGACACCCGCTTTGCTCCCTGCCCAGGGAAGGCAGAGGGACGGAACGAGGCAGAGCGAGCCCCCGCCCTACTGGCCCCCCCCGGCCGCACAAACAAGGGGCACGGCGCACGCCCCCCCCCCCCCCCCAAACCTGCCCCCCGGCACACGAACGCCACGGACCCGCCCCACGGGGGGTGCACAGCCCCAAGCCCGGTAGGGGGGAACCGGGACCGGACCGCCCCCCCCCAAAGCACGGCAGACGGAGCAAGGGACCGGGGCAGGACACGCGGAGGGGCACAGACGACGTGGAACGGCCCTACAAGCGCCCAGTGCCGGGACCGCGCGAGGTGCGCAGGCCACACCACCCAGGGGGGGGGGGAGCGGACGCCGCGGGAGCGCGAGCGCACACACACGCAAAGGGCACGCGGGGACTACCAGAAGGGCAACCGGACCAAGCTCGCGGAACGCACAGACCGCGTGGAATGGCGTACCAGCGAGCGAGGGTAAGGGACACCCGGACAGGACGGCCCGCCACACGCAGCGCGGGACACGCGGGGCGGGAAGGGGGAAACGAGAGAGACACAACACCAGGTACCGGCCCGAGCCCCCCGAACCGGCCGAGAGCGCCGCGCACACACGGACGGGGCACTGCACCCGCAAAGGCAGTAGTGGCGCACTGCGCCACGCCCCAACCCCTAGGCTAGGCAGCCTCCGCGCCAGCCCAAGGGGGTCCCACTGGCGACAAGGCAGTAGCACGGGCCCGGCGGCGCCGGCGCCCCGGGCGACCACGCATTAGGGGGGCGACGCGGTGGGTAAGCGCCTGGAGCCACGGCTGCGAATTGATGCACTGACCGGGGAGTGGCGAAACGGGGAAGCCGGGGAGGGACGGGGCTCCGAGCCCTGTGAACCGGGGGGACTCCGCCACCAGGCAGGAGGTGCGTCTTGGAGGGCCCCCCACTAGGACCCGGTGGGGGGGATATCACCTGGCCCGACCAGGTGGCCCCCCGGGGCCGAAAGGTGTCTAGTACCCGCAAACTCAAACCTCAAACCTCAAACCTCATCCAGAAGCATGCCGAGCAATGTATCGGAGATTCTCGCGTTTTATTCTTTGGCGCTTCCTCTGCACTCAGTTATCAGCTTCATTAATTCATCGGGTCACTTTTTGCATGCAACGATTTCATGCCGTTTGAACCGACGGAGGCTCCATTTTTATGCAATTTATCTCGCATTCATGGTATGTTTGTCTAATTTGTGCTGTTTTTGCCTGTTCATTTTCCAGAATTAAGTGTTGGTGTGTTTGTTTCTGTGAGGAAGATTTTCCTTTGTTGCCCATGATGAAGATGTGATTGCTGTTTGGACGTTTTTCTCTACCGCTGCTAAAGCACCCGCCAACCTAAATGTTTCCGAGTTTTTGAGCAATTTCCAATACGATCGGCAGAACCACTGTCCTGAGCTGTATGTGCCCAGAAGCATGAGGAAAAGTACGACCAAGTTGTTTCAGCGCATCAAGATAGCAATATCTACAACCGCAGCATATCTTCAAAGATCAACACAAACAAGAAAACATTGCATCGGAACAAGAGCGATTGTGTATGATGTTCAGCACACAGTATGTGGTTGGCATTGCATACGGACCAATGTGCGCAGATGGACAGGCAACTGGAGCTTGGTGGGTTGAGCCTCCACACAAAAAACATGTCGTGAAGTTCCCTGTAGTTGTACATCTGTGCGGTGCTGTATTGTCTGTGGCCGGGAACAAACAAAATGGTAAATGGTAAGCGACAAAGCATTGCTTTTTTTTTTGGATGTGTTCTACTTCGAACACAGTTTTAGTCTTCGGTTCAACCCCATGCTACTGTGCAATTAGGGAGGTATGAATAAACAGTAGGCTAGGGAGGTGAGTGTAAATCTGAGTGCAATAGTTTTAGTGCGTGCGCAACAGTACCGTAAAGATGTGAGACCAAAAGTTCAGAAAGCGTGCAATGCGTGCAAAAGTGGTACAGTACCATTTATTTCATTGGATCCACAGGCTATAGGTTCAGTGTCACGAAAGACTGAATGGCTTGAGGATCCGGAAAATTCTTGTTCCCGCAAGGTGTTACAGAACACTACAGCTGACCATTCATATCTCATTGGGTTTGATTGGTACGATTTTATTTGCGAAAAACTCAATGGCGAGATTAAGATCAATGTGCTTTGTTGTAACTGCTCAGCGATGAAAGCGTTGTATAATACATTGATGAGCACAATAAGAATAAGGCCATGAGACCTGACACTGTTTACAAGAGAAAAGAGACTCAATTTGACCTTGACAATGGACTAGCGGAAGTTTGTAAAAACGGCCTGCCAAAACCATGCGCAGTGCTTGGTGTGGATGAGACTGTGCCTGTCAGGCAGCAAACGTTACCGTCGAAACTTCCGACGCAGGCCGTGGCAACCCAATGTCCCCCCAAACCCAACCATCTTGGTCCACATGCAGTGTTGCTCATTTACCCCTGATGCCCTTTGCACAAAATACTCGTTTGCTACCACCGCTCCGTGATGTTAGAAATCATTCAATGATTCGGCGTGGTCCCTCGTAGGACAAAAAGCTACAGACAGAAAGATGATTCTACGAGGGTGTGAGGCAATCCGAGGACGTATCCTTTGCTTCTAGGACGAGTAACTCCCGTGCCTCAGGATCGAGAAGTGTACTTAGCTTTCTAAGACGGCAATACGAAAGCGCATTAGCGTAAGAGTGGGCAGATATGTTCAGTGGGAAATAGGATTTCTTTGAGGATGTTATCCATGCATGGAAAACATATGTCTCCGTTACGCATGTCTCCCGTTGCAAAGACTCAAAGACACCGCCATCTGCAGAGGATTTTGTATCTTATGAGCCTCTCTTTTACTTTCCACTATGCTGAAATCCGTAGGCCAAAATCAGCGTAAGGTCATCGGCCAAACTAATTTCTTTCTTTCGGATCAGAGATTAGCATTTTGATTCATGATTACAACATCTCAATCGACATGTTGTGTTGTACGCCTCCAGCAGGCAGACGGTACTCGTCAGTCAACACTTGTGACCGGGGCACGCCCGGCTTATGCTATCTTTTCTCAAGGGTGTGGCACCCGCGCTGCACAGTGCAGTTATCACTCTCCATGCAATCAGGCAGAGTGACTTGAGCCCAGTGTTTTGTCACGGGTATCATCATTATTATCATTATTATATGTTTTGTCTTTTGTTTGCTCGTTGCAGGCGGTTCAATATGCCAGGGCAAGTGGCTTATCGGTGAAACATGAGTGGCCCCCGGAGATCTTACATGCAAAAATATGTTTTTGATAAAGGTCAATGGCTCAAAAGGATGCAAAGTTCGTTGATTGCAGATCATTAGGCCTAGAGACCAAAGTGATTTGTCAAAATGATCCGCAAGCAAAACAGTATATGCACTACGCATGTGTCTCTTTGTTTTGCCTACGCTTTGCATCACCGGTCGGCGGCGTGATAGCTATGTATGAGGTCCCGTGCACCACCAGTGTGTGCACGTCTTGTTTCACAGCTCTAGGTAATTTACGCGGTTATTTTATCATACACTACAGAGAGAAAGTTTTATAGTGATTTCAACACTGTGTGTTTGTTGTGCCTCTCCTGCTGCTTGCTGCTGGTGTAGGGTTCCTGCTGCTTGTTTTTGAAGAGGAAAATTTTTTATTGTTGAAATACAACCAATCCAGGATAACCCAAGCCAGAGATAAGCAAGTAGAAGAAGGTCAAGATCAAAGCATGAAGGGCTGCAGTCACAAAAAGTTAGATAAAAACAACTATCAAAAATAGACCACAGCAATTAGCATACATTGCAACTCAGGATGAAATATTTTACATGTTTGAGAAAAACTGATTGGAAAACTGCCCCAAGGGCTCACTATCATCCACAGTGCCATCTTGAGATGTGCACTCTTTGTTTTTGGGTCCCATAGGTAAGGAGGTGGCATGGCTTGTGCCGATGAGGCCACTGCCATGTCACATGGAATATTCCTACTTAGCTAGGCTGACTGCATATTGAACCCAGGACCTCTCAAAAAGAGGTGCCCCAGCCCCCTAGGGTGCATACCACTAGGATAGCTAAGAATTAATGAGAAAACATAGATAAATTCATAGGCTCTGCGTTCGGTATATCAGTGCCTCAGCAACCCAAGAAAAGATGTTTTAGTGCCTATAGCTTGGGGATAAAGGGGTCCACACCACATCCTGATTTAGTGTTTGGTTCCATAGGTCAAAATGTGTTATCACCCCTTTTGGTTGGGCCAATACTAAGATAAAAATGCCTGAGTGCTTAGAGCACCTCTAATACAACTAAAGTATACCCTAAACCATTTGAAAAGCACTTTTTCCTACTCCCCCCTTGTGCTCTGGTGGCCACCACTGTCGCATTTTCAGGAAAAAGGGATTTTTTCTTGGCCTTTCCTTGGTTTCCACACCTACTTTAAAATACCCATAGCTTCCCTAACACTGGAAAAGAGCGCTTTACCATGGCCAGCGACTCTTGCTGCATTGTTGATGACAATCTCAAACAGAAAACTCAGCGCTCTTGGCGCTGCCGGGGTTCCTGTGGCTTGGTGCAGTTAGAGTAGGGCACGCCAAGACCATATGCATGTGCATCCCTCCCTCCAAGCTGCAGCGTAACACAACCCAACGCCAGACTCTCATAGGACGCTCGACCCAAGTCTCAAGGAACCTGATGGAGACACCTGTCCTGGTACTGGGGCGAGGGTGCGCTGATTTAATTAGAATTGGCCCTTGGAGGGGTATTGATTCTGGTTCAGTCTCCTGCTGCTGCTTATCGGCCAGAACAGCGGCCTACTCAACGAGGCTTTGCGAGGAGGTCTGTACAACAGAGGAATGAGAGAATGAGGGACGAATCCACGCAAGCGCGAAGCGACAACACCTAAATCGGTCAAATGACGGCCTAGAATTTCTTTGAAGGCACACACCTGGACAGAATCCAATTGTGCATCAGATGCACATTTTTATAAAATTTGTAGTCATCTCTTGATTTTTTAAATCAGGAAATCCTTACGCAGAAAAAGGCGGCGCGCAGGAGCGGCTCCTAACGAAGCGCCGGATAATAAAGAAATAATCAGATTATAAACGTATGTCTCACGTAGACAGGAAAATGACGAGACACACATAAATAGATGTGATTAAAGATTCCACGTACATTGCCAGAATCAACCAAAAATCAAGAATTCGAAAAATGAGAATATGATTTCAATGAATCAGGTATAAACTGTGCTCGTTCTGTTTGCCCGACGCACAGTGCTCGCCATGTGTCCTCGTTTTCAAGCCTGATAGCACGATAGAACACGATAGAGGGATAGATTAGAAAGGTTGCAGATGATTAGAGGTAAGATCAGGGTGCTTAGACATACACACAAGTGCATAGCGACGTTTTTCGCTCGTGTCACGCTTTTCTCCTCACCTTGCTTCACTCTCCAGCGGTAGGTAAGGTAGGTAAGCCCAGGTGGGGCCACCCCCTGGTAGAGTTCGTGATGGTGTGTAAGATTAGGAAGTTTGCCAGAGGCAGAGCGTCCACTCGTGCATGCTCGTGCATTCACACACGCAGTAAATGGTAGGCCACGCGAAATGCGCGTGGTAAACCTTGTTTAGGTTACCCAGGGGCTCCTCGGTACGTTCTTTAAAGAGAACCTGAGGAGTCTCTTAACGCTTGCTTGCTTGACAGGGGTGTTTGAGGACAGCGTATTATAGGTCACACTGAGAAGCGTATAATACGTGGAGTCTGGCTTGGTTCCTCAGCCGCAAACATCCCTTCATTGGCCTTTGCTTTACAGGTGGGCAGGTAGGGTGATTGGTGCAGCAGCGTTCGTTTTTTTCTTGCCCTGCTAAACAAGGGCGCTGATCCCACAATCAATTAACTGCGCCTCAGCCAGGAGTGGGGAGGGCAGTTCGACTTCATCGACATCCACGCTGTGCACGCCACCTGTGCGCCTCTCCCCTCCAAGCCCTAGCAGGGAAACGTGTTGTGACGTCCCTGTTAGGCCACAGTTGCTTAGCAGCGCTGTGTTCTCTTGTCTTCTTCACAGGAGGGTCATTAGGACCCACGACTTTATCTTCAACACCACCCAGTAGAGCGTGAGTGTAGGAGTGGTAATCCTGAGTGGGGGCTTGAGCCAGTTGCAGTAGCGCTCACCCACCAGGATGGTGCCACTGTAGAGTGTGTAGGACCTGTAGGGGCTGTGGCAGTGGTTAGGTCAGCGTTTTGGCCACTTAGTAAAATGGCGTTTTCATGCCTTCATAGCTTTTGGTCACCCCTCCCTGTAGTAGACAGATAGGTAGGGAAAACAATACCTGGATTAGTACGCTGGGTATTCCCCCAAGGTTTTGCGCCAGCACAGAAATTGGGCGCTTAGGGGAGAGGAGACCCGGGGCGTACCCCGTGGCATCAATAAGACAACCCTCCAGGCTTAGCAAGCGTGCAGACTTGGGTATAATTAGGACACCACTTCTGCGGCTTGCTCTCAGGACCTTAGGAATAGCAAACTCACACATACGCTTAGGCAGGTAAGGGTAAGGTTCAGTCCCTAGCTTTAGTCTTGGAGGCAAGCGTCTCAGCGAGCCTCAGCAACTCACCAAGGTTGTTCTGGGACTAATAGTCAACCAGAACTGTGTTTAGGCGTCCCCCAGGTAGAACAAACGCAGAAAAGGGCTCCCAGGTGGCCTCTTCGACTCCAAACCCTTCCCAGAGGGTGAGGAAGCGCCAACCCTGGTGGTAGCGGTGGAGTAGGACAGACTTCACCAGGTAGAAGCCCTCCTTAGCCATCTCCTCGGCTTTCATGTTGGGGAGTTCCCCTTCAACTTCCATAGTGCTGGCAGCCCCTTGTAAGTCTAGGGCGGCGATCTCCTCGTCGTTAAGCTCCCAATCTTCCCCACAGAGGTCTTCAGGGTCATAGTAGCGCTTCAGATGTTCAGCAGCGCACACCAGGGTCCCCCCTAGACGGGGAGAATACCGCACGGTGATATGGTGTCCATCCACTGATAGAATCTTGTAGGGCCCGAAGTATGGGTCGTCGCTGGTAGAGCGTGGCCAGGCGGGTAGTCGGCTGTGGTGCACCAGCACCCAGTCCCCCTCTTGGTAGGTGGCCGGTCCTCGGTGCCCGTTCTTCTTGTTCCACTGACGCTCCCTCACTCTCTGGGACATAGCCTTGGCCTTGTCCACCTTTGCTTGTTGCTCTTGGACCCATTCACCCACAGAAGAATGGGTGTCCTCTGGATAGGGGGCATGTAGGAACCACGCCGGGCGCCCTAGGAATAGCTCATGGGGCGAGTAGCCAGTAGCTGAACTCTCTTGGGAGTTCATCATCAAGGATATGACGGGGAGTAGTCTCACCCAGTCTCTGGTGCGTTCAGTTTTGCACCATATCCTTACATTCTCCTTGAGGACACGGATCTGTCGCTCACATAGGGGGTTGCTCGTGTGCGAGTAGGGGATCCCCGTAGACACCTGGACATTGAGGGATCTCAGGACCCTCTTGTACCAGCCGGTATCTGAGCGTACTCGTACGTCCTCATCGGAGTTGATCTCCTTGGGCGCCCCATAGACACAAAACCACTCCTCCAGGAGTATCTTGATAGTCTCCTCCCCGGTAATGTGCTTGGTACATGGGAACTCCCTGGTAAACCTGGTCAACCCACAGGTTACCACGAGGGCAAAGTCGTAGCCCGCGAACTTCGGCATCTCCGTGTAGTCCACGTATAGAACACTGTTAGCACAGTGAGGGATGGGCAGGGTCGAGTAGAGACCTCTGTCCCTGATATCCCCTGGTTTGCAGGACCTGCACGGGCACTTGTCAACGATAGGCTGGAGGGTTTTCCGCAGTTGGTCGTCAGTCCACGTAGTGTGGAACCACTGCTTGAATAGCCTCAGGGTACGGTCAGCACCCACATGACCGCTGGACTCATGGGTCCACTTCAGCAGCGCTGGGACTCTGTCACTAGGTACCACGATGCGGTCATCATGCCACAGGTAGCTCTTGTCCCTCTTCCACTGATCTTGGTTGACCAGGAGGGGTTCAAGGCGTTTCTCCTGCCGCTTGTAGATATCCCCAAACTCCTTCAGGTACTCCGATTGTTGGGGTCCATCCAGGGGGCGTATCATAGTCATGTTGAGGTCCAAGTGGACGGCCATACGGCTGAACGCCTCCTTAGCCAGCGCTTCAGACCGGGCACCAATCAGGGCGTCGAAGTTGTTGCGGCTGATGTAGTCTGCACACTCGTTCTTCACTCCCTGGATATGGTGTACCGTCAGCCGTAGTTGACTGACGTAGGTCCACCGGCGCCGTAGCTTGGCCTTCTCAGGTGGGGGGCCCTTCTGGAAAGTGCGGGCCGGCTCTTGGTCGCAGAGCCAGACCACAGGGTTACTCCCCAACAGTCGTGCTTGTGAGGATCGCACTAGCATACCCGCGAGCAATTCCTGCTCATAGGTGGAGTAGTTCCCCCTGGCCTGGTTCCATTTCCAGTACCAGTGGCCCAGAGGTACTAGGATACACTTGTCGCCAGGGTAGCTGTGCTTGAGAGTTCCATCTCGGTTGAGACCTTCCGTCCCCCATTGGGAAATGGCCGAGTCGAACTCCTCCTTCTCTAGTGCTTGCCATTGGAACAACGTTCCACCACCGCCCACATTGCTGGCGTCGGTCACCAGGATAATCTCCCCTTGTGCCCTAGGCACGCCCAAGCACTTAGCGTTGGCCACCTTGTCTTTGAGCTCGTCAAACGCTTGTTGCTCTTGTGGGCCCCAGCGCCAAGTAGTACTCTTCTTGATCAAATCCGTCAGAATGGCGCTGGTGTAGGTGAAGTTTTTGATATCGCGGCGATAGAGGTTGCACGCCCCAATGAAACTGCGTACATCATGAAGTCCTATCTTGGGTCTTCGTGACGTACCTTAGCGTCCATCAGAGGTTTGGCCTTAGAGGCCGCGGGGGTCCACCACCCATAGCCAACGTCAAACCCCAGGTACTGCATGGTCTCCTGTATGAACTCACACTTCTCCAGCTTGAGTCGTGTGTGGTTCTCTTGGCAGACTGCAAAGAACTCACCCAAGAGGATTAGGTGATCCTCCTGGGTATTGGTCCCGAGGCATACATCATCGATGTGTGCTTCCATCTGGGCCCCAGGGGATATCAGTTCCTGCACCCTAGGTGTCCTTCGTAGGATGGACAAGATCTTGTTCATCAGGTCTTGGAATAGAGCGGGTGCGTTGGCCACGCCAAATGGCATGACCTTCCACTTGAGCACCCTCCCCTGAGGGGTGATGAAGGCTAGTAGCTCCTGAGCGTTGGGCATCAGGTCCACTTGCCAGAATCCGCTCCTCTTCTCCATGTTGGTCTTGTAGCGACAGGAGGCTATCTTCTCAAGGGTAGATTCCATATTAGGAATGGACCCTGAGTGGTTCAGCGTTTTCTTGTTCAGCTCTCCGTAGTCCACTACCAGCCGTTTGGCTGTAGACCCAGGTTTAGCCACCAGAAAACAGGGGCTGCAGTGTTGGGGGTAGTCCCCGTCCTTGTACTTCAGGACTAAGCCAGCGTCGATACATTCTTGTATCTGTCGCTCAATCTCGTCGGCCGGCTCTTTAGGAGCTGGAAAGGGTCTCCTGCGGATCTTGTGACCCACGAACTCGGGTTTCAGCTTGAGGTCCATCTGTACCAGCTTGTCACATGAGGCTGGAGGGGGTAGTTCTCCGAACACCTCCAGATAGGTCCTTATAAGCTTCTGCACCCGCGGGTCCAATAGCTTGATCTTGTCCTCCATGTCCTCGTCAGAGTGTAAGTTGCTTGCCCCCTGAGTAATAGACGTCGGGATGTGACCCTCCACCGACTCTTCGCCCTTGGTAGTATCCTTCAACCCTTGGTAGGCATATAGTAGGTCTTGCTCAACCATCTCCGATGGATGATGGCAACATAGGCACGCTCGAGGGGGTTCACATACACATTCCTCCGAGAGGTCGTCCTCCTCTGGGGTCCTCACATGGGCACCCCACACGCTCTTCATGAGCTTGAGATCTACCTCCCTTTGCCAGGTGGGGATCTTCTGTTCGAGGTCCTCCTTCGATTGGGATAGATCTCCCATACATCCTTGCTTCAGTGGCCATGAGCTGCGGGTAGGCTTAGCGTAGCATAGCTTTTTCGCCACCAACTTCCTCTTGGAGTCCACATACTCCCTTAGCCTGGATCGAGGGTCCAGCTCTTCATCCACGGGGTCTTCCACCCTCATGGAGAGTAGGGGTTTTAGTGGGGCGACGTACTCGGCGTCCTCCACTTCCTCCACGCAGGTCTGCACGAAGAAGGCGTCATGCTCAGTTTCGTCATCTGAGTGGATGGAGCTAGGTAGCTCGGATAGTCCACACTCAGAGACTCCATCAGGAGCAGGTACATGGCAGGGAGAGTTGGGGGCGTTGGTGTTAGTCACGACGTATTCATCTCCTCCGGGTGTAGTCTCAATAGCATCTTGAGGTCGTAGTCGGCCTTGAGGGCGCAGCCGGGGAACTGGCGGCCCATAGTCTGCGCCACCACCGAGGTCAAGCTGGTGTGGACGCTCATCCTAGGCCGCATCGCGCCAGCGGTCTTCGCCCACGTGCCCGCCAGCATGTGGGGGGCCATGGCCGGCAGGTCCCCCCACGAGGCCATCTTCCTCCAGGACACCGAACTGGACATGAACCCCTACGAGATGATCATCGCCTCCCTCGATGTCCAAGGCGCGTTCCCCCACGCCCCACAGCGGCTCCTCACGGAGGTATGGGATGCCATGGGCCTCCCATTCCTATCCTTCATGACCGGGTACATCCAGACCCGACTCTACGCCGTCATCACGGCCGCGGGCCTCACCCCGTGGACCGGCACAGACAGCGGGGTCCCCCAGGGAGGCGCCGAAGGCCCCTTCCTCTACCTCCTCGTCACCCTGCCACTGGCATTCGAGCTAGCACGGGTATACCCGGGGTACGCCCCATACCCGCTACGGTCCCCCCTCATCAACTTCGCAGATGACAACCTCCTCACTACGGCCACCCGCCACCGCGACCCTGAGAACGCAGGGCTACCAACAACCACCGAACAAGCGTCCGCCATTCTCCAACTCACCACAACCTACCTGGACGCCCACCAGCTCCTAGTGCACCCCCACAAATCGGTCGGGCTGGCCGACGCCAAGACCCCCACCCCCCACATCCGGAAAGGCGAACCCCTACACCTGGAAGACACCACAGTCCACCTGGGAGTCACACAGGCCACGCAGCACCACCACATCACACTCCCAAGCAAGCTAGAAGAGCGCCTCGCCCGGCTACCCCAAATTGCCAGGGGGGACCTCCTGTCTACGCAGGGCCTTGCGTACTTCATGGAAGCAGTGCTCAACGCGGCCATCGGGTACCAAGCCCTGCACCTCCCACGCCCCCAAGACGCACTACGCCACGCTCGACAGCAAGTGACGAAGGCATGGGCGCAACACGGAGGCTGGCCCACGTCTTTCCCCAAGGAGGCCATGATGGCCCACTGGCGCTACTACGGAGACAATACGGGCGCCCTGGTCGACATGGCCTATGCCAAACACGCAGCACACCTCCTACACAGGGTAACACACAACCACCAACCAGAAGTTCGCGAGGCGGCAGCCATACGCATAAAAGAAGCGCAAATGGCCCGCAACACCTGCCCCCGGTGGATACTGGCACAACACGGCGTCTCCACCCCCGTGGGCACTGGCATCTGGGCCCAGCTACAACTCCTCCTACCGCACCACACACACGCCATCCTGACAAACCACCACTGCGATCAACAGGGGCCACTCGTGGCCACACACACCGACATCCACCTACACCCGGCAGGCGAGGTGGACACCCTGCGCCTCGTAGGGGCCACCATCACCATAGTGTATATCACCCCAACACAGATGAAGATCATGGCCCAATGCGACGCCCACCACGCCCCGTTCCTTTCCGACCCACAATGGCCAGCACGCCACGTCTTCCAAGCGTACCTCCGCGCACGTGCTACGAAGGCAGGGCGCGACATGCCGGGGCCCAAGGACATCGACACGGCGTACACAGCCTTCCAGCGCCAGCACCCCCGGCCCCGCCTGAGCGAGCACGAGACCCCCAACGACGGCGGCACGACGCAGGGGGAGCCCACCCCGTCAGCCGAAGGCTGGACACCACCCACCATCCTGCTGCTAGCACCAAACGGCCACAAACATGCTACGCGCACCGTCCAGCGACACCATGCCCCCTGGTCCATCCCCAAACACAATGCACCGGAGACCGATGTACCACCAGTCAGACACAGTGACCAGGGCATACCACGCACGTGCTGGCACTGCGGCCCGGCAGCCCTCGACACTCCGTGGCCCCTGCTGCACCTCATCTCCACCCACTACCGCACCCCCACCGCCGCCACCACCGCCGACCAGCAGGCATGGCTCTCCTCCTGGTTTCACACGGTACCCCCAGACCACCCGGCGCACGTAGCCTGGACCCGGACACCCACGGCGACATGGACGTTCACCAACGAGTGGGCAGACCCGGACAGCATAGCCATGGAGTACGACCGCTGCGACCCACACCGCGCAGGACCTCAGGAGGCACCCATGCGCCCCCTACAGCACAATTGCCCCACCCTCCGCGGCGACAAAGACGACAAGGAGCGGCGACAGACCATCACGTGCCAGAAGTTCCACCCCAATACGGGATACCTCTTCCACCTGATGTACGCGTATATCACCCAGGGACGCCCAGACAGGGGCCTCCTCCGCCTCACCCCACGAGCCCAGGCCATCATCACCCAGGGAATAGGCGTCTGTGCAGCGCCACTACTGCAACCCACGCAAATCACCGCCAGAACCACCCAGGGGAACCCCATTTACGTCTATCACCCCACAGCAATCGCCCGCCTACCCATACCCAGCGACACCGACATCATCTACTTCACTGACGCATCCGGCACCCAGCAACGCACCCCCACGGTCGGTTGCGCCTCCGTGCGCGTCACCCGGCACGCGGACGGCCTCCACGTGGAACACCACACAAGGACCACCATCTTTTTTTTTTATTATTTATAAACACAAGGCCAAAGTCCAAGAGTCCACGTCCAAACTCAGGAAGGGTGAGCCCATCATACAGAAGTGACCCCATCCCATTGGGTCAGGGTCAGGCATGTGGGACGCGGACAGGGAAGAGGAAAATGGGCACAAGCAGATTTTTACGTAAAAGAATACATGGATGGCGACATGCGAGCAAACGCCCCTTCTCAGGGCCCCGGGGGACCAAGAATCATGCGGGGCTGCCAGGCATGTGGGCTACAGCCTGAGGAGAAGCCCTGGGAGAGAGGACAGTGCAAAAGACACGCACTGTCTGGGCAAGGTATGCTGGGGGGGGGGGGGGCAGCGCTGATGGCGTATGTCGCGTGGACTGTATGGGGCTGCGGGTGGGGACAGTGCAGAAAACTGATTTAACGTGGGTAGCTGTGACACTATTGGGCTGGGGGGAGGGGGGGGGGCTGGGTGTGCGCCACCGCCACAGGGCTCCGGCAGGCCCCAGCGTCAGACACGGGGGAGTCACAGCCACAGGCTAGGTCCATTCAAAAGCGCAACCAGGGGGTACATCTGTCATGTGTCATCCATCGGCGGCGTGCAGAACGAAGGCAGCGTGAGCATCACTGTGATGACAAAGCATGTACAGTCGCGGCGGAAACTGAGTAAAGTACAGCGCCCTGGCGGCATGAGCACCACTTAGTTTAAGAGAGGGCAGCCAATGCAGCTTCAGGTGGTTGCCTGTGAAGAGAGGGGGGAAGGGGGGCAGGGGGGCAAGGAGGACCATTACAGGGTAGTGACACCGTGCGGTTTGAGCACACACGCATGCAGAGGGCGAGAGGGGGTCAGCATAGGCTCAGGGGCTGGGACCAATCAGCGGGGCTGAAGGGATTGGGCCGTGCCTGGGGCTTGGTGGGGACCGAATCGGCCAGAACCGCGGTGACATTATCCAGCACATGCTGCTGGAAGTGCCTGACGGTCTTCCGCGCCTCGCGCAGTCCCCCAAGTCTGGTCTTAAGGAAGCGGTACAGGGACTGAGGGATGGCCAGTCTGCCAACGATGCGAAGGTCCTTGCGCTGGGCGGACCGGCGCCACGTCAGGACCTCTGATCTTACCGTCCAAGAGGAGAGCCAAGCAGCAACCAGTGGGTGGGTCTGTGTGCAGAAGGCCAGTGTGCCGTGTAGGCTCTGGTTGTGGAAGCGGTGGCAGTGGGGGCAAGGGTGCTTGACGGGTGCGTCGGTCCAGAAGGTGGCATAGTGCGCGTACCCCAGGCGGGACTGCAGGCCAAAGAGCCACTTGTGCCATGCCAGCCTCCGGAAACGCAGGGGCCGCCAGGACAAGGGGTGGAAGCCTTCCCGGGCGTGTGTGGGGAACAGACCATGGGTCCACACTTTATGGGGGGGCGCCATGCGTTCACCGTGTCGGACCACATCCCAGGGGGTCACCCTTGTCTGTGGGGGGGGCAGGGGGAGGGCCGTACCGACTTTGGCATACTTGTCCGACATTTCATTGTGGACTTCCCCAGTGTGCCCTTCAACCCACTCCAGACCTTGGCATTTAGCCAGGATGGAAGTGCGCACTTCCTGCACCCAAAATGCCTGCCTGACTGGCCGGCGCGCGCTCTGCGCAGATGCAATGGCGCCCTGGCAATCCAGTCGGATGGTGTCCCCTACTTCCGAAAAATGGGAGCCCAGGAGCATTCCTACTAACTCCGCTTTATGGGAATTTGGGTCACCAGGCACTCTGCACACGGCAATGCGGCCATCTTTCAGCACAGCGGACGCCCCAGATGAGGGCGGTTGACCCATCTTGCTGCCGTCCGTGTAGGTGGCTGGCGGCTGGCATTGCGGGGGTAAAAGGTACACTGTAAGCCCGGCTACGTGGGCCACCTCGACGGCGTCGCGCTGTAGTTGTTGAGCTGCCCACGTAGTGTGTACGGGTGGCTGGCGAGGGTCGGGGTCAGGGTTGAGAAGGGAGACAGCGGTGATGAAGGCATGGTATGGGGAGACAGTGGTGTGGGGGGACGTGGAGAGTGTATGTAGTCGCTTATTGCGGTGCAGCGAGTCCAGTACCCTAGTGGGGTGCAGGATTGGAAAGTATCCGAGGCCAAGGCCACGACTACGATGCGTGTAGAGTGTTTTCTTGGCGACGAGGGACGGAAGACCCATGACGCCGAAGATAAACTTTTCCAACAGGGAAGTGATGGACATTAGCTGCGAGGCGCGGAGTGGGATGCACTCTGTGCGATAGAGGAGCCTCGGTAACACCATAGTGTTGACTAAGAGGACCCGGTCAATCACTTGAATGGGTTGGGAGTGCAGCTCATTTAGCTGGGCTTTCAGCTCTTGCAGCACAACCTCAACGCAGGCGTCAGGGCAGAGGCAGGGGGAGAGAGGGTGGCCCAAATGCATGAGGTAGGGGGCACGTGCAAAGGTGTGCAGTACCTGTACACTCCACTCTGGCGGGTACGGCGCAGAGACGGTGTACCATGGCGACAGACTGGCAGCCTGAACGGGGGAGGGTGGGTGCAGATACTTGGGGAGGGTGGGCAGGACAGGGGGCAGGGGTTGCATGTGAAGAGATTCGCTTTTGGTGACGTTCACCTGGCAAGCAATCAGACTGAGGGCGGTCTGTACGACCTCGGCAACGTGCTGGCTCTGGCCATACGGCGCGGGGGAGCATATGTCGTTGACATAAGCCGAGAAAGGGATGCCGTGCTGGTCTAACACTCGCAGGGGGATTTCAAAAACAACGACAAACAAAAAACAGGAAAGGGGGCAGCCCTGCTTGACGCCATGTGTCGTCCTAAACACTGTCTCCTCCGCTCCTCGTAAGAATGTGGACCCTTGCTCCATTACCAGGGAGATTATTTGCAGTAATTTGGAGGGGGTCCCCATTCGGTCGAGTACACCTAGGATAAGAGCTTTGGGTGGACTGTCAAAAGCGTGATAGACGTCGAAGGCGAGTAGGGCTTCCTTGTCCCGTATGGAATCGATGGCATCCAGAAAAATTTGTGTGGCATGTGCTGTGGACGTGCCCTGTCTGCCGCCGAATTGGTTGGGGTGCAGGTGGGGGGACACTAAGGGGTAGAGCTTGGAGTAAACCCAGCGCATAAAAAGGCGGTAGATAGAATTGCTCATGGCAATTGGTCTCCACCGATCAGGGTCTTGCCACTGGCCCTTTTCTTTAAACAAACAAAATGTCTCTGAGACCAGCCAGGGCTGTGGTAAAAAGCCTTCAGAGTAACAAAGGGAGATACAGCTGTGAACTAACTTGAAGACGGGGTCGGGGATAATGTGCAGTGGGTACGGCGGGACTCCGTCCGGTCCGGGAGATTTTTTCCTAGACGCACGGGCAAGGGCACGCAGTTCACTGAAGGTTGGGGGGGGGGGGTCGCACAGTCGTGCTCTTTGGGGTATGAGGTCTAAAGCGTGAGAGGACCACGGCGTGTTCCGTTGCAATATGCGTTGTATTTTCCTGGTGGGGGTGGGGAGTGTAGACTGGGCGGGGGGGGTGAGGAGGGTATGCTTGATGCGGCGGTAGAAGGTCTTGGACCTTCGCTTGGCTTGTTTGGCCAGTTGGCGTACTACAGACGACCAATCACTGACATCGTCAGAGGCTGGCGGGGAAGGTGGCCTCTGCGAGTTAACCCGGCGCATGGCAGTGAGCATGTGTGAGCACAGTTGTTGGTATGTGTGTGCAGTATCACTGGCAACGGTGGGGAGAGGCAATGCAGCTGTGGCTGCAGAAATGTCACGGCGGAACCGCGATACATCCCTACGGTTCCACTGGGCGCAGCGCGCCTCAGGGATATGGGGCTGCGCCCAGGGTATAGTGTGGATTAGTATGGGGTTGTGGTCCTGAATGCCTTTGACCGAGGAAAAGTCTACTACCTGGGCACCAGAGGTCTGAAAGAGTGCACCGAACAGCCTCGTGCCGTATGCGCGGTCAAGGTAGCTGCGCGTGCCCGCATAGCGACGCACCCTGGTGTATGGGGTGCACGTCTGGTGTGGGATCAAGAGGTCAGAGAGCGAGCCGGCCCGTTCTTTGGCAATCAGCCACGGCCACAGGGGTGCACGGAGGGCTGTGGTATGGCCGGTATGTGTCACAGCATTGTAATCACCTAAGATAATAGCGCACTCGCGGGCAAGGCGATCTAGATGTCTCTCACAGGATGACCGCTCCCTAGACGTGTGGGGACCGTAAAAGGACGCTACAGTGACAGGGGGCATCGACGGGTCGTTGTGTAGTTGCAGGGAGGTGGTGACGAGCCTCCCGTCAATGATGGTCTTCATAGTGGGCCTGTGTGGTGCGATGGAAGTATGTACAAGCAAGGCTACTCCGGCCTTTCTGGAGGGAGAGCTGTGTAGCAGGTGATATCCCCAGTACATAGCCACTCTCTCGTGGTCCCGCAGGGAGGACGAGGCACTGGGCCGGAATTCCTGCAAGGATAATGTGTGGGGGAGGGGGTGAAAACCGGCCAGTAAATGACATAGGCGGTTCGGTGTGATTTCGACACCGCCGACATTGAGGGCGCCAAATGTGAGTGTGGGGTGTGTAAGCGTGCGCGTGAGGTGTGTGGTGGTTGGGGGTGGGCTCATACTTGTGCGTGCATCAGAACCAGGGTTGACTGAGTCGTCCCGGATGTGGCGCGTCGAGTCGACCGGCGGGGCAGGCCCTGTGGGCGAGCAGTGTTTTATAGTGGCACACACCAGTGTGAGGGTGGTCAAGCGGGACAAAAGATAAACGACGGTGGCGAGCATGCGCAAGATGCCTAGCACAGCCAAGGAGGTCACCGTGGGACAAGCCAAATTACAACCTTGCAGGTGAGTTGGCTCCCGGTTATTTCCTATAGCTCCATCTGGTGGCAACTGCAGACGAAGTGCAGCGGTGGGGTTGGGGGCAGTGGGGTGGGGCTGGGTATGTGGGGGCAGCACTGTGTGACGCACCGGCGGGCGTTTTCCGTGGCATGCGCGAGGTGTGACACCGAGGATAGTGCACATAGCAAGGGCCGACAACGCGGAAACTGCGACGGAGCAGATGACCTGTTGTGCTACTCGGAGATTGTGGTGGGCGCTGATGACCACTGCAGCGAGGTGGCACCAATAAAAACACATTTGGGAACCTGCATACCATTGTTTGAGGATCGACCCCAGCTCTGCATAGGAGGATGCAGTCCACCTGGCATCATGTACGAGTGTCTGCAGAGGTACAGGAAGACGTTGGAGGGCAGTGGGGGTGAAGCAAGCAAGGGCAGCGTTCACCTCAGGGGAGTTTTGCGTTTCAGTGAGGGGGAAAAGTACGAGGGGAGGCATCGTCCTCAGCTGGCGGCATGGCACTAACATCGTCGATGGTTCTCTTGCTCTGACCAGTCATACGGTCGTCCTCCTCCTGTTCTGCGGCTGGAGGGGAAACCGACAGGGGGGGTGAGACAGGTAGTGCACCAGATGGGGGAGGGAGGCCCACATTAATGTCCGGAAGGGAGAAGGAGGGCAGAGCATTAGGTACCGCCGCGAGATTGGACTCATTCAGTGCTGCCGTGGGGAAGCTACTTAGGTCAAGACGCTGCAACCTTTCCTCAAGTGAGAGTGCTGTGTCGGTGGCAAGGGACCCTGATGTGAGGAAAACTGGTCCTGGCAGTGTGGAGCCGTAGGCTGCAGTCGCGGACTGCGGCGCCTGGAAACTTACCAAAAGCAATCCAGCTTGCTGGAACAGCTGGTGCGAGGTGACTGGCCCAAACACGGACACTGCATGCAGCACATCGGCAACACTGAAGGAGGGTGAAAAGCGCACCAAGACATGAGGGGGCTGCACCGTGCGTACCACATCCTTAGCACGTAGGCGTTGGTGGGTAGTCGCAGAGATGACCAGGAGATCACCAAGGTTTTCGATCTCTTGGATCGCTGGTTGCAGGAGTATTTCGTCCTTCACCATGCAAAAAACATTGTATTTGTTTAAAAAGGTGATGAACTCGAATTTCTTCCTCAAATGAGGATTCATGTCTATGGCATCGCGGATTTCATTGGCAGGCATTTTTTTCTTCCGCTGCGCACCGGGTTTGAATGGTGGCTGGTGGGTAACTATGATACTACAACTCTTGATGGAGGAGTGTAGTAGGGCAAAAGAAACCCCCATATCTGCTAAGGCCTCTTCCTCCTCGTAGAACCTAGCCATGATATCCATAGGGACATGGAAATCAAAAACTTTGTACCCATCGGGAGCCGAACTAACGGTCACCGGCCAGTGGTTTTTGGTAATGCGCGGTACTGTAATGTTGCGCAAGACGGTGGAACCGTCGTCCGGTGATAAACCGTTGATAAGCAACATCAAGGGTAGTGTACCGCTGATGTGCCAACGGGTCTCCGTACCATCAATGTCCCGCACAATGTCTTGGGGCACATCCAAGCGGATTTGGAAGTTGGTCGAGGTGGGTGTGAAAAGCGGCCGGGTATGCCCATCGACGGAAACGGCAGGTTCTTGTGCTCGGGGGTAATATTCTACCACCTTGGGAACGTGGTCCTTAGCCAGAGGTTTTGAAGTCAATTGAAAAATGATCAATGGGTTGTCGTTTGGAGTGGGGAGATCCTCAATCAGTCGAGTGACCGCAACGCGTTGGGCGAGGTGGATGACGGGGCATACAACGGACAAATTTAGGTACGGCAGGGAGGGGATAAGATCTATCCGGCGATCCAAAATGGTCGCAAGTTCAGAGTCCGCAACGTTTGTGCGGGATGGGTAGGCAAGCCAAAACATTGTTTGTTTGTTTTGCTTTTTCGATTCGCGCAAAACGTTGACTAATTGTTTCACGATGGTCTTATGTGAAAGAAAGGGACCATCATCCTGAAAGGGGGCGAAGGCGGAAAGCATGAGGAACGATACTGTGCCGATTAGTTTGGCCCAATCAAAGCCCGGCATGTCCGCGACGGAAAACGATCGCAGGAAGCCGGGGTATTGTAGGCCATCCCCACTCAATAGGATTTGGGGCGGTGGTGAGAGTGCCCTGAGTAAGTCCGTGGGTGGAAGGGGAGAAGTGTCCAAGTACAATGGGGGCGTGGCCGAAAACTGGTCTACGTTTGAAAATCTTGATTGTCCACGAATTTGCACTTTGCCAGACTGAACATCGGCGGTCAAGTCCCTGGCCTCGGGAAAGCCATTTGGCAAGGTGCCTTGTGATTGAAAGGTGCGTGCAAACCTTATGGGGTTCATGGGAAGGGGAGCGGACAGACCGGTATCGGAGGCTAGAGTAGACGAAGCTTGGCTTAGCGCATTGCGCGGTGGAATATGATGGCGAGTATCAACTTGCTCGTTGGCACTACGCAAGAGAGAAGGTGGTCCATAGCCCAAACCGTCGGGGTTTCTCTCTAAGGCGCATCGATACAATTCTTTATACCCGTTTGAGGGCCGGACTCGTTTGGAGTTCGGGGTCTCGTTGGCGGCAGCGGCTATTGATTCATGAGGGTCTGCGATAGAGTGGCCAAGGAGAGAGTCGTGTTCCGAATCGAAAGACACGTCTATCCTGTCTACATAGGCCATGTCTTCGTCCTCTTGAGAGAAGGCGGGAGGTCCCTTTGTGGGTGTTGGGCGAACGAACACGCTTGTGGCTTTTTTTCCTCGTCTTTTTTTGCCCCGCCTTTTTTTTCCCCGTCTTTTTTTTCCCCGTCTTTTTTTTCCCGACTCATCTCATCACTTGGATGAGAAGTTGTTGCATGCGCATGATCTTTTTTTTCACTTCCGACATTTTTTTGAGCCCGAGCTTGGGCTATGACGCCTTTGGCACGAAGCGGTTTGGGCGCAATGAAATGGGAGCCATGAGAGGAGGCCTCTTGTGGGTTAGCACCAAGACTCCGTGCTCCATATGAGACGTATGAGGATTGAGATGGAGCCTTCTCGGTGCGGGCATGTGCTTGCATTGCGTCGCCCATATGCGCCATTATGTTAGGCAAGCTTGAGCGTGGGGTCACCTTTTTTTTTGGCCTCACTGGAAGAGACTCTTTCGGTGAAATAGAGCGAGAGCGAGTGGCATTGTCTCTTGGGGAGACCGACCTTTGTGAGAACCTTGAGGCGGTGGAAACCGAGTTACGCTCTTGGGAACTGCGAAGCGCCTTTCCACTAGGATTGGTCGTTGAGGGTTGCTGATTCATGATGCAAATTCAAAAGTGCGTGAAACCGGAAATCAAAGGTCTCAGTATAATTGGAAGGTTCCGAAACCGTAACAAATGGTATAAAAAAAACGGAAACTGCACGGAAAAGGAAAAGTCCTGTCAGATTAGCAGGCGTCAGAAAGATCGGCCCACAAATCGCACGCGCGCACGTCGGTTGTACACCGGGACCACCATCATTGGGGCGTCCTCCCACGGCCAACTGCGCACCATGGCAGACGCCGTCACCGCCACACTGCCACCCACGACGGTCCGGCCCCGCAACATCTGGGTAGTCGTGGACGCCACGGTCGACATCCACCTCACCAGGCGCCTTGCGGACCTGCCCCTCCACAAAGCACTCGAATCCGGCCTCACCACACAAGCGTTGGGACTATGGATGGCCTTCAAGGGCATGCACCCCCAGGACGCCCTACACATCATCAAGCAGGAGTCACACCGCTACGCATACGGCAATGGACGCGCAGACACGCAGGCCAAACACCAGAACACCAACCACACCCCAGGGCTCGAACGCGTGCGACTGGACACCCCACACCACAGCCACCTGCAGCACCTGCCCCCGATACCCCTGGCCACACAGCCCCCCCAATGGATGCCCGAGGACACGCCGTACACGGATCGAGACAAGCAGTACCACTACCCCACACCCATCCAGCAACTGGCCACCACACTGGGCGACCCAGCGAACACCGAACTCCTCCGACGCCTCGAAAACTCCGTCCACACCCCCCTCTACTACTCCGCCCTACGCCCGGATAGCCTCCCGGCACACCTACAAAAGCCCCGACTCCAACTCGCCCTCGAACAACTTCCCCTCCTCACCCGATACCACCGATGGTATACGCGCCGCTCGATCCACGTCCCCGCAGGACACACCAAATGCATCTGCAGCCACGCGGAAGAAGAAACATGGGACCACTTCAAGGCGTGCCCCCTGTACAGAGGACTGGACACCCTCACAGACTGGAACCCAACCCACACCATCGCACAGCACGCCGGATGGCTGGCGCAGTCCCCGGCGACCCAGCAACTCACCACCGTCCTCAAGCAGACGGAGGTGCTCGAGGCAGTCCGCAGGGGACTCGTCCCCACTGCCGTCTACACCTTACTACGCACCCACGCGGAGGACCCCCAGGCCACGGCGGCGCACATGCAGCGGACGGCCGTTGCCAAGACGGCGGAGCAGCTCACATACCGCACCCACAAATACCTGCAGCATGCGGCAACCCTGCCCCCAACAGACCAATCCCACCTCCTCAAACTCCTGTTCTACCAACCATGAGAACCTACCCCGTGACGTACCAACACCGAACCCCTACCACGTCTACACACCGTCCACCGAGCACAGCACTGGCACAGCACACACGGGCGCCACAGGCACCGCACACGCTCCCACCAGCATGCGCGCGCCACCAGCCCCCATCCCCCCACGCCGCCGTCCGTCCACAGGTACCACCAACCACCAGCCACCGCATGTCCCCTCTGCGTTCGCCAGCGGCTACCACAGACAGCCCTGCCCTGCAACCCAGACCACTGGGTCTGCCTGGGAGCGGCGCACCGCCTCAGCCACTGCCCCCACTGCGGGGACCTCAACCCCCGCCACCGCGAACGGCCCGCGGCCCCAGCCGCACCCCCCCCCGCCAGCCACCCCAGCTTTTTCGGGTACCTCACCGACACTCTCCGGGACCAACTGGGAGGGTACTACGTGGCGGACGCGGCGGACCACACATGGGCCATAGCCGTGGCCGCGGGCAACACACCCCTGCCCCCCCAAAGCCCACCCCTACGCCACAGCGGAGGTGGCTTGAACGTGGCGGCCCGCCACATCCTCCTCGCCCTATACCTCCACCACCGAGACCTACACCTCCCAGACCCACAACTCCCGGCCCCCCAAGCAGCAGCCCTGACGCCGGAAGCGTGGGCCGACACGGCACCAGAGGAGATAGCAGCCTACCTCCGAACCACGTGCCCCCGGTTCGCAAACGCCCTCGGCCGACGGAAGGGAACACCCTACCCCCTCAGCGCACTCCTCTACCCGGCACACCACCCCCACCCCGCACAACAGACGCCCCCGGAGGGCTGGGCGTCTTTTCGGGACGCCCACCTGGCCGCCCCCGACGAGGCCACCGCCACGCGGATGGGCCTCACGGACCAGGAGGCCTACGTCAGAGGCCTCAAGACGAGCCTCCAAGAGGCACACCGCTGGCGCGCCCGCTCCCCGTCGCCCCCACGGGGACAGGGGGGTTCACCCGCCCCCGACACCCACCAGGCCAAGAAGACCAAGGGGCACCGGCACCAGGGGGCCCGCCAACGCGCCCGCCAGCAGGGCGCGACGCCCCGACCAAGGCCCGGGTCCAGCCACACCGCACCGCCCCACGCCCAGACCCCCGGGGCACACCAACAACACCACCACCACCAACGCCCACCACCACCACCGTACCGCAGCACCCAAACCCTGCAGCCCAGTCAGCCACCACCGCCAACACACGTCCTCACAATGCCAGGACCACCGTACGCGCAGAGCCAGGGGACATGGCACCACCAACACCACCACCGCGCCCCCGTCCCTCCCAGCCCCTACCCCCTAATGCCCCCAAGCTACAGCGACCCCCACCAGCTACATCCCCACCACGCCCCAGCACAACCAGGCCCCGCGAACGACCCACCCCACATAGCGCACATCACCGCACCACACCATCACGTGTCCCACCACCACCAGCCCCTGCCACCACACCCAGCAACGCCGGGGTACCACACACAACCGGCACACCCTCCACACCACCACCACGCGGTCCAGCACCACCCGCCGCCCCCGCTACACGGGCCCACGACATACGAGCCACGGTACACCCCCATGGACCCGCGAGGAGCCGCGCACGCACACCAGCAACACCAGGGCCTAGTAGGAGCGCCCCACCACCACCAACAGCCCCCCCACCCACACCCCATACCAGCGAGCACCATCCACCAGCAGCCGCCCATCACTTACGGACCACAGCCCCACCCGGGGGCTCATGCGGTCGCCTCCCACCCGCACCCCGGCACCGCAACCAGTCAGGAACCGCAAGGGCCACACGGCGCACACACACAACACCCACACGACCCACAGGGACGCCCGGACCCATAGCCGGCACAACACCCACCCCCGCCCCCCCCACCCCACCACCACCAGCAGCCCCCCCACCCACACCCCTACCAGCGAGCACCATCCACCAGCAGCCACCCATTACATACGGACCACAGCCCCACCCGGACGCTCATGCGGCCGCCTCCCACCTACACCCCGGCACCAAAACCAGTCAAGAACCGCAAGGGCCACACGGCGCACACACGCAACACCCACACGACCCACAGGGACGCCCAGACCCCCAGCCAGCGCAACACCCACCCCCGCCCCCCCCACCACCAACAGCGCCACCCCCGCACCACCCCCCCCCGCCCCCCCCCCGAGACCAGGCCACGGACACAACACGCGGCAGCCAGCACCAGCCAATCGACGTCGATACCCCCGCCGACACACGCCACCGCGAATCCCCCCTCCCGCGACCGCCACAAGAGACCCCATTACCGGACCCCACGCGCGACAACGACGACCACCCCCCCCAACCCACGTCAACCCCCCCCATCACACCCCGCACCACCAGTCGCCGCACCGGCCGAACCCTACGCCCTACACAACCCCGCAGCGGTACGGCAGCACCTCCGGGGACTCGGGGAACAGGACGTCGTGCTGTACCTCCGCACCTCCGGCACCAGCACCCCCATCCGGGCGGCCACCCTGGTCCAGGCGGCCAGCCTGGGGGAAGGCGTCAGAGACTTCCTCTTCGACGCCTTCCTCCACGTCGCCCGACACGAGCGCCCCCCACGCGCCACCCCAGACGGCGAGAGCCCGCCCCCCACGGGGAGCCGGATCTGGGTGCCCCCCATCGACTGGGGGCGACACCTGGTCGGACACCCCGTGCCGGAGCGGGACAGCACCCGGGGCCGCACCCGCTACCGCGAGCCCAACATGGCCCACCCCCCACCCGACGCCACCCCCGACAGCACCAAAGAGTGGGAGCGGGAAACATGGGTAGCCCGGATGGCCTCCCTAAGCAACTTCCGGAACCACGTCCCGGGGGACATCTCCACCCCCGACGAGCAGCAGCCAGCCCTCTCAACGTACATGACCCTCATGTACAATCTGCACTACACCCTCTCCACCACCACCTACGACGCACCCACAGACCACTGGGTGGTACACAGCACCGACTCCCTCCTCCCCGCCGACTACACCCCCCCCCCACACAACCCAGGCCCCGACACGTACGCCAGGGGGGACGACCCGGACGACCCCCACATCTGGGGCACGTGGGAACCCGCATCCCTGGACACGCTGCTCTCCATCCGCAGCGGCTGCCAGGGCCTTGGTAGGGCAATGTATTGCCTCGCCAAGTGGACCCAGCGGACCTGGGGGATCCCCACGGACCGATGGGTGTGGGTGGTCACGCTGCGCCCCCAGCAGAGGGAAGCCCCCCGAAACCGCGAGGGACCCACCCCCCCACGCCCCACCACCCCACAACTATGCCTGTACATGGTGGCAGCCCGCCTCATGGCGCTGCTATGGCCGGGCCCCCACACCCCCACCCAAAACTACCCCCACCTCACAGAGGAGGACATGCCCGGCATCCAGCGATGCTTCTTCCGGACCCTCGACTACCTCCAGCAAACACACCCCCACGTCCTGGAGCAGAGATGGCCACCCCCCGGGTAACCCACGTGCCCGCGCGGCCGGGACAACGCCGCCACGCCAGCACCAGCACGCACGGATCACCAGGGAAAACGCGCGCACACGCCCGATGCCCGAACCTGCACCCTCGTTCTCGCTACTTACAGGACCCAGCATCATACGCCCGCCCCCGAGGCCCGGGACCCTCCGCCGTCTCCCGCGGCCCTCTCCTCCGCCTCCGACTCCACAACCTCCACCACCACGACCACCTCATCCACCACCACCACCACGTCCTCGTCCAGCACTCCACCCCCCAGGCCGCGGGGGACACCTCCCAAACGGGCCTCCAAACCCGCCCCCACCGCGAGCAGCCCCGCCGCCGCCAAAGCCCACGCCCCGGCGAAGCCCACGCCCACGACCCAGCCGAAGCCCAAGACCGCCGCCAAACGGCGACCCGCAGCCAAGCCCAAACCCAAGCCCCAACCCGGCGCCACGACGGCAACGGGAGCCCGGCCCCCCGAGGATGTCCTCTACAACATCCGGCCCCAGCCTACCCAGGCCCGAAGGCAGCAGCGCCCAGCGCGGCGCCCCCCCACCGTCACCGACGCCACCGCCACCACCTTCATGGCGGAGCGCGCCGCGGCCGAAGCGCGACGCGCCTCGTCCCACCACCTCCCAAAGCCCGCACCCCAGGCCCACGGACCGCCCCCGACCAAGCCGGAACAACGCCAGGGTCCACCAGCAGCGCCCCCGCCCCCCTACCGGCCCCCGATGACAGCCCACATGCAACGCATGCCCCACTACCGCCGCCGCCGCGAATCCCCGCCCAACCCTGAGGCGGAGACCGTACGCGCCCACCCGCGGGTCCACATCCGCGTGCACCCCCACTCCCCACGCACCCCCACGGAACAGGACTACGAGGAATCCCCCAGGCCCGCCACCGCCGCCGGTCCCCACGACCCCGTCACACCCACCCAAGCCCAATCCTCCCCCCCGGCCGCAGGCCCGCCCAGGAACAGTGGTGGCAGCGCTGGACCCACACGCAGCTCTGGGAGCTGCGGAAGTGGGCCCGGGGAGAGCCCTCCCTCGAGGGCCTGGTCCATCGGCCCCGCAAGGGGTCGGTGGAGAACGGCCGCCTCCGGCCGGCGGGGGGGTGGATGCCGCAGGCCGCATGGGAAGCCATGCTGGCCGATGCGCTCCACCCCCTGGGAGTCCACCCCTGCAACCTCCCCGCGCCCCAGGACCACCCGTACGTCCTCAGGCGCCTGCGGGAGACCCTCCAGGAAACGCGGCGAGACGGCATCCGCCTGTGGGACATCACCCAAAGCCCAGCCCCGCACGCACACACCCCCTCACCACCCCACAAGCGTCGGCGCACCGACACCGGCGACACCCACAGCACCCCAGGAGCCCTGCGCGCCACACAACACGACGCGCCAGACCCCCCGGCCAGCGGCGCCGCCATCTAACCCCGTTACCCAGCACACCACCACCACGGGGCGCCACGCCAGGCCCCGCCCAGAAGTCACCAAACGAACCGGACGCCGAAGGAAGCCAACGCACACGACAACGAACACCACTACGCCCAAAGGCGCCGAACCCGGACCCGATAACGTGGGCTCCTCCCCACCCTCAGCACGACACACACGTCACTGACGTCACTCCTCCGCCGTGCCCCCTCCCACGCCACCGCCCCGCCCCCCCCCCCTCCCGCCACACGTCCCCACGCCGCCCAGCACCCGGCCCCACACACTGCGCCACAGCATCGCCTCACAGTAGACCGCCGTCCTGTGGTCCCGCCCCCCCCAACACCGCTCCCGGGGCCGCACCCGGCCCACGTCGTGTTCACCCCCACGTCGCGGGCCGCGGACATCATCCCGCTCCTCGCCGCCACCCCTCCCGGGCATCGCATACTGCTTGCCGCCAACCCCTCGGTCCTCAGTGAGGTCCCCATCGAGCACGCCGACGCCCTGCACGTGCGCCCGCTGCTGCCCAACCTGCACGCTGCGTACGCCCCCGGCACGCCCGTCGACCCCTCTGTGTGGGACTCCCAGTGAGGCCACCGGCCAACAGCCGGCCCGCACGCACCACCCCGCACTCGCCTCGGGCACACGACCCCGTGGACGCCGCTACCCACACGCCCGGCCCCACGCAACCGCCTAACCGAGCCAGAACTCAAGCACAAATCAAACCCGAGCCACACCCCGAAACCGCTAACCCTTGACTCCTAACCAAACCCGCCGAGGGAACAACGTAACCACAGCCCACACCCACAGCCCACACAGCCGCCTAACCAGCCAGCACCAGAAGCAAAGAGACACATCACCAAACCCACCCTGACCCAAGCCTAACCGAGCCAGAGCCCCAACACAAATCAAACCCGAGCCACATCCCGAAACCGTCAACCCTTGACTCCAAACCAGGCCCGCTGAGGGGAATACGTAGACACAGCCCACAGCCACAGCCCACACAGCCGCCTAACCAGCCAGCACCAGAAGCAAAGAGACACCTAACCAAACCCACCCTGACCCATACCCGTGTACATCAGGAAACGCGAGCCGCACCCCTGGGGCGCGACCGCCGCCACAGCACCGACGACACACGCCAGAGGACACAACGCTATAGCACCGCCGCACCAGCTGCCCATGCCTGTGCCTGCAGTGTACGCGCGCCCCTGCTTTCCTCTTTTTTGTTTTTTCTTTTTCTTTTTTTTTCCAAAAAAAAAAAAAAAAAAAAAAAAAAACAGAAAAAAAAAACACGAAAATTAGGGGGGGAAGAAGAGGGACACAACCGCCCATGGCACACGCGCACCGCACACAGCACGCACACCGGTGAACAGGAGCCCAGTGGCCCAGGACACCGCACATGCAACACAACACACCGAGCGAGCACACCGGTGAACAGGAGCCAGCTGGCCCAGGACACCGCAGACGCACCACAGCAAACCGCGCGGGCACATCGGTGAACAGGAGCCCAACGGCCCAGGACACTGCACACACGTAGGGCGGCCGAGGAACAAAGAAAAAAACCAATACCCCATGGGTCGGACGCACTGGGGCGACCCAGCCGACCCACCAGGCCAGTGGCAGGAGCGGTACTCCAAGGCCACTGGTCCGAGCCCAGGCAGGCTGCATCGGGGACCATGGCAAACGTCACCCGGAGCCATGGAAGCAACCGGTGACAGGCGAGCCGGTACACAGTCCAGGAGGGGGTCACCTGCCAAGCAGAGTGGCCCCGCAACTCAAGCCACAAGGGTGAGGCGGTCGTACCGTAGACAAGCGGGAGCAATACCCCTTGTGGTGAGAGATACTCCACACGGCTGGGCAGCCCCCCAGAGCTGCCGCCCAAAGGAGGGGGCATGTGGCCCTACCCATGGACACATGTGGGGACACCCTCCCACCTGGGACACATGGACCGGGTGGCCGCGACAATGCCTTCCCAAGCACATGCGGGAGCGGCTCAAGAGGCACCTGACATAGGGCAGTGGGAGGGACAGGACGTCCCCTTGGTAAGACCTTCTTCCTGCAATGTCAAAGGAGGCATCCCGAGCTCCCGAAGATACCTACCTACCTACCTTGAGGTCGTAGTCCATCCTTCAAGTCACCCAAGGCGAGTCCATCGCTTTCTCGTTGTATAGCCTGGACCAGAGTCGAGTCCAGATCCTCCCAGGGGATGGAGGTAAGATCTCCGTCCTCCACGCTGAGCATACTCCCCCATCCGGGTTTCCCAATAGACGTCTTACGCCCCGGAGGCACGTAGATGGCTTCATCAGGTAACCGAACAGAGCTGATAGTCAGCCTGCCCAGGAGGTTTCGCCAGTACTCGTTGCCCCCATGGGCTCCCAAATCGGGGGAACACAGGACCATACGGGACGTTCCAATGCCACCTTGGTCAAGACCTTCCCCAGTTCACTGAACCTGGGGTTCCCGTAGGCCATCCCGAAAGAGGGCCAGTAAAATTTGTAGCTGCAGTTCTTCCCCTTGCTGCAGTAAAGGTCCAGTACATGCTGCTTGTCGCTGGCGAACAACTCCACCCTCAGGTCTTCTCTAGAGTAACCCAACTCCTTCAGACCTTGGTCTAGGACTTCCCCCAATAGTTGATAGTCCTCAGTTTTGGAGGCCGCCATCATGTTCAAGTGCTCCTCCTTTGATACCCTCAGGTAGCTCGAGGTATGTTCCGACTGCTCCAGTGGCACAGACTCTCTGCCACTGCCGTGGTCCACGTAGAGGAGGTAGGGCGCTTGCAGTGTCAGGGATTGTATCTGGGAGTGCTGCACGAAGAAGTCAGTCAATTCACAGTCCCCGCAGCTGAGCACCACATGTCCATCCCCCATTCGTATAGCCGCGGTGGTCAGGGTGTTCTTCAGGCTCCCACAAGGTACGACTTTCTTGGCCACTATAGATATGGTGGCTCCGGTATCCAATACCCCCAGGTATTCGCGTCCCCCTAGCTGGATACGTACCCAGAACACCAAGTCCAGGGCCCCACCGGAGCGTCCCAGTCAGAACTCCGCGGGACAGGTCACCTCGAAACCCTTGATTGGCAATTTGCGGGCCATCCTCATGAAACGGCTCCTCTTCTTAGCGTTGCCGTCATCACCACCTTCATGCTCACGCTTGGCTCCTTGTTCTCGCTGGGCCTGCGTCTGCGAGCGTGTGGTGGGACCAGACTGCCCTCCAGAGGGCTCGGAGTTCCCCCCTGGATTAGGGTTAGGGTTGCCTCCGTTCTTGTCCGTGTTCTTGTTGTCCTTGTCTGGCTGGCGGTTAGCGCCTCCTCCTCGTCCACCTTGACTTTTGTCTTGCCCTTGTCCACGTCCTTTCGACTTGCCCTTGCCGGAGTCGTTGCCTTTGCCTTTGCCTCCACCTTTGCCAGAGCCTTTGCCAGGATCCTCACCCTTCAGCTTCGCCGACAGGCGCTGCTTGTGGTAGCACTCATCCTCGTAGTGCTTCCTCTTCCCTCAGAAGGCACAGGTGATAGTACACCTGTAGTGATCCGGCATCTTCGCCTTGGCGCCAGTGTTGGTCTCCTGCTTCTTCCCTTCAACTACGAAGCAGTCTCGCTGCTCGCAGTCAGGGGCGTGCTGCAGGTGGCCCTGCTCGTCTCTGGCATCACACTAGAAGAGCTCCTTGACGTTTTCCATGATACGGGCGTGTTTGACGGTAGTCCCCTGCCCAGGTCTGGATCCTTGGTACCCTTTGCCATGGCTTCCAGAGCCTCCACCTCCAGACGGTAGTTGTTCAGGTGCTGGTCGCTTTCTTTCTCCAGCGTCAGCTCAAGGAGTAGTACACATAGATCCTCGTAGTGGAGGGCTCTAGCCTTGCGCTCTGCCGTTGAACGGCACTCGTCCCACAGCTCTCGAGGGAGCTTAGCCACCAACCAGAAAAGCAGGTCGTCGCTGCTGTAGGAACTTGGCGTCAATTGTCCAGCCCAGTGATCCAGGTCAGCCAATAGCTCAGAGACCCTGCCAGGTTTGGGGTTGTTGGGCCGCATGGGCAGGTTCTGGATCTCGGCCCTGATGGAGAGGTCGGTTCCATAGGTCGGGTACTGCCTCTCCAAGGCAACCAACACATCGGCAAAGGTGGCGGACTTAGTCACGATCTGTTTGACCTGCTTCTCCAGGTACTTGGTCTTGCAACACTGCAGGAGCAGATCGCACTTGACCCGTCCACTAGCGTGGGTTTTGGCCGGTCAATCGGAGAAACCGGCCAAAATTCTCAGCGAACTCGCTGAGGTCCTTGCCTGTGAACTCAGGCAGGTTCACCACGATCTTGGAGGTGGCAATAGCCTTAGCCTCCTGAGACCTGCGTCCCCCAGGGCGTCGGGTCTTCTTCTTCTTCTTCTTCTTCTTCCCACTTGGGTTCTCGGGGTCCTCCGGGTCGTCGTCCTCCGAGGGCGAAGCAGAAGTCATCGATGGCGGTTCATCATCGGGGAGATCTCCGCCTAGGTCACTGGAGCCGTAGGGCTCCACATCCACCATTGCCCTCAGGGCTGTCAGCCCCAGCCGGTCCACCTCGGCTCTCGTAGAATTCCCCACGTGACTGTAGGGTGCCCGGGCCGCCCTCGGCACGAAAGGGCTTCTAGGTATCGCTGCAGGGGTTGTGTTTGGTTTCCGTCATGCCCTGCGCCCCTCGGCCCCCCCTGTGGGGCCTGATCCCCGGTTATGGGGACACATACTCCTCCTTGTGCTGACCCCCGTCATCCCTTTGTGTAGCCTATTAAAGGCCCACACTATGGGATTTGATAGGGGATATTGTTAGCCCTCATCCCCCCTTAACCTTTCCTCTCATTGGTCTTTTGACTTGAGCCTGCAGTACGGATATCAGGGAACTCGGCGTGTTTTTCCGCCGCTTTTGTATTAGTCATTAGGGAATCAATTGCCCTGTTGATACCTATGCGAATCTGCCTTAAATTCACATAGGTACAGAAGTTAGATATTGGCAGCGGCCTGGTGGTGAACCGGCGTCGCGCCAATTCGCGGGCGAACTGCCAGTTGGGATCTGGCGACCCAAATCGCGAGACCATGAACTGGCCTTTACGGAAAGTCCATCCTGTTGACCTGAATTAATTCTGACTGCATGGTTGTAATAGTCAAGACTTAGTTTATGATAGGGAATTAAAAGTTCAGGTTCCGGTGCCACTATTTTCAAAAAGCCCCTAACGTCATGATGCCCAGCCATTTAAAGTATAGGGATAGCTTAGGCATCGTTGCCGGCACCTTACGGTGCCTTTTTCTTTTACCCCCCATTGTTAGATTAGGCATGGCATGCATATCTTATGCATTTCATGTAGTCACTTCAACCTAACCCTAAATTGAGATTTTCGATCCATTTCTCTTGAGAAGAGATGCAATGGAATGGCATGACTCTCCTCTACAATGGTATGTTATTTGTTTGTGTGAGTTGCATTTCAGTTTGGAGATATGACTAAATTATTAGGATTGAATTGAGTTTTGGTTGTGGTGAACAACCCATGGTGAGTCTCAAGCTCAAGTTGATTTCGATGATTCCAGGGTGAAGCCAACATTGGTATACATTTTGGTTTGCCTTTCCTTCCCTGTGCAATGTCGAGATATGGTCGTGGTGGGTCACCACACTCCATGGTGGGACCCACTTTCATGCATAAATAGTGCATTTTTGTTGTGTTCATGATGCCACTTTGTCGAGTTTGTGTGTCACGTCATTGTTGAGTTTTCCCGTAATTTCTTTTTGGTGTCGTAGCAACGAGTCTCCACTTTCATTGTCACCTTGGTTCGAGTCCATTTGAGCCATTGGTGATTTTTGGCGTCAATTTTAGTTTCGACATTTTGAGCACTTTGTTTTCATGTGCTCAAAGTTCGCCACTATATCTCCAAGATATAGTGGCGACGGAAAATAAGTAAGAGCTCATTTTGTTCGTACTTGGTGAGTACAAACAATATATGCTCGAGTTTTAGTTGCGTTTCGACGCTTTCCCTATCTTTTGGTTCAAAATTTTAAACTTCTTTGAGCCCATTTTGGCATATTCATTTCATGCCAAAAACAACTCATTTTTGGCCTGTCATGGGCCTACTTTTCGAGCTTGGATCTCCAAGCTCGCGTCGAGTTCGAGTCTAAGTGTTGTTTGTGCGTGTTGTGGCATGTGTCCACTTTCGTTGATGCACTTTGTTCGGCCGTGATTCATTGTACATAGGGCGACACGTGAATTTTAGTGGTTGTGTCTTGAATTTTTTTTTTCATGTGTTCACTTGTGGTGACCATGGAGATCCACTACTATTGAATTTCTGGTCGAACCTTCGTTCATTCGTGGTCTCCATGGTCCCTAGTATTCATATATGGTCATCATAGGTCGTCGTCCACTTTTGTCTTTACGCTACGATCAATTTTTTATGTGCCATTTTGGCCTATTTCTGCTTATAGTAAATTTGGTCATGAGCACATTGCCCAAATTTACTCAGTCCATGTGTTGACTCTTCGAACTCATATCTTCATCTGCATGTTGAGTTCGAACCGGAGTGTTGATTCAAATGAAAGGGCATGCTTTCCACTCTACGTGCATGCTTTTACTTGGTTATAACTGACTTTGGGTCCGCCACACCATTGCAATCTCTAAAACGTTTTGGAGATTTCACATTTTGTGCGTTCACTTCATTCACTTGGTTCGTTTGGGTCTCTGGGACAAATCTCCTTGATCTTTGACCCAAGACCTCTCCAATGTGTGTACTTTGGGTATTTGAACTTTTTTTGGTATGCTCTATCACTTACCCAATCCATTGGAACCAAGTCTGCCAAGTGTATAGGATAGTGGTTTTACATGGTCCCAGAGATGTACATTATCGACCCTGAAAACCACCCTGTCATGTAGTCACTTGGCGGGTAAACAGTAAAGAACCCATGAGGAGTTGGACCTTGGGGTCTTTTCCTATGATTCAATGGTGCTCTCTACTTTGTATTGAGCATTTGTTGGAAGGTTACTGGTACACAGGTTCACTGTTTTGAATTTTCTCTGGAATTTTGTTGAAAATTCCAAATTTCATGAGGTCACTTCTGGGCCATGGGAAAGTTAGGCCATCTTCTCGATTTGGGCCAATATTTTACCCATGGCCTCTCATCAGTGTCTATTCCTCATATTTGAGGAGTTCAGGTTATGACCTACCCTTATGGGATCGGACCAAACCCATATGTCACCTCCATTTGGACTTCAAATCTGACTCAGGAATGTATGCATAAGCCCTTTTTGAGGTCCCCAAAAATGACCTCAAAAAGTGGGTATTGGAGTTTGTTGCCTTGCTCCAACCTGAGGGAGAGGTAGGGGCAACCCTTTTGGGACAATCAACTCCTCCCAAATTCCTTCGTGCATGCACTTCCCTGGACCTTAGGCTGACCCTATGCGGGAGTTATTTGCATTCTTTTCTCCCTTGTTTTTCACTTAAGGGGAATTTCACCAAAGTGCGCAGCCTACCAGACTTGTGACAGTGACACGGTATCAGGGAGACAGACTCGGATATCTGGTGGGCATAATGTTTGACTGATGCCCTTTGGATGTGCCCACATGGAATCCTTCGAATCCCCTTTGCCTTGGCGGGAGAGTGTGTTGAAGTGGGTAACCTCTGATTTTTGGTTTTGCCTGTTTTTGTGCCCTGCTTCCCATGCTGGGTCTCAGAGCCCGTGTGGACTTGGGTCCTGCCCCTCTACGTGTGTCAGGGTGAAGGTCTTGGCTATCCCCCAACTACCCTTGTTTCCTTTTGGGATGTGGGATCCTGAGGTGGTATGGGCGATTTACCACTTTACCCCCGTTTCCACAGAATTTCTGGGGCCTAAGTCTTATAGGCACCCAGGACCACCACCCCCCCTACAGTGGTGTGGTGGGGCTATCTCCTGCCCCAAGGGGACTTGAGTTGGGATATTTGGGGAGGCTGGTGAGTGAGTGTGTAGGCACTAGACCCCCGCTTCTGGGGTCCTGTAGTGCCGGGAGTGGAGAGTGACAAACCCCCCACTAGGGTAGGCTTTGACAGCCAATGGGCCTTACCCATGTCTTGTTGTTTTTGCATGTTTTGTTCTTCCTCCTTGGGGATCCTGAATCAGGCTACCCAGGATGTGCTGAGTGGGAGAGTGGGCTCCCTTTGTCCCCCCCTCTCCTGCCTTGATGCCACTTCCTTTGTGATTTCCAATGATTATTGTACCTTACCCTAACCGGGACATGGTTTTGAGGATTTACATGTTCCTATGACCTTTTGTACATGCTTTCTTTCCTTTGTTGTTTAGACCTCAAAGGAATTGCTTCAATTTCGCAATCCCGATGGATGCTCACTGAGTTCATGTGGATGTGAGTGGTCTTCTGCTTGTGCTACGCGTGCAAGGGAGGAGGCCGCATGGGCTTGGAGAAGGTCGACCCGGGGATGGTAGTCCCGGAACAGCAAATTGAAGCATCGACCAGCCCCACATCCCGAGCGCCATCGGTAAGGCGCAAATCAAGCCCCTTATCCTCGGAAAGTGTCAATCCCTCGGAGATGGACTTCAAAGAGACCATGGATGCCCTCACCAAGGCCCTCATGGAGTTGGAAGAGTCCGGGAGAGAGCACCACATCATCCAATGCGGCATGGCGCGCCTCCCTATCTTGGAGGACTTCGTCATTGACTTGGGTCCTGCCCTGCGGGTATGCAGGCCAGCCCTGGCCATCGAGGAGCGCTTGGAGTCCATGGAGAAGAGGATCTCAGTGATGGAGGAGGCCGTCAGCGCCCCCCTACCGACCTCCTTGCGTCCACCGAGCCCGGCAGCCCCAGCTCAGGACCACCCCCTGAGCCAGGCGCCTCAATCCCCCCAAGGGGAGGCCCCTATCTCAGTGGCCGCCCCCTCGCAGCCCTGGAGGCGCCCATCAGTTGAAGGGCAGCCCCAATGGTCGCCGCCAACTCAACAATGGCCGGCGCCTTCGAGTTCATCAAAGAGATCATGGGAACCGCGGACACCAACAACGGGGACGAGCACACCACGCCGACGTCGCCGAAGAGGATGTCGAGCAGGCCGACAAGTGAAGAGCCGACGGCAACGTGAAGGGCCCGAACCAGCCCCAAGGGCCCCGTCGCCGGCCCCTGATGACTCTACAGTCCTGAGCGACGCCCCCGAGGTCCTGAATGACCCCCCGTGCGCCGCCGGGGCTGAGATGGGGCCGAATCAACCCCATTCAGCCCCCCCAGAGGAGCCCATGGAGTTGACCACCGCGGCCGAACCGCAGAGCCCCATGGAGGACCCCTTGGAACTCAGGGATGTCCGCTCAGGGGTCAAGGAGGCCGAGAAGGATGCCCCATGCGCCCCCTCAGGGGCTGCGCAGGCCGAGGAGGCGACCACGAACGAGCAGGGCACTGTGGCAACTTGCCCCTGCCCTGAGGAGGTCTCCAAGACCATGCAGGACATGGTGGCGATCAACCCCAGCCCTGTGGAGGCTCCACAGCCCGCGCCACCACGCTCGCTCAATTGCCTCCAACAATTATGGGGATTCATCGCTCCCGAGTGCTACGACCTGATCTGAAGCCCTTGGGATCCGCCATGCGGGGGACGTTCCTGCGGTTGCACTCAGGTGCAACCGGATGACCTGCGGGGAGTGGCACTACCCTGCCAAGACGAGCATTAAGTTATACGCAGGTCTGGTTTCTGGTTTTCAGCCCAGTCTGGATATTTATAGGGGTCCCTGTGGGTAACGGGGATCCACCAGACGGGAGCAGAAACCAGCAGACCTGCAGGGTGTTACTTTTTGTGTTTGTCAGCAGGATTGATCCATGTTGGGCTCGAGCCGTCGCAACCGGTCTATGCCACTGTTGTACATAGGAATCAGTGCAATGGCCGATTCTGAGTGTCTATAGGGGTATGTCAGCCTATGATGGCCAGAGCCCCAGAAAATCTGCAGCTGTGCTGATGTGGGGCCTGAGCCGTTGCAATCGGCCTGTGTCGAGTTTCTGTCACTTCCTTTCTCAGTCCGTGGGTGGATAGAAATGCCCTTTAGGGGTGGACCGCGACCGGGGCAGCTCGTCGTCAAGATAGGTCACCAGTTTCAGCATCAGAACCTGCCCCCCCCTTTAAGGTTAAGTGCCGCAGGCGAAAACCCAGGTTGGTATGGGACCTGTACCTCATTCTTCAATGCCTCATTGGTGCCATGGACTGAGTGCCATGGACCTGCAGTAGTGAGGGGTAGACCAGGACGCCCTGCCCCTGTGGGGACCCCCCCCCAGCGCATGTGCCAGCTATGGTGCCATGGGAGTGCCAGGTCACAGAGTGGAAGGGAGCCCCACGTCCTATCACCAGTGGGACATTACTGTCACACTGAGCCGGGTGCTGTGTGGGTATCCACATGGCACTTCCCAGCCCGGAGGCTGCACAGGATGTGGCCGATGATGGGAGTAGTGGGCTAGGGGCGACCGGAGCGCATATCTGCGCAAGTGGGGCAACCAGAAACGAAGGGACCAGGTAAACCGTGAGCACCACGGCAAGGCACAGTGCCGAGGAGGGGTTGGAGTGGCGCGAAGCGCTAGAAACCCTTGGGGAAGGGAGTGGGAGGGGTAAGTATGCAGATGACTGGATGACTGGTGGTAACCTCAAGGGGTGAGTGACCACAAAGGGAGGGGGAAAGCCTTGACCAGGGCAGCCCCACCAATATCCTGAAGGACAGTGGGTGACTGACCCTGAGGAAGGCAGAGCATGGCGCGCCCAGCGAGGGGACCAGTTTTTCAGGTTTTTTTTATGCCAATTTTGGACCCCCCGCAAGGACAGTACCCAGGCAGCGACCTACCAGTCGCGCCGGAGGAATACAGGTGGGTACGGCGGGATATACCCCGCATGAAGGCGGCGCCAGGGGGTTGGACCCTTCGGGGTGCCAGCCCTCTATAAGGGAGGCGGTGTTGGGACACCGGAGGGACGTTGCCCTGAGGTATGGCTGGATCTGGGGTCTGGGACCATGGACCCTATGCCTCAGCCCTGCTGATTGGGTACAATATGCCCAGGGTGCCATGGACTGAGTGCCATGGACCTACTGATTGGGCGTGAGATGGCATGGATGAGAAGGTAAGGGGTGTTCTGGCGAGACCCCTGGCTTTCAGGATGTCATGACATGCCAACCCACTCAAGACCTATTCTTTCCGCTCCTTATTGGGTCTGAGTCAGGGATGCCCAGCGAAAGCTGGTGGCTACCCCGACGGTTGGACGTCAATCCCGCATACACACCTGTGAACACACAATCAGCAGGCAAGGACAGAATGGAGAGACCTCTACAGGTTTCGCAACACCGGCAGGGACCCACTGTGAAAGTGGTCCTGATGCCACGCCCATTTGTCCAGAAATGCTGAGCAGTTTGCTGCCATTGACTCCAGCAGGATTCACACCTGAACAGGGCTTGAGCGAAGGACTGAATGAGGTCCAAAGACTGACTGGGACTACCCCTGAGAGCAGTAACCCAGAGTCCCCATCCGATGAATGGGGCTATGCTAACAGCATATCAGTCCTGCTCGCCCCGTCCGGGAGTATAGCCACCCAGGCTGGGATTTGACAGAGTTCCAGAGGGTGGATTGAATAAGATACTCCCCCTGCTTCGATGCCAGCAAAGGGCGACCCACAGCTCGTGGACGCCCTATGCATTATGACGTCCCTCTTGGCTGGATTGTGCTGTCAGGTGAAGGCACCCCAGTCTGCACAGCCAGAAAAGCCTGAAGTGCCAACGACCGGTGAGCCCTGTCGCTGCAGCGTACGGGTCCTGGCAGCTGTGACGGACTGTGACCGGACCAAGGAGGTGATGGTCGACGACATCCCCTCCTTCTTTTTTCCTTTCCCCTTTCCTATCCAGCCAGAGCCGTCCGATCAAGGTCCTGCCGCCCAGTTGCAAGTCTCTGGGGACTTGACCAAGATGATCGCGGCTTGTGCCAGGATTGGCTGCCCCTGAGCAGGATTTCGAGTCTTGCTCCGGGGATGAGGGCATGAGCGTGGTGCCATGAACGTCAGTGTCATGGACCTTAGGGACCCGCAGGACGATGTCCTGCCGTCCAGCTTAGCCCCAACTGTGGCCTCTTAGGAGACCACGGCGAAACGCCCCATCAGCCCGCTGGAACACCGCCGAATGTGTGAGTTGGTGAGTGGAGTGCGTGTGAGGAGTGTGCTTGGCAGCAGGGGGTGAACAATGTCCTCCAGTGGGGGCCCACCAGATCCAGCAAGGTGTATTCTTCCCGGGTAGACGGACAATCTACCTTATGGATGCACTCACGCATCGTCAAAGAGTGCCACCACAGCCTTGTGGTTACCCTGCGAGGGTCTGGAGGACCTGCACTCAGTGGGAACCCCAAGTCAACCTTAGGGGAGTCCCGGGTCTGGGGTAGTATTCCTACGGCGCCCCCAAGTGTAGGCCGTATGTGGACGGCTGATTCCTGCCTGCCTGCCTGAGCCAAGTGTGTCCTGCTTTCGGGTGTAGTAGTGGTGTGTTGACTGTGTTCTGAGGTGTCCTGACATCTCACTGTGGGCGCTGCCTACCCACAGTACCAGACCAGACCGCCCAGTTGCAAGTCTCTGGGGATCTGGGAACCAGACCGCCCAGTTGCAAGTCTCTGGGGCTCTGGGCAACGTGTAGGTCTTCTCTTTCCCCTTATATGTGCATATGTATGTCACAATCTTCTGTACCCCCCTGTCCTGCAGGCAGAGGTTGGTATACCCAGAGTAAATACATTCAGCAGGATGTATTTCAGGATCCAAGGGGAGCCGTTAAGCCAAAGTAGTCCATCAGACCATCAGGTCTGGACTTGAGGCGGTACGACCTCCATATCCTGGGTCCATACGCCTACACTAATCTCTCTTCCTCTACCACAGGAGATGGGCACTCAACCCATCTCCCACTGATACATATACAGTCATATTTGCTGTCTGTATGGAGCTGACACGCCCAGGCCACCAACTTGGGCGGATAGGCCCCAGACTGGCAGCAACACAGGGTAGTGTCCAGCCTATGTGTGCCTGAAATTGGCTCCCGAACTGCAGCAGTCCCCTTGTTCGGGGTCGCCAACACCCAAACACAACTAAAAGGGCCAATCAAAGAAGAAACAGGTTGTTGGACTGCAAACAGCGGGACCCGCTGGGTAGTGCAGTCAAGTGCAGGCCCCCATATGCGGAGCACCCACCATATACGTGTACTTAGGCAGCACATTTAGTGTCAAAGTGGAGTCCAGACCCCAGTACAGTGCGTAGGTTGCAGCCACTGGGGCCGTGGACATCCCCAACACATGGGCTGTTAAGAGGACGTTTCTGGCCTTCTGGTGCAGCACCAACACCCAGAGGCCCTGAAGAGTCTGTTCTGCACTGCAGCAGTGTAAGGTCTTGGAGTCAGACCGGTCCAGAAGATTCACTGATGACCAAGTCGGGTCAGTTCTTGTACAATCCCATGGCTGGGTAACCAGGGATAGGGTCACGAGGGGAAATGGCCATGTGAACCCAGGTATCGGCCAGAAACCTGGCAGGTGCAGGGGGTTGACACTGGACCAGTCTGAGGTGCATAAAAAGTCGCAGCAACGTCCTGAGATAGTCCACAGAGCCGCCATGGCTAAGGGGGCACCTCAAAGATTCCCCCTAATGTAAGCTCTTGTGGAGGCTGTGGCTGTAAACAGGTTTGGTTTGAGGTTTGATTTTGCGGGTACTAGACGCCTTTCGGCCCCGGGGGGCCACCTGGTCGGGCCAGGTGATATCCTCCCCACCGGGTCCTAGTGGGGGGCCCTCCAAGACGCACCTCCTGTCTGGTGGCGGAGTCCCCCGGGTTCACAGACCTCGGAGCCCCGTCCTTCCCCGGCGTCCCCGTTTCGCCACTCCCCGGTCAGTGCATCAATTCGCAGCCGTGGCTGCGGGCGCTTACCCACTGCGTCGCCCCCCTAATGCGTGGTCGCCCGGGGCGCCGGCGCCGCCGCGCCTGTGCTACTGGCTTGTCGCCAGTGGGACCCCCTTGGGCTGGCGCGGAGGCTGCCTAGCCTAGGGGTTGGGGAGTGGCGCTGTGCGCCACTACTGCCTTGGCGGGTGCAGTGTCCCGTCTGTGTGTGGGCGGCGCTCTCGGCCGGTTCGGGGGGGGTTCGGGCCGGTACCTGGTGTTGTGTCTCCCCTTTTTCCCCCTCCCCGCCCCGCGTGTTCCGCGCTGCGTGTGGCGGGCCGTCCCGTCCGGGTGTCCCTTACCCTCGCTCGCTGGTACGCCATTCCATGCGGTCTGTGCGTTCCGCGCGCTCGGTCCGGTTGCCCTTCCGGTAGTCCCCGCGTGTTATTTTCGTGTGTGTGCGCTCGCGCTCTCGCAGTGTCCGCTCCCCGCTGGGTGGTGTGGCACGCGCATCTCGCGTGGTCCCGGCACTGGGCGCTGGTAGGGCCGTTCCACGTGGTCCGTGCCCCTCCGCGTTTCCTGCCCCGGTCCCGTGCTCCGTCTGGCGTGCTTGGGGGGGGGCGGTCCGGTCCCGGTTCCCCCCTACTTGGCTTGGGGTTGTGGGGGCGGCGGCAGGGCGTCCCCGGGGGGGTGCCTTCGACCGTTGCGTGGGGCGTTTTGGGTCTTGCGCTCCTCCTCCCCCGACTGCCCGTCCACTGGGTGGGCTGTCGGGGTCCGCGTTGTGGGCGCGGGCGTGCGGTCGTGGGGGCCCCGCTCTGTTCCTGTGGGGGGGGAGAGAGGTGTCGACTTGGTGTCCAGGCGCCGGTCCGCCGGATTCCCATGACGAGCCCGATGCTCACGGAGCTTCGCCCTGCGGGATGCGAGGGGGGGGTTGGGGTGACCGTGGCTGGAGTGGTGGACCAATGTTCCGGTTCATGGCCCAGCAGAGCACCCCTACTGCAGGCTTACACATAGCACAGGGGGAGGGGGTTGCGGGCCCGTTTGTTCTGTGACCCGGGTGCCAGTGTATCTCAGAAGGCAGCCGCCCTGGAGGTAGCGCACGCGGCGCGCGCCGCGAAGGAGCTGGTTCGAACCCCGTGATCGGTGGTCTCCCACCGATCCCTTCGAATACCGGACGAGGCCTCCCATCGACCTCTTCTAGTACAGGTGACGGTGCGCACTGCTGCAGGGGTGGGTGGCTACCATGTGTTTTGTTTTTCTAGGGTAGGGGGTAAAATGAACGAGACCTCCACCCGATCAACTGGTATCGGTGGTGGCGCGAGTTGCTGGAGGGGGGGGTGGTTCCCACGTCGCCAACTAGAGAGCTCTACGTGCAGGGATCCCAGGAGCACCAACGCCTGGGATCGAACCCCCGCACTGGACGATTGAAGACCTACGCTCTCACTACTCGGCCGCGGGAGTCTCTTACGCGACTTAGGGGTGCCGTCGGCTATGAATCCAGTCCCGAGGGTGGGGCCGTGCGTTGTGAAGCGTGTTGCGCGTGCCGGGAGGCCCCAGTCTACGTGTACGGGGCCGGGACAGGGGGGGAGGGGGCTGGGTGGGGTGCGGCACCATCGGGTCGCCGACTGACGTGCACTGGGGTGGAGGCGGACAGTAGCACCGCCGGATCGCCAACGGACGTGCACGGGGGCAGGAGGCGGACAGAGGCACCGCCGGATCGCCGACTGACGTGCAGGGTGGAAGACGAGGGACCGTCGCACCGTCGGATCGCCGGCCGCCGCGCCCTAGAGCTGGGGATGTCCCGCCGGGTCGCCGATCTGCCCGTTGGGAGGGAGAACAGGGGAAGACAGGCCACAACGGCCTGTGCTTGCGTTTGTACACCCCTTCCCCGTGGGATGCCCCAAGGTTGACACGCCATCTCTGAGGCGACAGGGCACTGCCTAGCGGTGCAAGCTCCAGCTGACAGGGGCCGGCTGGGGGGGGGGGGGGGGGCACTGTTTCCTCCGGCTGTGCAGCCGGGGCGGGGCCTGTAGGGCGGGGGGTCGCTCTGCCTCTTTCTGGCCCTCTGCCTTCCCTGGGCAGGCAACAAAGCGGGCGTCACTGGCGCTGTGCTGTCCATGGGGGGCGTGGCCCCCCATTCCACTCCGGTTCGTGCTCACCCGGCTTCTCTGGGTACGATCTGTGCGGCGTCCCGGTGCGCAGGCGTGAGCCCGCTTGTTCTTCGCGGCCCCCATGTGAGCCGGCGGCTGGAGCGGGGGGGCGGGTCACACTCCGGCTCCCCTCTCGGGTGGGGGGGGCCCATCCCCCTGCCTCGGGGGGTGGGGGCCGGGGCCCCCGCGGCTGGCGGGCTGGTGGGGGGGCGGGGGGGGTGGGTGTCGCGCCGCGGCCTCCCTGCTCGCGTTCCGGGCGGCGGCCTGCGGTACTCCTTTCTGGCTCTCTCCGTGTCGCTGGCGCGCTCCCTTCCGGCGCGCGCGTGCGGTCGGGGCTGAAGTGCCGCCCCGGGGTGGGGGGGGGTGAGGGGCGGCCCGTGGACCGCCCCCCTGGGGGCCCCAGCTGACCTGAAAACCCCCCCTCTGTCACCTCGGAGTGGGCTGTGGTTACGGGAGGGTCATGTGGGGCGCGGCCTCCTTCTTGTTCCGTTGTGCGCGTTGCTCCGGCACGCCGGTGTGGGTTCGCGGGAGCAGGTCCAGCCGCCATTGCCCTTACCGCGTCGCCGTTCCTCCTGAGGGTGGGGGCGCCCCCCCGGCCCTGGGGGGGCGGAGGGCCGCGCCTGTGGCTCCCCAGCTGAGGTGGGTGCGGGGGGGGGGGGGTTGGGGGGGCCGCCTCCCCGCCCGCTCTCGGGCCTGTGTGGGAGGGGGGGGGGGGAGTGGGGGGGGGGCCTTTGGTCCCCTCGCGATGCCTCCTGTCGGCCAAGGGGGGGGGGGGCGGCTTGGCAGTCCTGGCCCCGGGGGCCAGCCATCGGCCAGGGGGTCGCGCCCTCCCCCCGCCCCCCTCTACCGAGAGCCGGATTCTCGCGCAGGCCCTCTCTGGGGCCCCTCATCCCCCGGCCGTTGTCGCGCGGCGCTGGCCGGCCGGGGGTGGCCGTGAGGGTTAGCGGTCAGTGGTTAGCGGGCTGCGGGGCAGCAGGTTTCCCCCCGCGCTTGTTGTCTCCGCACTCCCTCCCGCGGGAGGTGGCGCGCCGCTGTCCCTGGGCAGGCAACAAAGCGGGCGTCACTGGCGTTGTGCTGTCCATGGGGGGCGTGGCCCCCCATACCACTCCGGTTCGCGCCCACCCGGCTTCTCTGGGTACGATCTGCGCGGCGTCCCGGTGCGCAGGCGTGGGCCCACTTGTTCTTCGCGGCCCCCATTTGAGCCGGCGGCTGGGGCGGGGGGGCGGGTCACACTCCGGCTCCCCTCTCGGGCGGGGGGGGTCCATCCCCCCTGCCTCGGGGGGTGGGGGCCGGGGCCCCCGCGGCTGGCGGGCTGGTGGGGGGGAGGGGGGGGGTGTAGGTGTAGGTGTAGCGTGACCTGACGATATAGGCTTTTCTTGGAAGCCGCACGCCCCGACGGTTGGCGGGAGGTCTCCGTCTAGCACTAGAGAGGCCCCTCACCCAAGGGCCCCTCCACGCGCTGTGTTTCTTGCCGGCTGTTTCGCTCTTTGTCGCGCCGCTCGCTGCACCCCGCGCACTACATGCTCGTGCCTCGCAACTTGGTGCCACCACTTAGTGGGCTTTGTACCACCACTTGGTGGGCTTTGTGCCACCACGCGGTGGACTTTGTGCCACCACTTGGTGGGCTTTGTGCCACCACGCGGTGGGCTTTGTGCCACCACGCGGTGGGCTTTGTGCCACCACTTGGTGGGCTTTGTGCCACCACGCGGTCGACTTTGTGCCACCACGCGGTGGGCTTTGTGCTTCCTTGCGGTGGGCCGCGTGCCACCTCATGGTGGACTCGGTGCTTCCACGCGCTGGGCTTTGTGCCACCACGTGGTGGGCTCGCTGGGTGCTGCAGGCAACCCCCGCCCGGTTACCAAACTAGGGGTGTCGAGGGTGCAGCACCAGCAGCACGTCAGGTGCAGCCGTTGTGCAGCAGCTGCTGCTTCCCCTTTCATGCTGCTGCACATGTTGTGTAGCTCACTGCAGCCAACCCCCGCCCCGTTACCAATCTAGGGGCTATGGGGGTGCTGCGTCAGCAGCACGTCAAGGGCAGCCCTCACGCTGCAGCACCTGCAGCCCTTCATGCTGCAGTACGCGTGCTGCAGCTGTCTGCAGCCGAACCCAGCTCGGTTATCTTTGCAGGGGCTGCGGGGTTGCTGCACCTGCAACACTTCCGGTGTGCTGCGGCTGCTGCAGCCACTTTCTTGCTGTAGTTAGTGGGCCGCAGCTCAGTGCAGCTGACCCCCGCCCCGTTACCAATGCAGGAGCTATGCATTGTTCATCCCATTCTTATGCCTGTGTATCATATTTTATGTAGTTGTTATCATTCAAATGCATACAATACCAACCCAAGCCCCAAACATGTGTGTGGACGGTGATAGGTGATCAAAACCCTACCTATGAACCATATGGATGTTGGACCACAAACGGTGCAAAATAGGGCCAAAAACACCTCAAATCTTCATCGTTCATCCCATTATTATGCACATACTATCATATTATATGTAGCACCTATCATACGAATGCTTACAATAACAACCTAAGCCCCAAACATGTGTGTGTACGGTGATAGGCACGCAAAAGCCTACCTATGAACCATATGGAAATGGACCACAAACGGTGCAAAATAGGGCCAAAAACACCTCAAATGTTCATTGTTCATCCCATTCTTATGCACATAGTATCATATTTTATGTAGTTCTTATCATTCAAATGCATACAATACCAACCCAAGCCCCAAACATGTGTGTGGACAGTGATAGGTGATCAAAACCCTACCTATGAACCATATGGATATTGGGCCGCATGGTGCATGAGAAAGGGATGAATAGCCTAGAATAAAGGCAAAACATCGCTTGTCATGTAGGCTTCTACCAATGGTGATGACAATTTGTTCATATATCACCTCTATACCACCTCTTCCAGCCCTGTAAGGCCCTCTACATGGCCTCCATAGACCCTAAAACCATGAAAAAGAGTGGTTTTTGGCTAGAAAAGTGTGAATTTCTCAAAATCTGTGCCTGCCAATCTGGATTTTTTTAGGTCAGCAACAAGGTATTGATCTCGAGGACACGCTCATGCCTTTACTTTGCTTCCAACTAAGAAAAAAAGTGGACTTTTTGGCGATTTTCTATTGCGCACGGCGGTCGGGAATCTGAAACTCGCGTACGCGGCAGTTGCTGACAGTTGATCTGCGGCTCCAGCTCCAGCGACAGCATAATTTGGTTAAAATTTTGAGAAAACACAAAAACAACAGTACTACTGTGTACAGTTTGATATCGCCGTTCTGAAAATGCATGACTTTGAATTTTGGGAAAAAACAGCTGCTAAAATCATAGGTGGGGGGAAGCTGCATCGGCAGCACTTCAGCTGCCGCCCGAGTGTTGCAGCAGCTGTGGCTCGTTGGGTGCTGCAGCGTGTGTTGCAGCTCACTGCAGCCAACCCCGCACCGTTACGGGAGGGTCATGTGGGGCGCGGCCTCCTTCCTGTTCCGTTGTGCGCGTTGCTCCGGCACGCCGGTGTGGGTTCGCGGGAGCAGGTCCAGCCGCCGTTGCCCTTACCGCGTCGCCGTTCCTCCTGAGGGGGGGGGCGCCCCCCCGGCCCTGGGGGGGCGGAGGGCCGCGCCTGCGGCTCCCCAGCTGTGGTGGGTGCGGGGGGGGGGGGGGTGGGGGGGCCGCCCCCCCGCCCGCCCTCGGGTCTGTGTGGGAGGGGGGGGGGTGGGTTGGGGGGGGCCCTTTGGTCCCCTGGCGATGCCTCTCGTCGGCCAGGGGGGGAGGGGCGGGGGCGGCATGGCAGTCCTGGCCCCGGGGGCCAGCCATCGGCCAGGGGGTCGCGCCCTTCTCCCGCCCCCCTCTATCGAGAGCCGGATTCTCGCGCGGGCCCTCGCCGGGGCCCCTCATCCCCCGGCTGTTGTCGCGCGGCGCTGGCCGGCCGGGGGTGGCCGTGAGGGTTAGCGGTCAGTGGTTAGCGGGCTGCGGGGCAGCAGTTTCCCCCCCGCGCTCGTTGTCTCCGCACTCCCTCCCGCGGGAGGTGGCGCGCCCTCGTACGTCGTGCCATACAGTGGGGGGGGCGTGGGTCGGGGGGCCCAACCCCCCCCCCCCACTCTCCCGTCTGGGCCTTCACCTGCGCCGCCGCTTGTGTGGGGGCTGGGGCTGCGGCGGCGGCGGGTTGTGCCGGCGGTAGCGCCAGTGGGCGAGGGCGCTACGCAAAGCCCGTGGCTGTACACAGCACTGCTTGTGGTATGAGTGCAGTAACGTTTGGTGTCCCTGAGTGAAACTGAAGTAAGGTATGCTGAGTATTCTGACTGAAATATGTATGCTGCAAGTAGTCTGACTGAATCCAGGCACTGCAGGCGCTGGCATAGCCTCTGCAGTACCTCTATCCTGAATCCTGACTGATCCTGGATGATCAGTAGCAATCTGTACATTGTTCTTCTCTGCATCGCTGGGGTTGATGGGATCTACCGCCCACTGAAGGTATGGGTCCCAGCTCACTGAATGGACTGTCATCTGTTTCTATTTTATCACCCACTGTTGGCAGGTGGGCCCTTCCTTCATGGAAGTGGGCAGCCAGTGTCTTGATAGAACATTCAGTCTTCAATCTGGATAGGTGCTGGACGGAGGATAATGATGGCATGCCTGAACCATTTCCTCCTGTCACAGCATACCTTGAGTTTTAACTGATTGACTTTCTGTGTTGCTTGTTTTTCATTTGAATGTGTAGAGACCGCATTAGGTTGTTGTGCTAACCTGATGGTTCAGCCCAACAGAAGCACTGATGGGCAGAGGGAGGCCACACGGCTATAATCGTTTTTCCGTGTCAGTTTTCGCCAGCATGATTGCTGGGCTGGGGAGGGGAGTGTAAAACGATTTGAGCCGTAGGTGAAGTTTTACACCCACCCATCCCATCCCTGTTTTTTTCCTGGTTCTAGGTCACGACGTCACCACCTTTGTTTTTTCCGCTTCAACGGTGTCGTTGAGCTAGGGAGGGGAGTGTTTGGTTTCCGTCATGCCCTGCGCCCCTCGCCCCCCCCTGTGGGGCCTGATCCCCGGTTATGGGGACACATACTCCTCCTTGTGCTGACCCCCGTCATCCCTTTGTGTAGCCTATTAAAGGCCCACACTATGGGATTTGATAGGGGATATTGTTAGCCTTCATCCCCCCTTAACCTTTCCTCTCATTGGTCTTTTGACTTGAGCCTGCAGTAGGGATATCAGGGAACTCGGCGTGTTTTTCCGCCGCTTCCGTATTAGTCATTAGGGAATCAATTGCCCTGTTGATACCTATGCGAATTTGCCTTAAATTCACATAGGTACAGAAGTTAGATATTGGCAGCGGCCTGGTGGTGAACCGGCGTCGCGCCAATTCGCGGGCGAACTGCCAGTTGGGATCTGGCGACCCAAATCGCGAGACCATGAACTGGCCTTTACGGAAAGTCCATCCTGTTGACCTGAATTAATTCTGACTGCACGGTTGTAATAGTCAAGACTTAGTTTATGATAGGGAATTAAAAGTTCAGGTTCCGGTGCCACTATTTTCAAAAACCCCCTAACGTCATGATGCCCAGCCATTTGAAATATAGGGATAGCTTAGGCATCGATGCCGGCACCTTACGGTGCCTTTTTCTTTTACCCCCCATTGTTAGATTAGGCATGGCATGCATATCTTATGCATTTCATGTAGTCACTTCAACCTAACCGTAAATTGAGATTTTCCATCCATTTCTCTTGAGGAGAGATGCAATGGAATGGCATGACTCTCCTCTACAATGATATGTTATTTGTTTGTGTGAGTTGCAAGTCAGTTTGGAGATATGACTAAATTATTAGGATTGAATTGAGTTTTGGTTGTGGTGAACAACCCATGGTGAGTCTCAAGCTCAAGTTGATTTCGATGATTCCAGGGTGAAGCCAACATTGGTATACATTTTGGTTTGCCTTTCCTTCCCTGTGCAATGTCGAGATATGGTCGTGGTGGGTCACCACACTCCATGGTGGGACCCACTTTCATGCATAAATAGTGCATTTTTGTTGTGTTCATCAGGCCACTTTGTCGAGTTTGTGTGTCACGTCATTGTCGAGTTTCCCCGTAATTTCTTTTTGGTGTCGTAGCAACGAGTCTCCACTTTCATTGTCACTTTGATTCGAGTCCATTTGAGCCATTGGTGATTTTTGGCGTCAATTTTGATTTCGACATTTTGAGCACTTTGTTTTCATCTGCTCAAAGTTCGCCACTATATCTCCAAGATATAGTGGCGACGGAAAATAAGTAAGAGCTCATTTTGTTCGTACTTGGTGAGTACGAACAATATATGTTCGAGTTTTAGTTGCGTTTCGACGCTTTCACTATCTTTTGGTTCGAAAATTTAAACTTTTTTGAGCCCATTTTGGCATATTCATTTTATGCCAAAAATCACTCATTTTTGGCCTGTCATGGGCCTACTTCTCGAGCTTGGATCTCCAAGCTCGCGTCGGGTTCGAGTCTAAGTGTTGTTTGTGCGTGTTGTGGCATGTGTCCACTTTCGTTGATGCACTTTGTTTGGCCGTGATTCATTGTACATAGGGCCACACGTGAATTTTAGTGGTTGTGTCTTGAATTTGTTTTTTCATGTGTTCACTTGTGGTGACCATGAAGATCCCCTACTATTGAGTTTTCGGTCGAACGTTCGATCATTCGTGGTCTCCATGGTCCCTAGTATTCATATATGGTCATCATAAGTCGTCGTCCATTTTTGTCTTTACGCTACGATCAATTTTCTATGTGCCATCTTGGCCTATTTCTGCTTATAGTAAATTTGGTCATGAGCACATTGCCCAAATTTACTCAGTCCACGTTTTGCTTTTTCGAACTCATATCTTCATGTGCATGTCGAGTTCGAACCGGAGTGTTGATTCCAATGAAATAGCATGCTTTCCACTCTACGTGCATGCTTTTACCTGGTTATAACTCACTTTGGGTTTGCCACACCATTGCAATCTCTAAAACGTTTTGGAGATTTCAAATTTTGTGTGTTCACTTCATTCACTTGGTTCTTTTGGGTCTTTGGGCCAAATCTCCTTGATCTTTGACCCAAGACCTCTCCAATGTGTGTACTTTGGGTGTTTGAACTTGTTTTGGTATGCTCTATCACTTACCCAATCCATTGGAACCAAGTCTGCCAAGTGTATAGGATAGTGGTTTTACATGGTCCCAGAGATGTACATTATCGACCCTGAAAACCACCCTGTCATGTAGTCACTTGGCGGGTAAACAGTAAAGAACCCATGAGGAGTTGGACCTTGGGGTCTTTTTCTTATGATTCAATGGTGCTCTCTACTTTGTATTGAGCATTTGTTGGAAGGTTACTGGTACACAGGTTCAGTGTTTTGAATTTTCTCTGGAATTTTGTTGAAAATTCCAAATTTCATGAGGTCACTTCTGGGCCATGGGAAAGTTAGGCCATCTTCTCGATTTGGGCCAATATTTTACCCATGGCCTCTCATCAGTGTCTATTCCTCATATTTGAGGAGTTCAGGTTATGGCCTACCCTTATGGGATCGGACCAAACCCATATGTCACCTCCATTTGGACTTCAAATCTGACTCAGGAATGTATGCATAAGCCCTTTTTGAGGTCCCCAAAAATGACCTCAAAAAGTGGGTATTCGAATTTGTTGCCTTGCTCCGACCTGAGGGAGAGGTAGGGGCAACCCATTTAGGACAATCAACTCCTTCCAGAATCCTTCGTGCATGCACTTCCCTGCACCTTAGGCTGACCCTATGCGGGAGTTATTTGCATTCTTTTCTCCCTTGTTTTTCACTTAAGGGGAATTTCACCAAAGTGCGCAGCCTACCAGACTTGTGACAGTGACACGGTATCAGGGAGACAGACTCGGATATCTGGTGGGCATAATGTTTGACTGATGCCCTTTGGATGTGCCCACATGGAATTCCTCGAATCCGATTCGCCTTGGCGGGAGAGTATGTTGAAGTGGGTAACCTCTGATTTTTGGTTTTGCCTGTTTTTGTGCCCTGCTTCCCATGCTGGGTCTCAGAGCCCGTGTGGAGTTGGGTCCTGCCCTCCTACGTGTGTCAGGGTGAAGGTCTTGGCTATCCCCCAACTACCCTTGTTCCCTTTTGGGATGTGGGATCCTGAGGTGGTATGGGCGATTTACCACTTTACCCCCGTTTCCACAGAATTTCTGGGGCCTAAGTCTTATAGGCACCCTGGACCACCACCCCCCCTACAGTGGTGTGGTGGGGCTATCTCCTGCCCCAAGGGGACTTGAGTTGAGATATTTGGGGAGGATGGTGAGTGAGTGTGTAGGCACTAGACCCCCCCTTCTGGGGTCCTGTAGTGCCGGGAGTGGAGAGTGACAACCCCCCCACTAGGGTAGCCTTTGACAGCCAATGGGCCTTACCCATGTCTTGTTGTTTTTGCATGTTTTGTTCTTCCTCCTTGGGGATCCTGAATCAGGGTACCCAGGATGTGCTGAGTGGGAGAGTGGGCTCCCTTTGTCCCCGCCTCTCCTGCCTTGATGCCACTTCCATTTTGATTTCCAATGATTATTGTACCTTACCCTAACCGGGACATGGTTTGGAGGATTTACATGTTCCTATGACCTTTTGTACATGCTTTCTTTCCTTTGTTGTTTAGACCTCAAAGGGATTGCTTCAATTTCGCAATCCCGATGGATGCTCACTGAGTTCATGTGGATGTGAGTGGTCTTCTGCTTGTGCTACGCGTGCAAGGGAGGAGGCCGCATGGGCTTGGAGAAGGTCGACCCGGGGATGGTAGTCCCGGAACAGCTTTGAGCCGTAGGTGAAGTTTTACAGGTTGGCATCGGTCGGCTCCTCAGGCTCCCCAGGGTGTTTATCAGTCCTACCACCAGGTGGTTGGCCTGTACTCGATGGGGTGACATTCACACCGTGGTAGGTGACGCTTGGGGCGGTATCAGGGGCTCCAGTTTTTCTGCAATCTCTTGAGTGAGGTCGCCAACAATTTTAGAGGTGGCTCCTCGGAGCACCTCGTTGATATCCGACCGCGTCAGGGACCTGTTGGAGGATCTCCCCGATCCTCTACTCCTGCTCCCGCATGACTCAGGTCCTCTCCTCAACCCACTCAAGGTTGCATACCCAGGAACATCCACATAGGCTCCCGTAGCGGGTAGAGGATGGTGATAGTCAGCCGCATACCATCGCGGCGCAGAACTGGAGGTCACCGGCTCACTGGTAGTAGTTGCCTCTGGAAACGCAGTGGTAGGTGGGTTCACACCATAGGCAGGGTAGGTAGGCATACCAGTAAAGCCTATGCCCTCAGCCATAGGCGGGTTGGTTATGGGTGTGGATGTTGCAGCGGCTGGGTCTGGAGTTGGGAGTGTGGTGGTTATAGTAGAGGGTGATGCGTGGAGGCCAGAAGCGCTTGGTGCGCCCTCGAAAGTAGGATCATTCGTCGGGTCGTGCCCTTGGTCTGCTCCTTCGTCTGCTATGCTTTCTCCAGCATCCTTCTCTCTCTCTCTCTTTCTCTTCACAGGATGTGTGTCCACCTCCTCGACTGAGAGGGCCCGGAAGGCCGACTGAAGTCCTTCCATCGAATCCTCCGCCACGTCCACTGGCCCATTTAAGGGCTCCGAAGGTACAGCGCTAGGGCCAGGTCCAGGTTCACCAGGTGCTGGCATTGCTGGTGCCTCAGGCGCCGTCTTCACGTCGGTGTCCTCTTTCTTGGTGTCCATATTTGTTCGCCCTTCTTGCTTATATATGACTGATCTCGGCGCACTGGATGTACCGCACGGGGTTGCTGCCGGTACGCAGAGACAGTCTGCCTCTTGCTACCAGAAGGTTTTATAGTGATTTCAACAATGTGTGTTTGTTGTGCCTCTCCTGCTGCTTGCTGCTGGTGTAGGGTTCCTGCTGCTTGTTTTTGATGAGGAAAATGTTTTATTGTTGAAATACAACCAATCCAGGATAACTCAAACCAGAGATAAGCAAGTAGAAGAAGGTCAGGATCAAAGCACGAAGGGCTGCAGTCACAAAGAGTTAGATAAAAACAACTATTAACAATAGACGACAGCAATTAGCATACATTGCAACTCAGGATGAAATATTTTACATGTTTGAGAAAAACTGATTGGAAAACTGCCCAAAGGGCTCACTATCATCCACAGTGCCATCTTGAGATGTGCAATCTTTGTTTGTGGGTCCCATAGGTAAGGAGGTGGCATGGCTTGTGGCGATGAGGCCGCTGCCATGTCACATGGGATATTCCTACTTAGCTAGGCTGACTGGGTATTGAACCCAGGACCTCTCAAAAAGAGGTGCCCCAGCCCCCTAGGGTGCATACCACTAGGATAGCTAAGAATTAATGAGAAAACATAGATAAATTCATAGGCTCTGCCTTCAGTATATCAGTGCCTCAGCAACCCAGGAAAAGATGTTTTAGTGCCTTTAGCTTGGGGATAAAGGGGTCCACACCACATCCTGATTTAGTGTTTGGTTTCATAGGTCAAAATGTGTTATCACCCCTTTTGGTTGGGCCAATACTAAGATAAAAATGCCTGAGTGCTTAGAGCACCTCTAATACAACTAAGGTATACCCTAAAGCATTGGAAAAGCACTTTTTCTTACTCAGAGGTGTCTTTTTTTTTTTGCCTCTGTTCGGTGATTGAGGAGTCACTCGATGAACTGTCCGTTGTCACCGGTAACAACACCCTTGTTGCTCGCCGTTGGCCGAAACTGGCCTATGTTTTGGTTATATCAATGGTACCGTCCATAGCACTTCCAAAAATAGCTTTCCCGTCAACGTACGTACAGCCTTTTGGTAGGTTTATACCTTGTAGGCCGAAATCAGCTCATGGCTCATTGAAATCGGTATTCGACTCAACTCATCGATTCAGACCGGTGCAGTCTAGTATATGCCATAATGAGATCCATAGGCCGCTGCACAGTTTTGCACCACCAAGATCATGTGCGCAAAACACGAAAATTTCATTCGTAATTTCTTGATGCTCATATGTTTTCTGCCCACCGGAATGTCACCCAACACTGAGTACAGTATCTACCTTTGAAAAAAATGGAAGAGAATTTGCAAAATGTATTCGGTAATTTGCATAGCATAGTCAATGCTAAAGAAAAGTTTATAGTGGTTTCAACACTGTGTTTTTACCTCTCCTGCTGCTTGCTGCTGGTGTAGGGTTTCCTGCTGCTTGTTTTTGGAGATGAAAAGCTTTTGTTTGCTGAAATACAGTCAATCCAGGATAGCCCAAGCCAGAGGTATGCAAGGAGAAGAGAATCAGGATCAAAGCATGAAGGGCTGCAGTCTAAACAGTGAAAGATGAAAGGATATTCACAGAAACTGCAACTCAGGTCAAATCGGATTGCATATTCACAAAGATAGCTGAAATGTTTTGGAAAAGAGTTGGAAAACTGCCCCATGGTCACTCTATCTCCATAGTGCCATCTCAGGAGATGTGCACTCTTTGTTTTGGGTCCCATATGTGCTGAGGTCGCAGGGCATGTGGCGATGAGGTCACTGCCATGTCACATGGGATCTTTCTACTTAGCTAGGCTGACCGGGAATTGAACCCAGGACCTCTCAAAAAGAGGTGCCCAGCCCCCTAGGGTGCATACCACTAGGACAGCTAAGAATTCATGGAAAAACATAGATAAATTCATAGGCTCTACTTTAGATATGTCAGTACTCAGTCAACTCAGGAAAAGATGATTTGCCTCACATTGAAAGGGGATTAGGGGGTCCACTCCATATCCTGATTGGGTGTTTGGTTCCATAGGTCAAAATGTGTTATCACCACTTTTGGTGGGACCAATACTAAGATAGAAATGCCTGGATGCTCAGTGCATCTCTATTACAACTAGAGTATGCCTCAAAGCATTGGAAAAGCACTTTTTCTTACTCCCCCCTTGTGCTGTCGTGGCCACCACTGTCGCATTTTACGAAAAAGGGCTTTTTTCTTGGCCTTTCCTTGGTTTCCACATCTACTTTAAAATACCTATAGTTTCCCTCACACAGAAAAATGGGCGCTCACCATGGCTGGCGCTCTTTTGCTGCTCTGTTTGTAACATTTCCTACAGAAGACTCAGCGCTCATGGCGCTGCCGGGGCTCCTTTGGCTTGGTTGGGTTAGTTTGGGAGCATGCCAAAACATGTGCAAGTGCATCCCTCCCTCCAAGACGCAGCGCGACACAAACCCAACGCAAGACACAATATACACACTCGCATGGGTTCTCGTAAACCTGCTGGCGACCTGTGACCTGTCTTAGGGCGAAGGGAGTCGTAAAAAAAATTAAATTGCCCCTTGGTGGGGTCTTGGGTTCTGCTCCGTCTCTCCAGGCTGCTGCGTTTCGGCCCGTACACGGCCTACTCAGCGAGGCTGCGCGTGGGTATCTGCAGAGGCAGGAATGGGAGAATTATGGACGAATCCACGCAAAAACGAAGCGACGATACCAAAATCCGTCAAACGACGGCCTAGAATTTTTCTAAGACAACACACCTGAGCAGAATCCAATTGTGCATCAGAAGCACATTTTTATAAAAATTATAGTCATCTCTAGATTTTTTAAATCAAGAATTTCCTACGCATGAAAAGGCGGCGCGCAGGAGCGGCTCCTAGCGAAGCGCCGGAAAATGCAGAAATAATGGCATTATAAATGTATGTCTCACGTAGTCTTGAAAATGACGAGACACACATTGATAAATAAACATACAGATTCCACCCACACTAATAGAAGTATCAAAAATCCAAGAATTGGAAAATCAACGAAAAGACTTCAATGAATCAGGTATAAACTACAGGTATGCTCGTCTCGTATGCCACATACACATTGCTCGTCTCGTGTCTCCGTGAACGAGTCTTGTAGCAGCGCTAACAACGATAGAACGCGATAGAGGGATTGATTAGAAACATTGCAGATGATTAGAGGTCAGATCAGGGTGATTAGACATACACACAAGTGCATAGCGACGTTCTTCGCTTGCGCCCCGTTTTTCTCCTCACCTTGCTTCACTCTCCAGCGGTAGGTAAGGTAGGTACGCCCAGGTGGGGCGGACCCCTTGGTGGAGTTCGTGATTGCGGTTAAGATGGGCAGGTTTGCCCAACACAGTCGTGCATGCTCGTGCATTTACACACGCATTAAAGGGTAGGCCACGCGAAGTGCGCACGGTAAACCTTGTTTAGGCTACCAAGGGGCTCCTCGGTACGTTCTTTAAGAGAACCTGAGGAGTCCCTTAACGCTTGCTTGCTTGACAGGGGAGCTGATCCTTCAGCGTGTTTGCGGACAGTGTATTATAGGTCACACTGAGAAGCGTATAATACGTGGAGTCTGGCTTGGTTCCTCCGCCGGAAACACCCCTTCATTTGCCTTTGCTTTACAGGTGGGCAGGTAGGGTGATTGGTGCAGCAGCATACCTTTTTTTTTTATGCCCTGCTAAACAAGGGCGCAGATCACACAAACAAGTAACTCCGCCTTCGCCTGTGGCAGAGCAGGGAGTCCGACTTCATCGACATCTGCGCCGTGCACGCAAAGAGAGCACCTCTTCCCTCCAAGCCCTAGCAGGGGAAACACGTTGTGGCGTCCCCTGTTAGGCCACAGTTGCTTAGCAGCGCTGTGTTCTCTTGTCTCCTTCACAGGAGGGTCGCTAGGACCCACGACAGGTTCTTCAACAACACCCAGTAGAGTGTGCGTGTAGGAGTGGTAGTCCTGAGTGGGGGCTTGAGCCAGTTGCAGAAGTGCTCGCCCACCAGGATGGTGCCACTGTAGAGTGTGTAGGATCTGTAGTGCGTGTGTCACTGTCCCACCCGTTTCTTGCAATTTTAGCAGGGTTGGTGGGCTGTGGCAGTGGTTAGGTCAGTGGTTTGGCCACTTAGCAAAACGGCGTTTTCATGCCTTCATAGCTTTTGGCCACCCCTCCCTCGAGTAGACATATAGGTAGGGAAAACAATACCTGGATTAGTACGCTGGGTATTCCCCAAAGGTTTTGCGCCAGCACAGAAATTGGGCGCTTAGGGGAGGGGAGACCCGGGGCGTATCCCGTGGCATCAATAAGCCAACCCTCCAGGTTTAGCAAGCGGGCAGACTTGGGTATAATTAGGACACCACTTCTGCGGCTTGCTCTCAGGACCTTAGGAATAGCACACTCACACATACGCTTTGGCAGGTAAGGGTAAGGTTCAGTCCCTAGCTTTAGTCTTGGAGGCAAGCGTCTCAGCGAGCCTCAGCAACACACCAAGGTTGTTCTGGGACAAGTAGTCTACCAGAACTGAGTTTAGGCGTCCCTCAGGTAGAACAAATGCAGAGAAGGGCTCCCAGGTGGCCTCTTCGACTCCAAACCCTTCCCAGAGGGTGAGGAAGCGCCAACCCTGGCAATAGCGGTGGCGTAGGACAGACTTCACCAGGTAGAAGCCCTCCTTAGCCATCCCCTCGGCGTTCATGTTGGGGAGTTCACCTTCAACTTCCATAGGGCTGGCAGCCCCTTGTAGGTCCAGAGCGGCGATTTCCTCGTCGTTCAGCTCCCACTCCTCCCCACAGAGGTCTTCAGGATCATAGTAGCGCTTCAGGTGTTGAGCAGCGCACACCAGGGTCCCCCCTAGACGGGGAGAACACCGCACGGTGATACGGTGTCCATCCACTGATAGAATCTTGTACGACCCGAAGTATGGGTGAAAGTGCTGCCCTGGGTCGTTGTGGGTGCCGGAGGGCTCGGGGCCGGCAAGACCAGTGGGGCAGGCACGCGAGGAGTCTCCCTGGATGTTGTTATTGGGGTTGGCACCGGATACACGAACACCAACGGAGGCGAGAGCAACGACAACAGAAGCAAGGTCCATGCTGATTGTGGTCCGGCAGAAAATCCCAGTCTATGAAGAAAATTGAGGGGAATTATTCTAAATACATCTGAGTGTCCAAAACTGTCCGAATGAATTTAAATAATCCATTTATGTAAAATTGTATGGCCGATCTGGGCCGCGAGCGCGCGTCAACGGCAAATGGCGATTCCAGCTAAAATAGCGGAATGCGGCGGATTTACGGGAAATGGACCGCGGAATCAAATCCGGCATATCAGAAATATATAGGAAATATCCTGTGACTGAGCTGCGAGGCGGCGAATCCGCCGAAGCAAAGAAAATGACCAAAATGTAGCCAATCTGGGCAGAATGTCTGAAAATCTGAGCAGATTGGGCTAGCCGCACTTACACTCCCCCTCCAAAAACACACTGGGGTGTGTCGCTACGTCAACGAAGAACGTAGTGCGGGTAAGTCCCAGAAAAACATAGAAATGTAGCCTCGATGCGGCGAAATCTGCTTGATCTGACCTGAATTGGGCTGAATTGGCACTGAATCAGAGTGGATGAACCTGAAATGAGACAGAATGAGAAGTGACGAACAGTCCTCCGTGCAGTAAAACATTAGGTCACGGGCTAAAAAGCATGTAAACGTATCGAGAATCGATACCAAACCATGCATTGGTTGAGAATGAGGTAGATTATTGGCGGATTGAGTGGGGGGATCAAGAATTGGAGTGACATCTCAGCGCTCTGGCACAGTTTCGCTGTCGCGGGCACGCTACGGTGTCCTCGCCGAACTCTACATCGTGTTATCCCGCTTTTGTCGTTCTGAAAAGTACAGCATGTGACTCAGATTTGGCGCATCTGGTGGATGTTCACAAGATTCAGCAAAAATGAGAATGAATTTGGGCAGAGATTGAGAGGATTAAGCAATCACAGAGAGGTTAAACAATTACACATGTAGTCTACAGACCCTAAATGTACAGAAAATCATAACCGTCAACGAAGTTAGGCAAAGCCGTCGACAGATCTTCGAGGAATGAGAGGAGATGACAAGGAAATCAATCTAAATTGTCCTAACATGAGTACATTCCCTGAGATGAAGGTGAAATGAAGCGGAATGTGTACAACTGAAACTACTAACACCTTCGTTTAGACTAAAGTTAATATATATTGTCGTTTATTCAGCTCAATTGTGCTTTCCGGCACGTTGGTTCGCGAGCATCAAACAGGTTCTATCAAAATGTGGATCATGTGATGATGCATCATGATGGGACATGCTGGCCCTGGATCCTTGGCATGTAACGCGCCGAAGGTTCGCTGAAGGCACTTTACTGACAGTATATAACTGAGAGACACCGAATGTACAGTGGCGGTGGTGTCAATCGACTTGGACAAGGCCAATCTTTCGTTGAAATCCCACAAGACACTTGGATTCACCATTCTCGACAGTTTCTGGTCGAATTGAGCTCACATTGGCGTGTGCCAAAAATACAACGAAGCTTACGGACTTCAGAGGTGGCTGTTAGAAGTCCCTAGAGCTCCTAGATGAAGATTGTCTGAACAATTGACGTCTGGGTTTCGTACTTTGGTTCCACTGTTGTACAGAATGATGGACAAACCTGAGAAATTCAAGGTAAATTTGAGGATCCTGGATCTGAATCTGGACTTTGGCGTCAGCATCACAGCAAATGAAGATATGATCTGAGTTCCTGGCGTCGCCTCTAGGGCAGCCAGTACTACAGGGGTTACCTGTAGGGGTGAATGTCGCTGGCCAGCGTTTTGATTATGTACATTTGCTTCCATCTGCACGAGTAGCCAAATTCCAAAGATGCACAGACCAACAGAGACAAGATTACCCCGAATCTGCCTGAATTAAGCCTGAGTTTGGTTTTTTCTGAACACGGCAGCACACTCCGTCAGCGTATCTACGCCTTGTCTGCCTAACGGAGACCAAAGAAAAGTTGATTGACGTCAAATTATCAAACATTCGCAGTTCTCCACATCATGACATAAACAGAAAGAATGAACAGTGGATTGAGCAGAATGTGGTAGGATGGCTTCTCAATTCGGCCAAGCACGAATGCATGTGACCACCAACCTGTCTGGCCTGGCCCTCGTACGGCTTGGGCGCTGCAGATCAGCGACCGAACTTGAAGCTTGGTCCTCATTTGGCTCCTGGGCTGGCCTGACCGCAGGAGGGGGGATCGACGGATCAGCCCTGGAATGTGGCTGCTGAGGGCCGTAAAAGGCTGGATCTCGATTCACCACAGGTCGTTTTCCGTCGCTCTCCACTTGTCTGTCTGGTTTCGACAAACAATCTGTCAGGAGTACGCCAATTTCGGGGTGCTTCTTCAGGAAGTCAATGAACCCCTTGGTGTATCCATGGACAAAAGATTGGGCTGGTTCCCAGTTGTTGTGACTGGAATCAAAGCCCCTCCACTCACACAGAAATTCCCATTCGCCCTTGGCGTCACGTCTTGCTTCAACAATCCTCTTGAGTTCGTACTTTCCCCCTTCGATTACCCGATCGGACAAGTGTTTTGCAGTCCAAAAAAGGGGTTTAACTCGATCTTTGGGGGAGGGGATCTCTCTCTTGAGGCGATCGCCCGAAACGTCAATCTCCCTGCTGACATCCACACGGATCCTCCACCTGTTCTCCCCAAGACGTGCTGTAACAGCAAATGGCCCCTCCCACAAGGGAAGAAGCTTGTCATCTCCGTCCAGGGTGGTTTCGGATTTTCGAAGCCAAACACGATCATCGACTTCAAAATTGTGGGGGTTTTTTCGACCTTGATTTTGAACCCAAAGCCAGTCAGCTTGATGCTTTTCGATTAATTTCGACACAGATTTGTCTGCTCGTTGGACTTCGTCCAAAAACAGCGAAGCATCCTTACAGGGGCGAGGATTATTCAACGGCATGTTCCACCAACACTTCTTTCGTCCAAAGACAATTTCATTTGGAGAAAGGCCATGATACAAAGGCGTGTTGTGGTAACGGCGAAGCAATGCGAAGAGAACTTCAAGCCAGTGGAAATCCTTCTCGCTCGCGAGCTCCTTACGAAGCATATTTATAACAGAGCGGCCGGCTCTTTCGCCAGGCAGCGCTCGATGCGAGTGGATTTCACACCTGAGGTGGTGGATTCCAAGGCGAGCACACAATTCTCTCCACCATTCGGAGGTGTACTCCTTGCCTGAGTCCGTGACCACCTCGGATGGGACGTCCCAGCCTCCCATCCAGGTCTGCGCGCACCATTTGGCGGCAGCCTTGCCAGTCATCGACTCAATGTTGCAAGGCAACACTTGAATGTAGCCGGAATGACGGCACTGAATTAGGAGCACACCATTGACTTTTTTATTCGTCCAATGGCACTCTTCGTCATCGAGTTCACCGAGATAGAAAAAATCACTCGTGACTCTGTTAAAGAGACGCTCCGGAATAGGATGAGGCCTCAGATGGCCGTGCTTCTTCGCGCTGGGAGGCGTCGAGACAGCACATTGGGCACATCCGGCTGCTACTTTCATGCAGTGTGTGTAGAGCCTCGATCCAAACAGCCTATGCTTAATCATCGACCACAGTCGACGGCCATGTGCGTGGGGGGACTCCCATTTGTGCCACCAGTTTAACACTCGGGGGGCTAGGGCGTCTGGCACACACAATTTACCCTCCATCCACAGCTTCCCCCCATCCAACGAGTACTCAGGAAAAATCCCATCCCTGTGAGCATCTTTGGATTTGAGATTCCCAAAGACCTCTTTAAACATGGGATCCTGCAGGTAATCGGACGTCCAGTCACGGATGATCAGGGAATCCTTAGGCAGGGGTGGAGTTTTGGCCGGATCTCGACGCTTAATGCCCTCGATCAACCGGAATCGATTTACTCGTCGGGTGTAGTCAAACCGTTTCACACTCCCTGTGGAGGGATCGGTGACATTTTCCACGACTTTCATCGTTTTGGTGCAGATCTCGTGAGCATGCGCCGGATCTGTGATGGCCGTGATGTCGTGACACGGCAATGCGTGCTGTTTAACAGCGCACTGCATGCATGCACGTCGAATGAGTTTCTTTTCTTCCTGATCCCATTCGATGATGACATGGCGGTCCTGCTCCGTACCATGGATGTTGGTACTTTGCAGCCCCTCTGAGGCGGGGTAAGCCCATCGGCTCAGAGCATCCGCTACCGTGTTATGTTTACCAGGCAAATACGACACATGGAGGTCAAACAGAGAGAGAAATTCGTGCCATCTGGCCCGTCGACCAGCTGGGCTCGCGACAGTATCAATGTGTTCGGTGGCCCAATACTCCAGAGATCGATGATCCGTCAGGACCTCGACTCGATTGGTGCCAACCCACGATTGGTACTTTTTTAAAGCACAGATGATGGCGTAAGTCTCTTGCTCACGCGGCGACCATTGCATTTGGCGTGGGGCTAGCTTCCGTGACCAAAATGCAAGAGGGTAATGATCGCCGGTGGCTTCATCAACCTGTTCAAGGACAGCTCCGATCGCGTACCTAGATGCGTCGGTTCTAATGTAGAAGGGTCGGTCAAATTGGGGCACATGCAACGTGGCGACTTCGCAGAGGGCTGCCTTCAAGTGATGGAAGGCCTCCTCGCACTCGTCAGTCCACTTGACACGAACCTTTGAACCTGCCTTGCCTGCATCTCTCCCTACCTTCAGTAATTCAGTGAGAGGGGCAGCAAATTTGGCATAATTCGGCACATAAGTGTGGTAAAAATTGCAACAACCTAGGAATCCTCGCAACTCCGTGATCGTCTCAGGGCGCTTCCACTTCTGAATAGCGACGAGCTTCCCTGGACTGGGTCGTCGAGTGCCATTCTCTAGGAGAGAACCACAAAATTCGACTGATTTTAAAAACAATTTTCCCTTCTTTGGCCCACAAATCAGCTGATTGGCGTCAAGAATATCCAAAACTTGGTTCAGCTGCTTCTCATGTAGGGCCACCAGCTCGGCTTCGGTCAGTCCCTCCCCCTCCGTCGCGATGATTATGTCATCTATGTACACACTCACGAAGGCACGAAGCTCCGGATGGGTTGTGAACAGCACATCCTCCATCATTCTTTGGAAAAATGAGGGGGCGTTCTTCAATCCCATGGGCATGACGGTCCACTGGACTGGGCCACATGGCGTGCACATACAGGTGAGAGGTCTGCTGTCCTTCCTCAACGGCATTTGGTGAAAGCCGTGACGGAGATCCAGCACAGAGAACAAACGACCTCTTGCCCTCTTGGCGATTTCCTCCTCAATGAGGGGCAGGGGGTGTGAATCCGCCTTGGTTTCGGCGTTGAGATTGCGAAAATCAACCACCATTCGCCAACCATCAATGGTGTTCTGGTCTGCAGGCGGTGGCTTCGGGACTGTGAAGGGTGAACAGCACCATTCGCTGGTCATACAACCCTCAAGCCAACCAAATTCCCTGAGATTTCTCTCAATGATTTTTCTGAGAATCTCATGTTTGTGTCCATGATTTTCATAAGGGCGCTGTTTTTTTGCCTTGTACCCTTCACGAAGCTCGATGAAGGCTTCACCGAACTGTCCACGGACAGGGGGATCTTTGATCAACTTCCCTGAAAGGGTCGAATCCTTCCGTTCCTCAAAAATCTTTTCTCTTGACCTCGAACACAATTCAGTGTCCACCTGGTCGCCAGGAATTACTGTCGAAAAAACTTTGGCGACTTCTTCGGCTTTGGCAGGAAGAATCTTCTTACGGATGTCCCTAAACAGGTCCGTATCAACTGCCTCTTGAAGATAGGTGGGTCTTGTGTCGAAATCCCAGAGATTTTCCTCGCGATCCAGCTCCTCGAAAGGATCCATGAAAGCTTCCACAGGGGGTTTTTCATAAAAAACTCTGAATTTGCGGCGCGATTGGAGATTTTTCCTCGCCCGTGTACTGAAGATTCTTTTCGATGTCGACCGTATGGGTGCAGAGGGAGCCGAGGCGGATCCATTGGTCATTGAATCACCTTGGGTATCTGACGAACAAAAATCAGAAAAAATAGATTCATCATCAGTACCACGCTCAACCTCAGATTCAGACCCAACACAGGAATCTGTACCAGAATCGGCAGAATTAGAGTCAGAAAGCTTTCCATCCACCAGGAATGCAAGCGAACTCCAGGACCGCTGTGGCAGGGGACCTGTGTCGTCCCTGGCATACAGCTTAATCTTCCTGGGAAGTTCGATGTAATCTACACAAATGTCTTGTAATTCCTGAAACCAAGGCTTGTCGTCCCACAAGGGCACAACTAAAATTGCCTGGGTTTTATCTTGCTTGATTTTGTGGATGACCTGCTGGATTAAGTGAAACGGAGGATTAATCCACAACTTCTTGTCCCATTTGTGGGTCCAAGCGTCGCTGAAGTGCTTGTCAAAGCGCTTGTTCGTGCGGTTAGCAAATGCATCATACTGAGGCCAAAAAGAATGATGTTCATGGAAGTATTCACAAATTGCATCGCGCCATTTGTCGACAACTCTGTAGGATGAAGAGTGCCAGCGCGAAGGGCGTCGTGGCTGGGAGTCCCTACGAAGACATTCTAACTCTTGGGAGTAATCGGCACTCCCATTCACCTCAGCAATGGTGACATCTTCACCAAATTTTGGTGTCACTTTTTGCTTCAAAAATTCTTCTGCACTTTTAAACCCTGCGTGCAAAAAACGAAATTCAGGACGCTCCAAGGGACCTGACTCCAGCAAAAAACAACGACGATGACCTACAGGCGCTACCCTGTTCTTACGAAGCCAAGGATGGCCTAAATAAAGGTCATACTTTATGTCAGCTCGGTAGAAGTAGTCATCCTTAAGGACAACTTCTTCCACATTTTGCTCTTCCCAAAGGTCTTGAGCGACCAAATGGGTTGATATATAACAACCGCGTTGCCCACCTGCGAGAGAGTGTCCAGAAACTCCCTCGAGGGTAACAGGATGAGGCGATTCAAACACGCAGTCGTCGGGTAAGAATGCATTGGATTGGAGATTTACCTCCGATCCATTATCACACAAACAAGTGGCGAGGTGGAAATTTCCCTTGCAATCAGAGACCCACAGCTTTGTGACAAACTGACGAGCCCTGTGCTTGGACTGTACACCAACCTCGTCCACTACAGCAGAAGGATCCGTCACCGGATCCAGGGGAGAGGAGACAAGCGACCCTACATCAAGTAATGGTCGATCAGGAATTTGGGGATCATGCCTGAAATCGCCTGGGGAGGGGCGATTTTCGTGGCTCCCCTAGGCGTTCTGACCTCCAGCTGCTGCGTTAACGTTGTGAACACAGCCTGTTTCGTCGATCCATTCATCCTGGAACGGATCATCCGCTGGATTCAGAGCATTTTCGGCGTAATCTCGATCCGCATCAGACACCTGGTCTGCACCTGAGACCTGATCCACACGATGGTTTCCCTTTCCTCGTCCACGGCCACGGCCGCCGGATGATGGGCCACCACCGTCGCCACGCCCTCTGCCCTTACCAGAGAAGGGGGTTCCCGAAGGATTTCCCTTACCCTTACCCTGTGATCCTGGAGCATTTCCTTTGTTTTGACCGGATTGAGGGGTTTGGCCTGGATTTCGATTTCCGCCTCCGGCGTTGAAATTGGGACCTGTCTGGCCATTTGGCTGTCCACCGGAGCCGGATGGAGTCCGATTCCCTTTGCCTTGGGACACGCCAGGGCCTCCAGTATTTTTGTTCCCACCGGAGGGAGTCGAATTACCCTTTCCCCCCTTGGCACCATGCACCTGTCTGTCATTCCTGTCTGAATTCTGAGGATTACTGACATTTTCACCAATCACCTTGTGATCGTAAGCAGACCATCGGTGATTAGCAGTGGAATGCGTCTTAGCTCGGTTCGTAGAACCTAAAAGAAGGCAGATGCCACAATGATCCTGAACATTCCGGGTGTCATTCACCTTTTTGTTGCCCTTTTGGGCCCCATTTTGGGTGTTTTGCTGGGTATTCCTGTTTCCCCCAAGACCCTCATGGAAATTTTGATTGGCGGCGTCAGCGAGCCTCTCAACCTCTTCCCACAGTTCCTGCGGAGTAAACGAAAACACCCAGTTCCTGGCCTTCAGACGATTGCCGTGGAAACTTACTCCCCTATTGAGGACTTGGACAAACAAGTCCCGATCCTCGTGTTCATTGAACTTGATTTTCCACGTGTTTTCAGTGAATTTCACCTTGGTAAACGACGTGGGGGAGCACTTTTGAAGTGCCTCCCTGACGGTAAACCGGTTCGCCGAGGCGTCAAAGCCATCGATCTCCGCCCACCAGGTCTTGACCTTTTCTTCGGACTGTCGATTCCGAAGGGTGGCGGCGGTTTCAGAGGGGATCTTGTCAAAAATCAGATTTTTCAGCTCGGCACTGGAAAATTTTTCGCCTGAATGTTCGGATTCTTCTACGAGATTCCAGAAGCGCTGTCTCTTGTCTTGCACTTCGTGCAAGATTAATCGAGAAAATGAAGGAAAATTCTTCAACATCTGGTGGTAATGGTCCTCAGGCAGCCGGGATCCACGTACCTCCAACTGTTCCCACACCTCATCAAAGGTAAGGGGGGAACTTGAATCTTCACGATCACTCCAGGTTCTGAGCCAAGTGTTGGCCGGCGCTCCCTCAAGACAGTCCAGAAGGGCCATCAGGAACTGATCATCCTGGAGTTTTTGAGTCTTAACCCACAGTTTAAATTCCCGTTGGAACTGAGGCCAACGTCTGGGGTTCCCATTATACTTTGGTTGCTTGGCAACCTGACGAAGTCGCAATGAAGTGGGATTTAGGAGTGAATCCAGCCCAACACCGGCCGTAATGGCAGACACCTTGGCGGCATCATTAGCCACACCAGCTCCGGCGAGGGTCTGGGCGAGCAACATCTGGGCAATTGCATTGGAATCAACAGCAGGAAGGGTAGTTCGGGAGGCAGTTCTTTTGGCATTCTGTACCTCAGTCCTAGCCTTCGCCGATCTACTCTGAGATCGAGAGATTGTAACCCTTTCCTTGAGCTTAGTCCTGCTGATTCGTGCATCGGTGGTCTTAGAGTCCACCGAAGGAGCAATCGAAAAAATTTCTGTCGCCTCCTCCGACGGTTCTGTAGTCTGATCCACCGATGATGCACCCTCAGATCGCATGTGGGTCTTGAAAAGATCTTTAATTCCCAGCGTCTGGATGATGAGTTGCATTTGATCTTTGAGCAATTGGAGCTCAGAGTCTCGCTGAGATCTGCAAGAGCAGTCGGCAGGACAGTACATACCGTGTCCTGAAGGGCCTGAGCAGGCTGTCGGACCGCTAATCTCAGTGGTTCGCAGCCAGGAGTCCACTTGGGGAGCTCCTTCAGTCCTAATTTCCAGGCTTGCCTGCCTAGCTGCCTCTAAGATTCCTTCCTCAACCGCAGCGGCTAGATCGTCGCGGATGGAGACAGAGGGATGGGGGACGGAGGGCCCGGCAACCGGTGCCTTGGTCTTCTCCTTCGGGAAGGGGCTTGCCTCCCAGATCTGCAAGAAAATGGAAAAAGATTCATCTTCTTGAGAACACCACCACATCCTGGTATTAATTTCTTGTTGAAGGAGGAAAAAATATTCGAATAAAAAATCAGAGGCGATTCTCTCTTGACTTATCAGCCTAGACGTGGCTAATAGACACAGGGCCTCAAGCGCCTCAAGGTTACGGGCCACTTCCGGAGACAAATGGTTGTCCCATTGTGCCCATGAGGCTGGTCGATTGTAGGTTGGTACCTCACCTGGACCACCCATCTCAATGTCGTCAATGTCGGCATCGATGGTCTCGAAATGTGGACATTGGTAGGGAGCATTGTTACCTGCCAGGTCCGTAAGCTCCACCGGAGCGTTGCCATTAGCGTAAGCTGGGAGATTCCAGCTGCATCCTGGCCAATTTCGACTGGGATCTTGATTGTAATCTGGGCCTCCACAGCTGCTGATTTGGGTCCTTCTTGGGCAATTTGGGCTAGCGCAAGGCATTCCTCTCAAGGCCTCGTTCGCACAGCACCACGGGAGCGTGATGGTTACGTCTCCGGAGGTTGCGGAATCGTACTGAGGGGCTAGCTGTGGTTGGGACACCAAAGGAACAACATTCAGGTAGCCTCTGCTACCATGAAAGTGCTGCCCTGGGTCGTTGTGGGTGCCGGAGGGCTCGGGGCCGGCAAGACCAGTGGGGCAGGCACGCGAGGAGTCTCCCTGGATGTTGTTATTGGGGTTGGCACCGGATACACGAACACCAACGGAGGCGAGAGCAGCGACAACAGAAGCAAGGTCCATGCTGATTGTGGTCCGGCAGAAAATCCCAGTCTATGAAGAAAATTGAGGGGAATTATTCTAAATACATCTGAGTGTCCAAAACTGTCCGAATGAATTTAAATAATCCATTTATGTAAAATTGTATGGCCGATCTGGGCCGCGAGCGCGCGTCAACGGCAAATGGCGATTCCAGCTAAAATAGCGGAATGCGGCGGATTTACGGGAAATGGACCGCGGAATCAAATCCGGCATATCAGAAATATATAGGAAATATCCTGTGACTGAGCTGCGAGGCGGCGAATCCGCCGAAGCAAAGAAAATGACCAAAATGTAGCCAATCTGGGCAGAATGTCTGAAAATCTGAGCAGATGGGGCTAGCCGCACTTACAATGGGTCATCGCTGGTAGAGTGTGGCCAGGCGGGTAGTCGACTGTGGTGCACCAGCACCCAGTCCCCCTCTTGGTAGGTGGCCGGTACTCGGTGCTTGTTCTTCTTGTTCCACTGACGCTCTCTCACTCTCTGGAGCATAGCCTTGGCCTTGTCCACCTTCGCTTGTTGCTCTTGGACCCATTCACCCACAGAAGAATGGGTGTCCTCTGGATAGGGGGCATGTAGGAACCATGCCGGGCGCCCTAGGAATAGCTCATGGGGCGAGTAGCTAGTAGCTGAACTCTCTTGGGAGTTCATCATCAAGGATATGACGGGGAGTAGTCTCACCCAGTCTCTGGTGCGTTCAGTTTTGCACCATATCCGTACGTTCTCCTTCAGGACACGGATCTGTCGCTCACATAGGGGGTTGCTCGTGTGAGAGTAGGGAATCCCCGTAGACACCTGGACATTGAGGGATCTCAGGACCCTCTTGTACCAGCCAGTATCTGAGCGTACTCGTACGTCCTCATCGGAGTTGATCTCCTTGGGCGCCCCATAGACACAAAACCACTCCTCCAGGAGTATCTTGATAGTCTCCTCCCCGGTAATGTGCTTGGTACATGGGAACACCCTGGTAAACCTGGTCAACCCACAGGTTACCACGAGGGCGAAGTCATAGCCCCCGAACTTCGGCATCTCCGTGTAGTCCACGTATAGAACACTGTTAGCACAGTGAGGGATGGGCAGGGTCGAGTAGAGACCTCTGTCCCTGATATCCCCTGGTTTACAGGACCTGCACAGGCACTTGTCCACGATAGGCTGGAGGGTTTTCCGCAGTTGGTCGTCAGTCCACGTAGTGTGGAACCCCTGCTTGAACAGCCTCAGGGTGCGGTCAGCACCCACATGACCGCTGGACTCATGGGTCCACTTCAGCAGCGCTGGGACTCGGTCACTAGGCACCACAATACGGTCCTCGTGCCATAGGTAGCTCTTGTCCCTCTTCCACTGGTCTTGGTTGACCAGGAGGGGTTCAAGCCGTTTCTCCAGGCGCTTGTAGATATCCCCGAACTCCTTCAGGTACTCCGATTGTTGGAGTCCATCCAGGGGGCGTATCATCGTCATGTTGAGGTACAAGTGGACGTCCATACGGCTGAACGCCTCCTTAGCCAGCGCTTCAGACCGGGCACCAATCAGGGCGTCGAAGTTGTTGCGGCTGATGTAGTCGGCACACTCGTTCTTCACTCCCTGGATATGGTGTACCGTCAGCCGTAGTTGACTGAGGTAGGTCCACCAGCGACGTAGCTTGGCCTTCTCAGGTGGGGGACCCTTCTGGAAACTGCGGACCGGTTCTTGGTCGCACAGCCAGACCACAGGGTTACTCCCCAACAGTCGTGCTTGTGAGGATAGCACCAGCATACCCGCGAGCAATTCCTGCTCATAGGTGGAGTAGTTCCCCCTGGCCTGGTTCCACTTCCGGTTCCAGTGGCCCAGAGGTACTAGCACCCACTTGTCGTCAGGGTAGCTGTGCTTGAGAGTTCCATCTCGGTTGAGACCTTCCGTCCCCCATTGGGAAATGGCCGAGTCGAACTCCTTTTTCTCTAGTGCTTGCCATTGGAACAACGTTCCACCACCGCCCACATTGCTGGCGTCGGTCACCAGGATAATCTCCCCTTGTGCCCTAGGCACGCCCAAGCACTTAGCGTTGGCTACCTTGTCTTTGAGCTCGTCAAACGCTTGTTGCTCTTGTGGGCCCCAGCGCCAAGTAGTACTCTTCTTGATCAAGTCCGTCAGGACGGCGCTGGTGTAGGTGAAGTTTTTGATGTGGCGGCGATAGAAGTTGCACGCCCCAATGAAACTGCGTACATCATGAAGTCCTTTCTTGGGGTCTTCCTGTCGTACCTTGGCATCCATCAGGAGTTTGGCCTTAGAGGCCGCTGGGGTCCACCACCCATAGCCAACGTCAAACCCCAGGTACTGCATGGTCTCCTGCATGAACTCACACTTCTCCAGCTTGAGTCGTGTGTGGTTCTCCTGGCAGACCGCAAAGAACTCACCCAAGAGGATTAGGTGATCCTCCTGGGTATTGGTCCCGAGGCATACATCGTCGATGTGAGCCTCCATCTGGGCACCACGGGATATGAGCTCCTGCACCTTAGGTCTCCTTCGTAGGATGGACAAGATCTTGTTCATCAGCTCTTGGAATAGAGCGGGTGCGTTAGGCAAGCCAAACGGCATGACCTTCCACTTGAACACCCTCCCCTGTGGGGTGATGAAGGCCAGTAGTTCCTGTGCGTTGGGCGTCAGGTCCACTTGCCAGAATCCGCTTCGCTTGTCCATCTTGGTCTTGTAGCGGCAGGAGGCTATCTTCTCCAGGGTAGACTCCATATTGGGAATGGACCCTGAGTGGTTCAGCGTCTTCTTGCTCAGCTCTCCGTAGTCCACTACCAGCCGTTTGGCTGTAGACCCAGGTTTAGCCACCAGGAAACAGGGGCTGCAGTGTAGGGGGTAGTCCCCGTCCTTGTACTCCAGGATTAGGCCAGCGTCGATACATTCTTGTATCTGTCGCTCAATCTCGTCGGCCTGCTCTTTAGGAGCTGGATAGGGTCTCCTCCGGATCCTGTGACCCACGAACTCGGGTTTCAGCTTGAGGTCCATCTGTACCAGCTTGTCACATGAGGCTGGAGGGAGTTGTTCTCCGAACACCTCCAGATAGGTCCTTATAAGCTTCTGTACCCGCGGGTCCAATACCTTGATCTTGTCCTCCATGTCCTCGTCAGAGTGTAAGTTGCTTGCCCCTTGAGTAATAGACGTCGGGAGGTGGTCCTCCACCGACTCTTCGCCCGTGGTAGTATCCTTCAGCCCTTGGTAGGCATATAGAAGGTCTTGCTCAACCATCTCCGATGGACGATGGCAACATAGGCACGCTCGAGGGGGTTCACATACACATTCCTCCAAGAGGTCGTCCTCCTCTGGGGTCCTCACATGGGCGCCCCACACGCTCTTCATGAGCTTAGGATCTACCTCCCTTTGCCAGGTGGTGATCTTCTGTACGAGGTCCTCCTTCAATTGGGATAGGTCTCCCATACGTCCTTGCTTCAGCGGCCATGAGCTGTGGGTAGGCTTCGCGTAGCATAGCTTTTTCGCCACCAACTTCCACTTGGAATCCACATACTCCCTGAGCCTGGATCGAGGGTCCAGCTCCTCATCCACGGGGTCTTCCACCCTCATGGAGAGTAGGGGTTTCAGTGGGGCGACGTACTCGGCGTTCTGCACTTCCTGCACACAGGTCTGCACGAAGAAGGCGTCGTGCTCAGTCTCGTCATCTGAGTGGATAGAGCTACGTAGCTCAGATAGTCCACACTCAGAGACTCCATCAGGAACAGGTACATGACAGGGAGAGTTGGGGGCGTTGGTGTCAGTCACGACGTACTCATCTCCTCCGGGTGTAGTCTCAACAGCATCTTGAGGTTGTAGATGATCCTTCAAGTCACCCAAGGCGAGTCCATCGCTTTCTCGTTGTATAGCCTGGACCAGAGTCGGGTCCAGATCCTCCCAGGGAATGGAGGTAAGACCTCCGTCCACCACGCTGAGCATACTCCCCCATCCGGGCTTCCCAATAGGCGTCTTGCGTCCCAGAGGCACGTAGATGGCCTCATCAGGCAAACGAACAGAGCTGATAGTCAGCCTGTCCAGGAGGTTTCGCCAGTACTCGTTGCCCCCATGGGCTCCCTAATCGGGGGAACACAGGACCATACGGGAACGTTCCAAGGCCACCTTGGTCAGCACCTTCCCCAGTTCACTGAACCTGGGGTTCCCGTAGGCCATCCCGAAAGAGGGCCAGTAAAATTTGTAGCTGCAGTTCTTCCCCTTGCTGCAGTAAAGGTCCAGTACATGCTGCTTGTCGCTGGCGAACAACTCCACACTCAGGTCTTCTCTAGAGTAACCCAACTCCTTCAGACCTTGGTCTAGGACTTCCCCCAATAGTTGATAGTCCTCAGTTTTGGAGGCCGCCATCATGTTCGAGGGCTCCTCCTTCGATAGGCTCAGGTAACTCGAGGTATGTTCCGACTGCTCTAGTGGCACAGACTCTCTGCCACTGCCGTGGTCCACGTAGAGGAGGTAGGGCGCTGGCAGCGTTAGGGATTGTATCTGGGAGTGCTGTACGAAGAAGTCAGTACCCAGTACAAAGTCGAAGGCCTCAGTGTCCATCACATAGAACCGATGGGCGATAGTCCGAGAGCCCATAGGTACCTCCACTTCACAGTCCCCGCAGCTGTGCACCACATGTCCATCCCCCATGCGTATAGCAGCGGTGGTCATGGTGTTCTTCAGGCTCCCACAAGGTAAAATTTTCTTGGCCACTATAGATATGGTGGCGCCAGTGTCCAATACCCCCAGGTATTCGCGTCCCCCTAGTCGGATACGTACCCAAAACACCAGGTCTTGGGTGCCACCAGAGCGTCCCCGTCAGAACTCCGCGGGACAGGTCACCTCGAACCCCTTGTTCCGCAATTTGCGGGCCATCCTCATGAAACGGCTCCTCTTCTTAGCGTTGCCGTCATCACCACCTTCATGCTCACGCTTGGCTCCTTGTTCTTGCTGGGCCTGCGTTTGTGAGCGTGTGGTAGGACCAGACTGCCCTCCAAAGGGCTCGGAGTTCCCCCCTGGATTAGGGTTGGGGTTGCCTCCGTTCTTGTCCTTGTTCTTGTTGTCGGGCTGGCGGTTAGCGCCTCCTCCTCGTCCACCTTGACCTTTGTCTTGCCCTTGACCACGTCCTTTCGACTTGCCCTTGCCGGAGTCGTTGCCTTTGCCTTTGCCTCCACCTTTGCCTGAGCTCTTGCCAGGATCTTCACCCTTAAGCTTCGCCGATAGGCGTTGCTTATGGTAGCACTCATCCTCGTAGTGCTTCCGCTTTTTTGAATGTTCTTAACCGCATCAACTTGTTCTGGGGCTGACGTCCCCCAATGAAAGTATTTACATCAACATATAAAGATATGTACACGGCTGCTCTGATGGTTAGGTTAGATGAACGCTGATTTACCCTGTGGGGAAGGGGGGGGGTTCCGGAAGGGGCGGAGGGCTGAAGGGGTCGAGAGGAGGAGACAGAAGTTCGCTGGATGTCGTAGTGCTTCGGCTTACCGCAGAATGCACACGTGATGGTGCACCGGTAATGATCCGGCAGCTTCGCTTTGGCGCCGGTGTTCTTCTCCTGCTGCTTCCCCTGGACTACGAAGCAGTCTCGCTGCTTGCAGTCAGGGGCGTGCTGCAGGTGGCCCTGCTCGTCTCTGGCATCACACCAGAATAGCTCCTTCACGTTCTCCCTGATACGGGCGGGGGCGTGTTTGGGGGTAGTCCCCTGCCCAGGTCGGGACCCTTGGTACCCTTTGCCCTGGCCTCCAGAACCTCCACCACCAGGACGGTAGTTGTTCAAGTGCTGGTCGCTCTCCTTCTCCAGCGCCAGCTCCAGGAGTAGCACGCATAGATCCTCGTAGCGGAGGGATCTAGCCTTGCGCTCCGCCGTCGAACGGCACTCGTCCCATAGCTCTCGGTAGAACTTGGCCACCAACCAGAACAGCAGGTCATCGCTGCTGTAGGAACCGGGCGTCAGTCGTCCCGCCCAGTGATCCAGGTCAGCCAACAGCTCAGAGACCCTGCCAGGTTTGGGGTTGTTGGGCAGCACGGGCAGGTTCTGGATCTCGGCCCTGATGGAGAGGTCGGTTTCGTAGGTCGGGTACTGCCTCTCCAGGGCAACCAACACATTGGCAAAGGTGGCGCAGTTAGTCACGATCTGCCTGACCTGCTTCTCCAGGTACTTGGTCTTGCAGCACTGCAGGAGCAGATCGCACTTCACTCGCCCACTAGCGTGGGTTTGGCCGGTCAATCGGAGGAACCGGCCAAAATTCTCAGCGAACTCGCTGAGGTCCTTGCCTGTGAACTCAGGCAGGTTCACCACGATCTTGGAGGTGGCAATAGCCTTCGCCTCCTGAGACCTGCGTCCCTCAGGGCGTCGGGTCTTCTTCTTCTTCTTCTTCTTCTTCTTCTTCCCCTTTGGGTCCTCGGGGTCCTCGGGGTCCTCCGGGTCATCGTCCTCCGAGGGCGAAGTTGAAGTCATCGACGGCGGCTCATCATCGGAGGGGTCTCCGCCTAGATCACTAGAGCCATAAGGCTCTACGTCCACCATAGCCCTCAAGGCTGTTAGCCCCAGCCGGTCCAGCTCGGCCCTCGTCGAGGTCGTCACGTGGCTGTAGGGCGGCTGGGCCGTTCTCGGCACGAAAGGACTTCTCGGAATAGCTGCAGGAGTCGGCATCGGTCGGCTCCTCAGGCTCCCCAGGGTATTTGTCAACCCTGCCGCCAGGTGGTTAGCCTGTACTCGGTGGGGTGACATTCCCACCGAGATAGGTGACGCTTGGGGCGGGATCATCAGGGGCTCCAGCTTCTCTCTGATCTCTTGAGTGAGGTCGCCCACGATTTTTGAAGTGGCTCCTCGGAGCACCTCGTTGATCTCCGACCGCGTCAGGGACCTGTTGGAGGATCTTCCCGATCCTCTACTCCTGCCTCCAAGAGACTCTGGTCCTCTCCTCAACCCACTCAGGGGTGCATACCCAGGTGCATACCCAGGAACATCCACATAGGTTCCAGTAGCGGGTAGTGGATGGGGATATTCAGCCGCATACCATCGCGGCGCAGAGCTGGTAGCCACGGGCTCACTGGCAGTAGTTGCCTCATGGAGCGCAGTGGTAGGTGGGCCCATACCATAGGCGGGGTAAAGAGGCATGCCAGTAAAGCCTGTGCCCTCTGCCATAGGCGGGTTGGTTGTGGAAGTGGATGTTGCGGCAGCTGGGAGTGTGGTGGTTAAAGGAGAGGGTGATGCGTGGAGGCCAGAAGCGCTTGGTGCGCCTTCGAAGGTAGGGACATTCGTCAGCTCTTGCCCTTGTTCCTCTCCTTCGTCTGCTTCGTCTCCAGCATCCTTTTCGCTCTCTCTTCTCTTCCTCTTCACAGGCTGAGTGACCACGACCACCTCTTCGACAGACAGGGCCCCGAAGGCCGTCTGGAGTCCATCCAGGGAGTCCTCAGCCGCATCCACTGGCCCATGTAAGGGCTCCGCCGAAGGTACAGCGCCAGGTGCTGGCCTTGCCGGTGGCTCTGGCGCTGGCGCTGTCTTCACGTCGGCGTCCTCCTTTCTTGGATCCATCTTCTTTCACCCTTCTGCTTATATGTGCCTGTACTCGGCGCACTGGATATACGGCACGGGGTTGCTGCCGGTGCGCAGAGACAGACTGCCTCTTGCTACCAGAAAAGTTTATAGTGGTTTCAGCACTGTGTTTTTGCTTCTCCTGATGCTTGCTGTAGGTGTAGGGTTTCCTGCTGCTTGTATTGGAAGATGAAAAGCTTTTGTTTGCTTAAATAAAGTCAATCCAGGATAGCCCAAGCCAGAAGAATGCAAGGAGAAGAGAATCGGGATCAAAGCATGAAGGGCTGCAGTGTAAACAGTGAAAGATGATTGAATATTCACAGAAACTGCAACTCAGGTCAAATCGGAATGCATATTCACAAAGATAGCTAAAATGTTTTGGAAAAGAGTTGGAAAACTGCCCCATGGTCACTCTATCTCCATAGTGCCATCCCAGGAGATGTGCACTCTTTGTTTTGGGTCCCATATGTGCTGAGGTGGCAGGGCATGTGGCGATGAGGTCACTGCCATGTCACATGGGATCTTCCTACTTAGCTAGGCTGACCAGGAATTGAACCCAGGACCTCTCAAAAAGAGGTGCCCAGCCCCCTAGGGTGCATACCACTAGGATAGCTAAGAATTCATGGAAAAACATAGATAAATTCATAGGCTCTGCCTTGGTTATGTCAGTGCTCAGTCAACTCTGGAAAAGATGTTTTACTTCACATTGAAAGGGGATTAAGGGGTCCACTTCATATCCTGATTGGGTGTTTGGTTCCATAGGTCAAAATGTGTTATCACCACTTTTGGTGGGACCATTACTAAGATAAAAATGCATGGATGCTCAGTGCATCTCTAATATAACTAGAGTATGCCTCAAAGCATTGGAAGAGCACTTTTTCTTACTTTGGAGGCAAGCGTCTCAGCGAGCCTCAGCAACTCACCAAGGTAGTTCTGGGACAAGTAGTCCACCAGAACTGAGTTTAGGCGTCCCTCAGGTAGAACAAACGCAGAGAAGGGCTCCCAGGTGGCCTCTTCGACTCCAAACCCTTCCCAGAGGGCGAGGAAGCGCCAACCCTGGCGATAGCGGTGGCGTAGGACAGACTTCACCAGGTAGAAGCCCTCCTTAGCCATCTCCTCGGCGTTCATGTCGGGGGGTTCACCTTCAACTTCCATAGGGCTGGCAGCCCCTTGTAGGTCCAGAGCGGCGATTTCCTCGTCGTTCAGCTCCCACTCCTCCCCACAGAGGTCTTCAGGATCATAGTAGCGCTTCAGGTGTTGAGCAGCGCACACCAGGGTCCCCCCTAGACGGGGAGAACACCGCACGGTGATACGGTGTCCATCCACTGATAGAATCTTGTACGGCCCGAAGTATGGGTCATCGCTGGTAGAGCTTGGCCAGGCGGGTAGTCGACTGTGGTGCACCAGCACCCAGTCCCCCTCTTGGTAGGTGGCCGGTACTCGGTGCTTGTTCTTCTTGTTCCACTGACGCTCCCTCACTCTCTGGAGCATAGCTTTGGCCTTGTCCACCTTCGCTTGTTGCTCTTGGACCCATTCACCCACAGAAGAATGGGTGTCCTCTGGATAGGGGGCATGTAGGAACCATGCCGGGCGCCCTAGGAATAGCTCATGGGGCGAGTAGCCAGTAGCTGAACTCTCTTGGGAGTTCATCATCAAGGATATGACGGGGAGTAGTCTCACCCAGTCTCTGGTGCGTTCAGTTTTGCACCATATCCGTACATTCTCCTTCAGGACACGGATCTGTCGCTCACATAGGGGGTTGCTCGTGTGCGAGTAGGGAATCCCCGTAGACACCTGGACATTGAGGGATCTCAGGAGCCTCTTGTACCAACCGGTATCTGAGCGTACTCGTACGTCCTCATCGGAGTTGATCTCCTTGGGCGCCCCATAGACACAAAACCACTCCTCCAGGAGTATCTTGATAGTCTCCTCCCCGGTAATGTGCTTGGTACATGGGAACACCCTGGTAAACCTGGTCAACCCACAGGTTACCACGAGGGCGAAGTCATAGCCCCCGAACTTCGGCATCTCCGTGTAGTCCACGTATAGAACACTGTTAGCACAGTGAGGGATGGGCAGGGTCGAGTAGAGACCTCTGTCCCTGATATCCCCTGGTTTACAGGACCTGCACGGGAACTTGTCCACGATAGGCTGGAGGGTTTTCCGCAGTTGGTCGTCAGTCCACGTAGTGTGGAACCATTGCTTGAACAGCCTCAGGGTACGGTCAGCACCCACATGACCGCTGGACTCATGGGTCCACTTCAGCAGCGCTGGGACTCTGTCACTAGGCACCACAATGCGGTCCTCGTGCCATAGGTAGCTCTTGTCCCTCTTCCACTGATCTTGGTTGACCAGGAGGGGTTCAAGGCGTTTCTCCTGCCGCTTGTAGATATCCCCAAACTCCTTCAGGTACTCCGATTGTTGGGGTCCATCCAGGGGGCGTATCATCGTCATGTTGAGGTCCAAGTGGACGTCCATGCGGCTGAACGGCTCCTTGGCCAGCGCTTCAGACCGGGCACCAATCAGGGCGTCGAAGTTGTTGCGGCTGATGTAGTCGGCACACTCGTTCTTCACTCCCTGGATATGGTGTACCGTCAGCCGTAGTTGACTGAGGTAGGTCCACCAGCGCCGTAGCTTGGCCTTCTCAGGTGGGGGGCCCTTCTGGAAACTGCGGACCGGTTCTTGGTCGCACAGCCAGACCACAGGGTTACTCCCGAACAGTCGTGCTGGTGAGGATAGCACCAGCATACCCGCGAGCAATTCCTGCTCATAGGTGAAGTAGTTCCCCTTGGCCTGGTTCCACTTCCAGTTCCAGTGGCCCAGAGGTACTAGGACCCACTTGTCGTCAGGGTAGCTGTGCTTGAGGGTTCCATCTCGGTTGAGACCTTCCGTCCCCCATTGGGAAATGGCCGAGTCGAACTCCTCCTTCCCTAGTGCTTGCCATTGGAACAACGTTCCACCACCGCCCACATTGCTGGCGTCGGTCACCAGGATAATCTCCCCTTGTGCCCTAGGCACGCCCAAGCACTTAGCGTTGGCCACCTTGTCTTTGAGCTCGTCAAACGCTTGTTGCTCTTGTGGGCCCCAGCGCCAAGTAGTACTCTTCTTGATCAAGTCCGTCAGGGCGGCGCTGGTGTAGGTGAAGTTTTTGATGTGGCGGCGATAGAAGTTGCACGCCCCAATGAAACTGCGTACATCATGAAGTCCTTTCTTGGGGTCTTCGTGTCGTACCTTGGCATCCATCAAGGGTCTGGCCTTAGAAGACGCGGGGGTCCACCACCCATAGCCAACATCAAACCCCAGGTACTGCATGGTCTCCTGCATGAACTCACACTTCTCCAGCTTGAGTCGTGTGTGGTTCTCCTGGCAGACCGCAAAGAACTCACCCAAGAGGATTAGGTGATCCTCCTGGGTATTGGTCCCGAGGCATACATCGTCGATGTGAGCCTCCATCTGGGCACCACGGGATATGAGCTTCTGCACCTTAGGTCTCCTTCGTAGGATAGACAAGATCTTGTTCATCAGCTCTCGGAATAGAGCGGGTGCGTTAGCCACGCCAAACGGCATGACCTTCCACTTGAACACCCTCCCCTGAGAGGTGATGAAGGCCAGTAGTTCCTGTGCGTTGGGCGTCAGGTCCACTTGACAGAATCCGCTCCTCTTGTCCATTTTGGTCTTGTAGCAACAGGAGGCTATCTTCTCCAGGGTAGACTCCATATTGGGAATGGACCCTGAGTGGTTCAGCGTTTTTTTGTTCAGCTCTCCGTAGTCCACTACCAGCCGTTTGGCTGTAGACCCAGGTTTAGCCACCAGGAAACAGGGGCTGCAGTGTAGGGGGTAGTCCCCGTCCTTGTACTCCAGGACCAGGCCAGCGTCGATACATTCTTGTATCTGTCACTCAATCTCGTCGGCCTGCTCTTTAGGAGCTGGATAGGGTCTCCTCCGGATCTTGTGACCCACGAACTCGGGTTTCAGCTTGAGGTCCATCTGTACCAGCTTGTCACATGAGGCTGGAGGGAGTTGTTCTCCGAACACCTCCAGATAGGTCCTTATAAGCTTCTGTACCCGCGGGTCCAATACCTTGATCTTGTCCTCCATGTCCTCGTCAAAGTGTAAGTTGCTTGCCCCCTGAGTAATAGACGTCGGGAGGTGGTCCTCCACCGACTCTTCGCCCGTGGTAGTGTCCTTCAGCCCTTGGTAGGCATATAGAAGGTCTTGTTCAACCATCTCCGATGGACGATGGCAACATAGGCACGCTCGAGGGGGTTCACATACACATTCCTCCGAGAGGTCGTCCTCCTCTGGGGTCCTCACATGGGCGCCCCACACGCTCTTCATAAGCTTAAGATCTACCTCCCTTTGCCAGGTGGTGATCTTCTGTTCGAGGTCCTCCTTCAATTGGGAGAGATCTCCCATACGTCCTTGCTTCAGTGGCCATGAGCTGCGGGTAGGCTTCGCGTAGCGTGGCTTTTTCGCCACCAACTTCCTCTTGGAATCCACATACTCCCTTAGGCTGGATCGAGGGTCCAGCTCTTCATCCACGGGGTCTTCCACCCTCATGGAGGGTAGGGGCTTTAGTGGGGCGACGTACTCGGCGTTCTCCACTTCCTCCACACAGGTCTGCACGAAGAAGGCGTCGTGCTCAGTCTCGTCATCTGAGTGGATAGAGCTAGGTAGCTCAGATAGTCCACACTCAGAGACTCCATCAGGAACAGGTACATGGCAGGGAGAGTTGGGGGCGTTGGTGTCAGTCACGACGTACTCATCTCCTCCGGGTGTAGTCTCAACAGCATCTTGAGGTCGTAGGCGATCCTTCAAGTCACCCAAGGCGAGTCCATCGCTTTCTCGTTGTATAGCCTGGACCAGAGTCGGGTCCAGATCCTCCCAGGGAATGGAGGTAAGACCTCCGTCCACCACGCTGAGCATACTCCCCCATCCGGGCTTCCCAATAGGCGTCTTGCGTCCCAGAGGCACGTAGATGGCCTCATCAGGCAAACGAACAGAGCTGATAGTCAGCCTGTCCAGGAGGTTTCGCCAGTACTCGTTGCCCCCATGGGCTCCCCAATCGGGGGAACACAGGACCATACGGGAACGTTCCAAGGCCACCTTGGTCAGCACCTTCCCCAGTTCACTGAACCTGGGGTTCCCGTAGGCCATCCCGAAAGAGGGCCAGTAAAATTTGTAGCTGCAGTTCTTCCCCTTGCTGCAGCAAAGGTCCAGTACATGCTGCTTGTCGCTGGCGAACAACTCCACACTCAGGTCTTCTCTAGAGTAACCTAACTCCTTCAGACCTTGGTCTAGGACTTCCCCCAATAGTTGAAAGTCCTCAGTTTTGGAGGCCGCCATCATGTTCGAGGGCTCCTCCTTCGATAGGCTCAGGTAACTCGAGGTATGTTCCGACTGCTCCAGTGGCACAGACTCTCTGCCACTGCCGTGGTCCACGTAGAGGAGGTAGGGCACTTGCAGCGTCAGGGATTGTATCTGGGAGTGCTGTACGAAGAAGTCAGTCCCCAGTACAAAGTCGAAGGCCTCAGTGTCCATCACATAGAACCGATGGGCGATAGTCCGGGAGCCCATAGGTACCTCCACTTCACAGTCCCCGCAGCTGTCCACCACATGTCCATCCCCCATACGTATAGCAGCGGTGGTCACGGTGTTCTTCAGGCTCCCACAAGGTAAAATTTTCTTGGCCACTATAGATATTGCGGCGCCAGTATCCAATACCCCCAGGTATTCGCGTCCCCCTGGTTGGATACGTACCCAAAACACCAGGTCTTGGGTGCCACCGGAGCGTCCCCGTCAGAACTCCGCGGGACAGGTCACCTTGAACCCCTTTTTCCGCAATTTGCGGGCCATCCTCATGAAACGGCTCCTCTTCGTAGCGTTGCCGTCATCACCACCTTCATGCTCACGCTTGGCTCCTTGTTCTTGCTGGGCCTGCGTCTGTGAGCGTGTGGTAGGACCAGACTGCCCTCAAGAGGGCTCGGAGTTCCCCCCTGGATTAGGGTTGGGGTTGCCTCCGTTCTTGTCCTTGTTCTTGTTGTCGGGCTGGCGGTTAGCGCCTCCTCCTCGTCCACCTTGACCCTTGTCTTGCCCTTGACCACGTCCTTTCGACTTGCCCTTGCCGGAGTCGTTGCCTTTGCCTTTGCCTCCACCTTTGCCTGAGCCTTTGCCAGGATCTTCACCCTTAAGCTTCGGCGATAGGCGTTGCTTATGGTAGCACTCATCCTCGTAGTGCTTCTGCTTACCGCAGAATGCACACGTGATGGTGCACCTGTAATGATCCGGCAGCTTCGCTTTGGCGCCGGTGTTCTTCTCCTGCTGCTTCCCCTGGACTACGAAGCAGTCTCGCTGCTCACAGTCAGGGGCGTGCTGCAGGTGGCCCTGCTCGTCCCTGGCATCACACCAGAATAGCTCCTTAACGTTCTCCATGATACGGGCGTGGGCGTGTTTGGGGGTAGTCCCCTGCCCAGGTCGGGACCCTTGGTACCCTTTACCATGGCCTCCAGAACCTCCACCAACAGGACGGTAGTTGTTCAAGTGCTGGTCGCTCTCCTTCTCCAGCGCCAGCTCCAGGAGTAGCACGCATAAATCTTCGTAGCGGAGGGATCTAGCCTTGCGCTCCGCCGTCGAACGGCACTCGTCCCACAGCTCTCGAGGGAGCTTGGCCACCAACCAGAACAGCAGGTCGTCGCTGCTGTAGGAACCGGGCGTCAGTCGTCCAGCCCAGTGATCCAGATCAGCCAACAGCTCAGAGACCCTGCCAGGTTTGGGGTTGTTGGGCAGCACGGGCAGGTTCTGGATCTCGGCCCTGATGGAGAGGTCGGTTTCGTAGGTCGGGTACTGCCTCTCCAAGGCAACCAACACATCGGCAAAGGTGGCGGAGTTAGTCACGATCTGCCAGACCTGCTTCTCCAGGTATTTGGTCTTGCAGCACTGCAGGAGCAGATCGCACTTGACTCGTCCAAGAAAAATTTATAGTGTTTTCAGCACTGTATTTTTGCTTCTCCTGCTGCTTGCTGTAGGTGTAGGGTTTCCTGCTGCTTGTTTTGGAAGATGAAAACCTTTGTTTTGCAGAAATAGAGTCAATCCAGGATAACCCAAGCCAGAAGTGTGCAAAGAGGAGAAGATCAGGATCAAAGCATGAAGGGCTGCAGTGTAAACAGTGAAAGATGATTGGATATTCACAGAAACTGCAACTCAGGTCACAAATGAATGCATATTCACAAAGATAGCTGAAATGTTTTGCAAAAAGAGTTAGAAAACTGCCCCATGGTCACTCTCTCTCCATAGTGCCATCTTAGGAGATGTGCACTCTTTTTTTTGGATCCCATATGTGCTGAGGTGGCAGGGCATGTGGCGATGAGGTCACTGCCACTTCACATGGGATCTTCCTACTTAGCTAGGCTGACCAGGAATTGAACCCAGGACCTCTGAAAAAGAGGTGCCCAGCCCCCTAGGGTGCATACCACTAGGATAGCTAAGAATTCATGGAAAAACATAGATAAATTCATAGGCTCTACTTTAGATATGTCAGTGCTCAGTCAACTCAGGAAAGGATGCATAGCTTCACATTGAAAGGGGATTAAGGGGTCTACTCCATATCCTGATTGGGTGTTTGGTTCCGTAGGTAAAAATGTGTTATCACCACTTTTGGTGGGACCAATACTAAGATAAAAATGCATGGATGCTCAGTGCATCTCTAATACAACTAGAGTATGCCTCAAAGCAATGGAAAAGCACTTTTTCTTACTCCCCCCTTGTGCTGTGGTGGCCACCACTGTCGCATGTTAGGAAAAAGGGAATTTTTCTTGGCCTTTCCTTGGTTTCCACATCTACTTTAAAATACCTACAGTTTCCCTAACACTGAAAAATGAGCGCTCACCATGGCTGGCGCTCCTTTGCTGCTCTGTTTGTAACATATCCTACAGAAGACTCAGCGCTCATGGCGCTGCCGGGGCTCCTGTGGCTTGGTTGGGTTAGTATGGGAGCATACCAAGACATGTGCATATGCATCCCTCCCTCCAAGACGCAGCGTCGACACACACCCAACGCAAGACACAATATACACACTCGCATGGGTTCTCGTAAACCTGCTGGCGACCTGTGACCTGTCTTAGGGCGAAGGGAGTCGTGATAAAATTAAAATTGCCCCTTGGTGGCGTCTTGGTTCTGCTCAGTCTCTCCAGGCACCTGCGTTTCGGCCCGAACACGGCCTACTCAGCGAGGCTGCGCGTGGGTATCTGCAGAGGCAGGAATGGGAGAATTATGGACGAATCCACGCAAAAACGAAGCGACAACACCAAAATCCGTCAAATGACGGCGTAGAATTTTTCTGAAACGACACACCTGAGCAGAATCCAATTGTGCATCAGAAGCACATTTTTATAGAAATTATAGTCATCTCTGGATTTTCTAAATCCTGAATTTCATACGCATAAAATGGCGGCGCGCAGGAGCGGCTCCTAGCGAAGCGCCGGAAAATGCAGAAATAATGGAATTATAAATGTATGTCTCACGTAGTCTTGAAAATGACGAGACACACATTAATAAATAAACATACAGATTCCACCCACACTAATAGAAGCTTCAAAAATTCAAGAATTCGAAAATGAACGAAAAGACTTCAATGAATCAGGTATAAACTACAGGTATGCTCGTCTCGTATGCCGCATACACATTGCTCGTCTCGTGTCTCCGTGAACGAGCCTTGTAGCAGCGCTAAGAAAGATAGAACACGATAGAGGGATTGATTAGAAAGATTGCAGATGATTAGCGGTCAGATCAGGGTGATTAGACATACACACAAGTGCATAGCAACGTTCCTCGCATGCGCCCCTTACTTGCTCTCTCTCCCAGCGGTTGGTAAGGTGAGTAAGCCCAGGCGGGGCCACCCCCTGGTGGAGTTCGTGATTGTGGTTGAGATGAGCAGGTGTGCCCAAAGGACTCGTGCATACTCGCGCATGCACACACGCATTAAAGGGTAGGCCACGCGAAGTGCGCACGGTAAACCTTGTTTAGGCTTCCCAGGGGCTCCTCGGTACGTTCTTTAAGAGAACCTGAGGAGTCCCTTAAAGCTTGCTTGCTTGACAAGGGTAGCTGGTCCTCCAGCGTGTTTGCGGACAGTGTATTATAGGTCACACTGAGAAGGGTATGATACCTGGAGTGTGGCTTGGTTCCTCCGCCGCAAACGCCCTTTCATTTGCCTTTGTTTTACAGGTGGGCAGGTAGGGTGATTGGTGCAGCAGCCTTTTTTTATGCCCTGCTAAACAAGGGCGCAGATCGCACAAACAAGTAACTCCGCTCCGCCTGTGGCAGAGCAGGGAGTCCGACTTCATCGACATCTGCGCCTTGCACGCGAGAGCACTCCTTCCCTCCAAGCCCTAGCAGGGGAAACGCGTTGTGGCGTCCCCTGTTAGGCCACAGTTGCTTAGCAGCGCTGTGTTCTCTTGTCATTTCACAGGAGGGTCGCTAGGACCCACGACACCTTTGCCTTCGCAACGCCCAGTAGAGTGTGCGTGTAGGAGTGGTAGTCCTGAGTGGGGGCTTGAGCCAGTTGCCCCAGTGCTCGCCCACCAGGATGGTGCCACTGTAGGGTGTGTAGGACCTGTAGTGCGTGTGTCACTGTCCCACCCGTTTTCTGCAATTTTAGCAGGGTTGGTGGGCTATGGCAGTGGTTAGGTCAGTGTTTTGGCCACATAGCAAAACGGCGTTTTCATGCCTTCATAGCTTTTGGCCACCCCTCCCTGTAGTAGACAGATAGGTAGGGAAAACAATACCTGGATTAGCACGCTGGGTATTCCCCCAAGGTTTTGCGCCAGCACAGAAATTGGGCGCATAGGGGAGGGGAGACCCGGGGCGAACCCCGTGGCATCAATAAGCCAACCCTCCAGGTTTAGCAAGCGTGCAGACTTGGGTATAATTAGGACACCACTTCTGCGGCTTGCTCTCAGGACCTTAGGAATAGCACACTCACACATACGCTTTGGCAGGTAAGGGTAAGGTTCAGTCCCTAGCTTTAGTCTTGGAGGCAAGCGTCTCAGCGAGCCTCAGCAACTCACCAAGGTTGTTCTGGGACAAGTAGTCAACCAGAACTGAGTTTAGGCGTCCCTCAGGTAGAAAAAATGCAGAGAAGGGCTCCCAGGTGGCCTCTTCGACTCCAAACCCTTCCCAGAGGGTGAGGAAGCGCCAACCCTGGCGATAGCGGTGGCGTAGGACAGACTTCACCAGGTAGAAGCCCTCCTTAGCCATCTCCTCGGCGTTCATGTCGGGGAGTTCACCTTCAACTTCCATAGGGCTGGCAGCCCCTTGTAGGTCCAGAGCGGCGATTTCCTCGTCGTTCAGCTCCCACTCCTCCCCACAGAGGTCTTCAGGATCATAGTAGGGCTTCAGGTGTTGAGCAGCGCACACCAGGGTCCCCCCTAGACGGGGAGAACACCGCACGGTGATACGGTGTCCATCCACAGATAGAATCTTGTACGGCCCGAAGTATGGGTCATCGCTGGTAGAGCGTGGCCAGGCGGGTAGTCAACTGTGGTGCACCAGCACCCAGTCCCCCTCTTGGTAGGTGGCCGGTACTCGGTGCTTGTTCTTCTTGTTCCACTGACGCTCCCTCACTCTCTGGAGCATAGCCTTGGCCTTGTCATCTTCGCTTGTTGCTCTTGGACCCATTCACCCACAGAAGAATGGGTGTCCTCTGGATAGGGGGCATGTAGGAACCATGCCGGGCGCCCGAGGAATAGCTCATGGGGCGAGTAGCCAGTCGCTGAACTCTCTTGGGAGTTCATCATCAAGGATATGACGGGGAGTAGTCTCACCCAGTCTCTGGTGCGTTCGGTTTTGCACCATATCCGTACGTTCTTCTTCAGGACACGGATCTGTCGCTCACATAGGGGGTTGCTCGTGTGAGAGTAGGGAATCCCCGTAGACACCTGGACATTGAGGGATCTCAGGACCCTCTTGTACCGGCCAGTATCTGAGCGTACACGTACGTCCTCATCGGAGTTGATCTCCTTGGGCGCCCCATAGACACAAAACCACTCCTCCAGGAGTATCTTGATAGTCTCCTCCCCGGTAATGTGCTTGGTACATGGGAACACCCGGGTAAACCTGGTCAACCCACAGGTTACCACGAGGGCGAAGTCATAGCCCCCGAACTTCGGCATCTCCGTGTAGTCCACGTATAGAACACTGTTAGCACAGTGAGGGATGGGCAAGGTCGAGTAGAGACCTCTGTCCCTGATATCCCCTGGTTTACAGGACCTGCACGGGCACTTGTCCACGATAGGCTGGAGGGTTTTCCGCAGTTGGTCGTCAGTCCACGTAGTGTGGAACCACTGCTTGAACAGCCTCAGGGTACGGTCAGCACCCACATGACCACTGGACTCATGGGTCCACTTCAGCAGCGCTGGGACTCGGTCACTAGGCACCACGATGCGGTCCTCGTGCCAGAGGTAGCTCTTGTCCCTCTTCCACTGGTCTTGGTTGACCAGGAGGGGTTCAAGGCGTTTCTCCAGGCGCTTGTAGATATCCCCAAACTCCTTCAGGTACTCCGATTGTTGGAGTCCATCCAGGGGGCGTATCATGGTCATGTTCAGGTCCAGGTGTACGTCCATACGGCTGAACGCCTCCTTAGCCAGCGCTTCAGACCGGGCACCAATCAGGGCGTCGAGGTTGTTGCGGCTGATGTAGTCGGCACACTCGTTCTTCACTCCCTGGATATGGTGTACCGTCAGCCGTAGTTGACTGAGGTAGGTCCACCAGCGACGTAGCTTGGCTATCTCAGGTGGGGGACCCTTCTGGAAACTGCGGACCGGTTCTTGGTCGCATAGCCAGACCACAGGGTTACTCCCCAACAGTCGTGCTTGTGAGGATAGCACCAGCATACCCGCGAGCAATTCCTGCTCATAGGTGGAGTAGTTCCCCCTGGCCTGGTTCCACTTCCAGTTCCAGTGGCCCAGAGGTACTAGGACCCACTTGTCGTCAGGGTAGCTGTGCTTGAGGATTCCATCTCGGTTGAGACCTTCCGTCCCCCATTGGGAAATGGCCGAGTCGAACTCCTCCTTCTCTAGTGCTTGCCATTGGAACAACGTTCCACCACCGCCCACATTGCTGGCTTCGGTCACCAGGATAATCTCCCCTTGTGCCCTAGGCACGCCCAAGCACTTAGCGTTGGCTACCTTGTCTTTGAGCTCGTCAAACGCTTGTTGCTCTTGTGGGCCCCAGCGCCAAGTAGTACTCTTCTTGATCAAGTCCGTCAGTACGGCGCTGGTATAGGTGAAGTTCTTGATGTGGCGGCGATAGAAGTTGCACGCCCCAATGAAACTGCGTACATCATGAAGTCCTTTCTTGGGGTCTTCGTGTCGTACCTTGGCATCCATCAGGGGTTTGGCCTTAGAGGCCGCTGGGGTCCACCACCCATAGCCAACGTCAAACCCCAGGTACTGCATGGTCTCCTGCATGAACTCACACTTCTCCAGCTTGAGTCGTGTGTGGTTCTCCTGGCAGACCGCAAAGAACTCACCCAAGAGGATTAGGTGATCCTCCTTGGTATTGGTCCCGAGGCATACATCGTCGATGTGAGCCTCCATCTGGGCACCACGGGATATGAGCTCCTGCACCTTAGGTCTCCTTCGTAGGATGGACAAGATCTTGTTCATCAGATCTTGGAATAGAGCGGGTGCGTTAGCCACGCCAAACGGCATGACCTTCCACTTGAACACCCTCCCCTGAGGGGTGATGAAGGCCAGTAGTTCCTGTGCGTTGGGCGTCAGGTCCACTTGCCAGAATCCGCTTCGCTTGTCCATCTTGGTCTTGTAGCGGCAGGAGGCTCTCTTCTCCAGGGTAGACTCCATATTTGGAATGGACCCTGAGTGGTTCAGCGTCTTCTTGTTCAGCTCTCCGTAGTCCACTACCAGCCGTTTGGCTGCAGACCCAGGTTTAGCCACCAGGAAACAGGGGCTGCAGTGTAGGGGGTAGTCCCCGTCCTTGTACTCCAGGACTAGGCCAGCGTCGATACATTCTTGTATCTGTCGCTCAATCTCGTCGGCCTGCTCTTTAGGAGCTGGATAGGGTCTCCTCCGAATCTTATGACCCACGAACTCGGGTTTCAGCTTGAGGTCCATCTGTACCAGCTTGTCGCATGAGGCTGGAGGGGGTAGTTCTCCGAACACCTCCAGATAGGTCCGTATAAGCTTCTGTACCCGCGGGTCCAATATCTTGATCTTGTCCTCCATGTCCTCGTCAGAGTGTAAGTTGCTTGCCCCCTGAGTAATAGACGTCGGGAGCCGGTCCTCCACCGACTCTTCGCCCGTGGTAGTATCCTTCAGCCCTTGGTAGGCGTATAGAAGGTCTTGTTCAACCATCTCCGATGGACGATGGCAACATAGGCACGCTCGAGGGGGTTCACATACACATTCCTCCGAGAGGTCATCCTTCTCTGGGGTCCTCACATGGGCGCCCCACACGCTCTTCATGAGCTTGAGATCTACCTCCCTTTGCCAGGTGGTGATCTTCTGTTCGAGGTCCTCCTTCAATTGGGAGAGGTCTCCCATACGTCCTTGCTTCAGTGGCCAAGAAGTGCGGGTAGGCTTCGCGTAGCATAGCTTTTTAGCCACCAACTTTCTCTTGGAATCCACATACTCCCTGAGCCTGGATCGAGGGTCCAGCTCCTCATCCACGGGTTCTTACACCCTCATGGAGAGTAGGGGTTTCAGTGGGGCGACGTACTCGGCGTTCTCCACTTCCTCCACACAGGTCTGCACGAAGAAGGCGTCGTGCTCAGTTTCGTCATCTGAGTGGATAGAGCTAGGTAGCTCAGATAGTCCACACTCAGAGACTCCATCAGGAACAGGTACATGACAGGGAGAGTTGGGGGCGTTGGTGTCAGTCACGACGTACTCATCTCCTCCGGGTGTAGTCACAACAGCATCTTGAGAAAAGTTTATAGTGTTTTCAGCACCTTGTTTTTGCTTCTCCTGCTGCTTGCTGTTGCTGTAGGGTGTCGTGCTGCTTGTTTTGGGAGATGAAAAGCTTTTGTTTGTTGAAATACAGTAAAGCCAAGTCAATCCAGGATAACCCAAGCCAGAAGTGTGCAAGGAGAAGAGAATCAGGATCAAAGCATGAAGGGCTGCAGTGTAAACAGTGAAAGATGATTGGATATTCACAGAAACTGCAACTCAGGTCACAAATGAATGCATATTCACAAAGATAGCTGAAATGTTTTGGGAAAAGAGTTAGAAAACTGCCCCATGGTCACTCTCTCTCCATAGTGCCATCCCAGGAGATGTGCACCCTTTGTTTTGGGTCCCATATGTGCTGAGGTGGCATGGTATGTGGCGATGAGGTCACTACCATGTCACATGGGATCTTCCTACTTAGCTGGGCTGACCAGGAATTGAACCCAGGACCTCTCAAAAAGAGGTGCCCAGCCCCCTAGGGTGCATACCACTAGGATAGCTAAGAATTCATGGAAAAACATAGATAAATTCATAGGCTCTGCTTTAGATATGTCAGTACTCAGTCAACTCAGGAAAAGATGAATAGCTTCACATTGAAAGGGGATTAAGGGGTCTACTCCATATCCTGATTGGGTGTTTGGTTCCATAGGTCAAAATGTGTTATCACCACTTTTGGTGGGACCAATACTAAGAGAGAAATGCATGGATGCTCCGTGCATCTCTAATACAACTAGAGTATGCCTCAAAGCAAAGGAAAAGCACGTTTTCTTACTCCCCCCTTGTGCTGTGGTGGCCACCACTGTCGCATTTTAGGAAAAAGGGAATTTTTCTTGGCCTTTCCTTGGTTTCCACATCTACTTTAAAATACCTATAGTTTCCCTCACACTGAAAAATGGGCGCTCACCATGGCTGGCGCTCTTTTGCTGCTCTGATTGTATCATGTCCTACAGAAGACTCAGCGCTCATGGCGCTGCCGGGGCTCCTGTGGCTTGGTTGGGTTAGTATGGGAGCATGCCAAACATGTGCATATGCATCCCTCCCTCCAAGACGCAGCGTCGACACCAACCCAACGCAAGACACAATATACACACTCGCATGGGTTCTCGTAAACCTGCTGGCGACCTGTGACCTGTCTTAGGGCGAAGGGAGTCGTGATAAAATTAAAATTGCCCCTTGGTGGCGTCTTGGTTCTGCTCAGTCTCTCCAGGCACCTGCGTTTCGGCCCGAACACGGCCTACTCAGCGAGGCTGCGCGTGGGTATCTGCAGAGGCAGGAATGGGAGAATTATGGACGAATCCACGCAAAAACGAAGCGACGACACCAAAATCCGTCAAATGACGGCGTAGAATTTTTCTGAAACGACACACCTGAGCAGAATCCAATTGTGCATCAGAAGCACATTTTTATAGAAATTATAGTCATCTCTGGATTTTCTAAATCCAGAAATTCATACGCATAAAATGGCGGCGCGCAGGAGCGGCTCCTAGCGAAGCGCCGGAAAATGGAGAAATAATGGAATTATAAACGTATGTCTCACGTAGTCTCGAAAATGACGAGACACACATTAATAAATAAACATACAGATTCCACCCACACTAATAGAAGCTTCAAAAATTCAAGAATTCGAAAATGGACGAAAAGACTTCAATGAATCAGGTATAAACTACAGGTATGCTCGTCTCGTATGCCGCATACACATTGCTCGTCTCATGTCTCCGTGAACGAGCCTTGTAGCAGCGCTAACAAAGATAGAACGCGATAGAGGGATTGATTAGAAAGATTGCAGATGATTAGCGGTCAGATCAGGGTGATTAGACATACACACAAGTGCATAGCAACGTTCTTCGCGTGCGCCCCACTTGCTCTCTCTCTCCAGCGGTAGGTAAGGTGAGTAAGCCCAGGCGGGGCCACCCCCTGGTAGAGTTCGTGATTGACGCTTAGATGGGCGGGATTGCCCGCGGTACTGTTGCATACTCGCGCATTCACACACGCATTAATGGGTAGGCCACGCGAAGTGCGCACGGTAAACCTTGTCTAGGCTACCCAGGGGCTCCTCGGTACGTTCTTTAAGAGAACCTGAGGAGTCCCTTAAAGCTTGCTTGCTTGACAAGGGTAGCTGGTCCTCCAGCGTGTTTGCGGACAGTGTATTATAGGTCACACTGAGAAGGGTATAATACCTGGAGTGTGGCTTGGTTCCTCCGCCGCAAACGCCCTTTCATTTGCCTTTGTTTTACAGGTGGGCAGGTAGGGTGATTGGTGCAGCAGCCTTTTTTTATGCCCTGCTAAACAAGGGCGCAGATCACACAAACAAGTAACTCCGCTCCGCCTGTGGCAGAGCAGGGAGTCCGACTTCATCGATATCTGCGCCTTGCACGCGAGAGCACTCCTTCCCTCCAAGCCCTAGCAGGGGAAACGCGTTGTGGCGTCCCCTGTTAGGCCACAGTTGCTTAGCAGCGCTGTGTTCTCTTGTCATTTCACAGGAGGGTCGCTAGGACCCACGACACCTTTGCCTTCGCAACGCCCAGTAGAGTGTGCGTGTAGGAGTGGTAGTCCTGAGTGGGGGCTTGAGCCAGTTGCCCCAGTGCTCGCCCACCAGGATGGTGCCACTGTAGGGTGTGTAGGACCTGTAGTGCGTGTGTCACTGTCCCACCCGTTTCCTGCAATTTTAGCAGGGTTGGTGGGCTGTGGCAGTGGTTAGGTCAGTGTTTTGGCCACATAGCAAAACGGCGTTTTCATGCCTTCATAGCTTTTGGCCACCCCTCCCTGTAGTAGACAGATAGGTAGGGAAAACAATACCTGGATTAGTACGCTGGGTATTCTCCCAAGGTTTTGCGCCAGCACAGAAATTGGGCGCTTAGGGGAGGGGAGACCCGGGGCGTACCCCGTGGCATCAATAAGCCAACCCTCCAGGTTTAGCAAGGGCGCAGACTTGGGTATAATTAGGACACCACTTCTGCGGCTTGCTCTCAGGACCTTAGGAATAGCACACTCACACATATGCTTTGGCAGGTAAGGGTAAGGTTCAGTCCCTAGCTTTAGTCTTGGAGGCAAGCGTCTCAGCGAGCCTCAGCAACTCACCAAGGTTGTTCTGGGACAAGTAGTCAACCAGAACTGAGTTTAGGCGTCCCTCAGGTAGAACAAATGCAGAGAAGGGCTCCCAGGTGGCCTCTTCGACTCCAAACCCTTCCCAGAGGGTGAGGAAGCGCCAACCCTGGCGATAGCGGTGGCGTAGGACAGACTTCACCAGGTAGAAGCCCTCCTTAGCCATCTCCTCGGCGTTCATGTCGGGGAGTTCACCTTCAACTTCCATAGGGCTGGCAGCCCCTTGTAGGTCCAGAGCGGCGATTTCCTCGTCGTTCAGCTCCCACTCCTCCCCACAGAGGTCTTCAGGATCATAGTAGCGCTTCAGGTGTTGAGCAGCGCACACCAGGGTCCCCCCTAGACGGGGAGAACACCGCACGGTGATACGGTGTCCATCCACTGATAGGATCTTGTACGGCCCGAAGTATGGGTCATCGCTGGTAGAGCGTGGCCAGGCGGGTAGTCCACTGTGGTGCACCAGCACCCAGTCCCCCTCTTGGTAGGCGACCGGTACTTGGTGCTTGTTCTTCTTGTTCCACTGACGCTCCCTCACTCTCTGGAGCATAGCCTTGGCCTTGTCCACCTTCGCTTGTTGCTCTTGGACCCATTCACCCACAGAAGAATGGGTATCCTCTAGATAGGGGGCATGTAGGAACCATGCCGGGCGCCCGAGGAATAGCTCATGGGGCGAGTAGCCAGTAGCAGAACTCTCTTGGGAGTTCATCATCAAGGATATGACGGGGAGTAGTCTCACCCAGTCTCTGGTGCGCTCAGTTTTGCACCATATCCGTACGTTCTCCTTCAGGACACGAATCTGTCGCTCACAGAGAGGGTTGCTCGTGTGAGAGTAGGGAATCCCCGTAGACACCTGGACATTGAGGGATCTCAGGACCCTCTTGTACCAGCCAGTATCTGAGCGTACTCGCACGTCCTCATCGGAGTTGATCTCCTTGGGCGCCCCATAGACACAAAACCACTCCTCCAGGAGTATCTTGATAGTCTCTTCCCCGGTAATGTGCTTGGTACATGGGAACACCCTAGTAAACCTGGTCAACCCACAGGTTACCACGAGGGCGAAGTTATAGCCCCCGAACTTCGGCATCTCCGTGTAGTCCACGTATAGAACACTGTTAGCACAGTGAGGGATGGGCAATGTCGAGTAGAAACCTCTGTCCCTGATATCCCCTGGTTTACAGGACCTGCACGGGCACTTGTCCACGATAGGCTGGAGTGTCTTCCGCAGTTGGTCGTCAGTCCACGTAGTGTGGAACCATTGCTTGAACAGCCTCAGGGTACGGTCAGCACCCACATGACCGCTGGACTCATGGGTCCACTTCAGCAGCGCTGGGACTCGGTCACTAGGCACCACAATGCGGTCCTCGTGCCAGAGGTAGCTCTTGTCCCTCTTCCGATGGTCCTGGTTGACCAGGAGTGGTTCAAGGCGTTCCTCCAGGCGCTTGTAGATATCCTCAAACTCCTTCAGGTACTCCGATTGTTGGAGTCCATCCAGGGGGCGTATCATGGTCATGTTCAGGTCCAGGTGTACGTCCATACGGCTGAACGCCTCCTTAGCCAGCGCTTCAGACCGGGCACCAATCAGGGCCTCGAAGTTGTTGCATCTGATGTAGTCGGCGCACTCGTTCTTCACTCCCTGGATATGATGTACCGTCAGCCGTAGTTGACTGAGGTAGGTCCACCAGCGACGTAGCTTGGCCTTCTCAGGTGGGGGACCCTTCTGGAAACTGCGGACCGGTTCTTGGTCGCACAGCCAGACCACAGGGTTACTCCCCAACAGTCGTGCTTGTGAGGATAGCACCAGCATACCCGCGAGCAATTCCTGCTCATAGGTGGAGTAGTTCCCCCTGGCCTGGTTCCACTTCCAGTTCCAGTGGCCCAGAGGTACTAGGACCCACTTGTCGTCAGGGTAGCTGTGTTTGAGGGTTCCATCTCGGTTGAGACCTTCCGTCCCCCATTGGGAAATGGCCGAGTCGAACTCCTCCTTCTCTAGTGCTTGCCATTGGAACAACGTTCCACCACCGCCCACATTGCTGGCGTCGGTCACCAGGATAATCTCCCCTTGTGCCCTAGGCACGCCCAAGCACTTAGCGTTGGCTACCTTGTCTTTGAGCTCGTCAAACGCTTGTTGCTCTTGTGGGCCCCAGCGCCAAGTAGTACTCTTCTTGATCAAGTCCGTCAGAACGGCGCTGGTATAGGTGAAGTTCTTGATGTGGCGGCGATGGAAATTGCACGCCCCAATGAAACTGCGTACATCATGAAGTCCTTTCTTGGGGTCTTCGTGTCGTACCTTAAAATCCATCAGGGGTTTGGCCTTAGAGGCCGCTGGGGTCCACCACCCATAGCCAACGTCAAACCCCAGGTACTGCATGGTCTCCTGCATGAACTCACACTTCTCCAGCTTGAGTCGTGTGTGGTTCTCCTGGCAGACCGCAAAGAACTCACCCAAGAGGATTAGGTGATCCTCCTGGGTATTGGTCCCGAGGCATACATCGTCGATGTGAGCCTCCATCTGGGCACCACGGGATATGAGCTCCTGCACCTTAGGTCTCCTTCGTAGGATGGACAAGATCTTGTTCATCAGCTCTTGGAAAAGAGCGGGTGCGTTAGCCACGCCAAACGGCATGACCTTCCACTTGAACACCCTCCCCTGAGGGGTGATGAAGGCCAGTAGTTCCTGTGCGTTGGGCGTCAGGTCCACTTGCCAGAATCCGCTTCGCTTGTCCATCTTGGTCTTGTAGCGACAGGAGGCTATCTTCTCCAGGGTAGACTCCATATTGGGAATGGACCCTGAGTGGTTCAGCGTCTTCTTGTTCAGCTCTCCATAGTCTACTACCAGCCGTTTGGCTGTAGACCCAGGTTTAGCCACCAGGAAACAGGCACCAATCAGGGCCTCGAAGTTGTTGCATCTGATGTAGTCGGCGCACTCGTTCTTCACTCCCTGGATATGATGTACCGTCAGCCGTAGTTGACTGAGGTAGGTCCACCAGCGACGTAGCTTGGCCTTCTCAGGTGGGGGACCCTTCTGGAAACTGCGGACCGGTTCTTGGTCGCACAGCCAGACCACAGGGTTACTCCCCAACAGTCGTGCTTGTGAGGATAGCACCAGCATACCCGCGAGCAATTCCTGCTCATAGGTGGAGTAGTTCCCCCTGGCCTGGTTCCACTTCCAGTTCCAGTGGCCCAGAGGTACTAGGACCCACTTGTCGTCAGGGTAGCTGTGTTTGAGGGTTCCATCTCGGTTGAGACCTTCCGTCCCCCATTGGGAAATGGCCGAGTCGAACTCCTCCTTCTCTAGTGCTTGCCATTGGAACAACGTTCCACCACCGCCCACATTGCTGGCGTCGGTCACCAGGATAATCTCCCCTTGTGCCCTAGGCTCGCCCAAGCACTTAGCGTTGGCTACCTTGTCTTTGAGCTCGTCAAACGCTTGTTGCTCTTGTGGGCCCCAGCGCCAAGTAGTACTCTTCTTGATCAAGTCCGTCAGAACGGCGCTGGTATAGGTGAAGTTCTTGATGTGGCGGCGATGGAAATTGCACGCCCCAATGAAACTGCGTACATCATGAAGTCCTTTCTTGGGGTCTTCGTGTCGTACCTTGGAATCCATCAGGGGTTTGGCCTTAGAGGCCGCTGGGGTCCACCACCCATAGCCAACGTCAAACCCCAGGTACTGCATGGTCTCCTGCATGAACTCACACTTCTCCAGCTTGAGTCGTGTGTGGTTCTCCTGGCAGACCGCAAAGAACTCACCCAAGAGGATTAGGTGATCCTCCTGGGTATTGGTCCCGAGGCATACATCGTCGATGTGAGCCTCCATCTGGGCACCACGGGATATGAGCTCCTGCACCTTAGGTCTCCTTCGTAGGATGGACAAGATCTTGTTCATCAGCTCTTGGAAAAGAGCGGGTGCGTTAGCCACGCCAAACGGCATGACCTTCCACTTGAACACCCTCCCCTGAGGGGTGATGAAGGCCAGTAGTTCCTGTGCGTTGGGCGTCAGGTCCACTTGCCAGAATCCGCTTCGCTTGTCCATCTTGGTCTTGTAGCGACAGGAGGCTATCTTCTCCAGGGTAGACTCCATATTGGGAATGGACCCTGAGTGGTTCAGCGTCTTCTTGTTCAGCTCTCCATAGTCTACTACCAGCCGTTTGGCTGTAGACCCAGGTTTAGCCACCAGGAAACAGGGGCTGCAGTGTAGGGGGTAGTCCCCGTCCTTGTACTCCAGGACTAGGCCAGCGTCGATACATTCTTGTATCTGTCGCTCAATCTCGTCGGCCTGCTCTTTAGGAGCTGGATAGGGTCTCCTCCGAATCTTATGACCCACGAACTCGGGTTTCAGCTTGAGGTCCATCTGTACCAGCTTGTCGCATGAGGCTGGAGGGGGTAGTTCTCCGAACACCTCCAGATAGGTCCGTATAAGCTTCTGTACCCGCGGGTCCAATACCTTGATCTTGTCCTCCATGTCCTCGTCAGAGTGTAAGTTGCTTGCCCCCTGAGTAATAGACGTCGGGAGCCGGTCCTCCACCGACTCTTCGCCCGTGGTAGTATCCTTCAGCCCTTGGTAGGCATACAGAAGGTCTTGTTCAACCATCACCGGTGGACGATGGCAGCATAGGCACGCTCGAGGGGGTTCACATACACATTCCTCCGAGAGGTCGTCCTCCTCTGGGGTCCTCACATGGGCGCCCCATACGCTCTTCATGAGCTTGAGATCTACCTCCCTTTGCCAGGTGGTGATCTTCTGTTCGAGGTCCTCCTTCAATTGGGATAGGTCTCCCATACGTCCTTGCTTCAGTGGCCACGAGCTGCGGGTAGGCTTCGCGTAGCTTAGCTTTTTCGCCACCAACTTCCTCTTGGAATCCACATATTCCCTGAGCCTGGATCGAGGATCCAGCTCCTCATCCACGGGGTCTTCCACCCTCATGGAGAGTAGGGGTTTCAGTGGGGCGACGTACTCGGCGTTCTCCACTTCCTCCACACAGGTCTGCACGAAGAAGGCGTCGTGCTCAGTTTCGTCTTCTGAGTGGATAGAGCTAGGTAGCTCAGATAGTCCACACTCAGAGACTCCATCAGGAACAGGTACATGACAGGGAGAGTTGGGGGCGTTGGTGTCAGTCACGACGTACTCATCTCCTCCGGGTGTAGTCTCAACAGCATCTTGAGGTCGTAGTCGATCCTTCAAGTCACCCAAGGCGAGTCCATCGCTTTCTCGTTGTATAGCCTGGACCAGAGTCGGGTCCAGATCCTCCCAGGGAATGGAGGTAAGACCTCCGTCCACCACGCTTAGCATAATCCCCCATCCGGGCTTCCCAATGGGCGTCTTGCGTCCTAGAGGCACGTAGATGGCCTCATCAGGTAACCGCACAGAGCTGATAGTCAGCTTGTCAAGGAGGGTTCGCCAGTACTCGTTGCCCCCATGGGCTCCCCAATCGGGGGAACACAGGACCATACGGGAACGTTCCAAGGCCACCTTGGTCAGCACCTTCCCCAGTTCACTGAATCTGGGGTTCCCGTAGGCCATCCCGAAAGAGGGCCAGTAAAATTTGTAGCTGCAGTTCTTCCCCTTGCTGCAGTAAAGGCCCAGTACATGTTGCTTGTCGCTGGCGAACAACTCCACGCTTAGGTCTTCTCGAGAGTAACCCAACTCCTTCAGACCTTCGTCTAGGACTTCCCCCAATAGTTGATAGTCCTCAGTTTTGGAGGCCGCCATCATGTTCGAGGGCTCCTCCTTCGATAGTCTCAGGTAACTCGAGGTATGTTCCGACTGCTCCAGTGGCACAGACTCTCTGCCACTGCCGTGGTCCACGTAGAGGAGGTAGGGCGCTTGCAGCGTCAGGGATTGTATCTGGGAGTGGTGTACCAAGAAGTCAGTACCCAGTACAAAGTCGAAGGCCTCAGTGTCCATCACATAGAACCGATGGGCGATAGTCCGGGAGCCCATAGGTACCTCCACTTCACAGTCCCCGCAGCTGTGCACCACATGTCCATCCCCCATACGTATAGCAGCGGTGGTCATGGTGTTCTTCAGGCTCCCACAAGGTAAAATTTTCTTGGCCACTATAGATATTGTGGCGCCAGTATCCAGTACCCCCAGGTATTCACGTCCCCCTAGTCGGATACGTACCCAAAACACCAGGTCTTGGGTGCCACCAGAGCGTCCCCGTCAGAACTCCGCGGGACAGGTCACCTCGAACCCCTTGTTCCGCAATTTGCTGGCCATCCTCATGAAACGGCTCCTCCTCTTAGCGTTGCCGTCATCACCACCTTCATGCTCACGCTTGGCTCCTTGTTCTTGCTGGGCCTGCGTCTGTGAGCGTGTGGTAGGACCAGACTGCCCTCCAGAGGGCTCGGAGTTCCCCCCTGGAGTAGGGTTGGGGTTGCCTCCGTTCTTGTCCTTGTTCTTGTTGTCGGGCTGGGGGTTAGCGCCTCCTCCTCGTCCACCTTGACCCTTGTCTTGACCACCTTGACCACGTCCTTTCGACTTGCCCTTGCAGGAGTCGTTGCCTTTGGCCTTGCCTCCACCTTTGCCTGAGCCTTTGCCAGGATCTTCCCCCTTAAGCTTCGCCGATAGGCGTTGCTTATGGTAGCACTCATCCTCGTAGTGCTTCCGCTTACCGCAGAATGCACACGTGATGGTGCAGCGGTAATGATCCGGCAGCTTCGCTTTGGCGCCGGTGTTCTTCTCCTGCTGCTTCCCCTGGACGACGAAGCAGTCTCGCTGCTCGCAGTCAGAGGCGTGCTGCAGGTGGCCCTGCTCGTCTCTGGCATCACACCAGAATAGCTCCTTCACGTTGTCCATGGTACGGGCGTGGGCGTGTTTGGGGGTAGTTCCCTGCCCAGGTCGGGACCCTTGGTACCCTTTGCCTCCAGAACCTCCACCACCAGGACGGTAGTTGTTCAGGTGCTGGTCGCTCTCCTTCTCCAGCGCCATCTCCAGGAGCAGCACGCATAGATCCTCGTAGTGGAGAGATCTAGCCTTGCGCTCAGCCGTCAAACGGCACTCGTCCCATAGCTCTCGAGGGAGCTTGGCCACCAACCAGAATAGCAGGTCGTCGCTGCTGTAGGAGCCGGGCGTCAGTCGTCCAGCCCAGTGATCCAGATCAGCCAACAGCTCAGATACCCTGCCAGGCTTGGGGTTGTTGGGTAGCACGGGTAGGTTCTGGATCTCGACCCTGATGGAGAGGTCGGTTTCGTAGGTTGGGTACTGCCTCTCCAGGGCAACCAACACATCGGCAAAGGTGGCGGAGTTAGTCACGATCTGCCTGACCTGCTTCTCCAGGTACTTTGTCTTGCAGCACTGCAGGAGCAGATCGCACTTCACTCGCCCACTCGCGTGGATTTGGCCAGTCAGTCGTAGGAACCGGCCAAAGTTCTCAGCGAACTCGCTGAGGTCCTTGCCTGTGAACTCAGGCAGGTTCACAACTATCTTGGAGGTGGCAATAGCCTTCGCCTCCTGAGCTCGGCGTCCTTCAGGGCGTCGGGTCTTCTTCTTCTTCTTCTTCTTCTTCTTACCCTTCGGGTCCTCGGGGTCCTCAGGGTCATCGTCATCTGAGGGCGAAGAAGAATCCATCGACGGCGGCTCGTCATCGGAGGGGTCTCCGCCTAGATCACTGGAGCCATAAGGCTCCACGTCCACCATAGCCCTTAAGGCTGTCAGTCCCAGCCGGTGCAGCTCGGCCCTCGTCGAGTTCGTCACGTGGCTGTAGGGCACGAAGGGACTTCTCGGAATAGCTGCAGGCGTCGGCATCGGTCTGCTCCTCAGGCTCCCCAGGGTATTTGTCAACCCTGCCGTCAGGTGGTTAGCCTGTACTCGGTGGGGTGACATTCCCACCGAGATAGGTGACGGTTGGGGCGGGATCATCAGGGGCTCCAGCTTCTCACGGATCTCTTGTGTGAGGTCGCCCACGATTTTTGAAGTGGCTCCTCGGAGCACCTCGTTGATCTCCGACCGCGTCAGGGACCTGTTGGAGGATCTCCCCGATCCTCTACTCCTGCCTCCAAGAGACTCTGGTCCTCTCCTCAACCCACTCAGGGGTGCATACCCAGGTGCATACCCAGGAGCATACCCAGGAACATCCACATAGGTTCCAGTAGCGTGTAGTGGATGGGGATAATCAGCTGCATACCATCGGGGCGCAGCGCTGGAAGCCACAGGCTCACTGGCAGTAGTTGCCTCATGGAGCGCAGTGGTAGGTGGGCCCATACCATAGGCGGGGTAGGGAGGCATGCCAGTAAAGCCTGTGCCCTCTGCCATAGGCGGGTTGGTTGTGGAAGTGGATGTTGCAGCGGCTGGGAGTGTGGTGGTTATAGGAGAGGGTGATGCGTGGAGGCCAGAAGCGCTTGGTGCGCCTTCGAAGGTAGGGACATCCGTCGGGTCTTGCCCTTGCTCCTCTCCTTCGTCTGCTCCTCCTCCAGCATCCTTCTCGCTCTCGTTCTCTCTCTTCCTCTTCACAGGCTGAGGCTGAGAGACCACTTCTTCGACAGACAGGGCCCCGAAGGCCGTCTGAAGCCCATCCAGGGAGTCCTCAGCCGCATCCACTGGCCCATGTAAGGGCTCCGCCGAAGGTACAGCGCCAGGTGCCGGCCTTGCCGGTGCCTCAGGCGCTGACGCCGTCTTCACGTCGACGTCCTCCTTTCCTGGATCCATCTTCTTTCACCCTTCTGCTTATTTTTGCCCGTACTCGGCGCACTGGATGTACGGCACGGGGTTGCTGCCGGTGCGCAGAGACAGGCTGCCTCTGCTACCAGAAAGGTTTATAGTGTTTTCAGCACTGTGTTTTTGCTTCTCCTGCTGCTTGCTGTTGCTGTAGGGTGTCCTGCTGCTTGTTTTGGGAGATGAAAAGCTTTTGTTTGTTGAAATACAGTAAAACCAAGTCAATCCAGGATAACCCAAGCCAGAAGTGTGCAAGGGGAAGAGAATCAGGATCAAAGCATGAAGGGCTGCAGTGTAAACAGTGAAAGATGATTGAATATTCACAGAAACTGCAACTCAGGTCACAAATGAATGCATATTCACAAAGATAGCTGAAATGTTTTGGGAAAAGAGTTAGAAAACTGCCCCATGGTCACTCTCTCTCCATAGTGCCATCTCAGGAGATGTGCACTCTTTGTTTTGGGTCCCATATGTGCTGACGTGGCAAGGCATGTGGCGATGAGGTCACTGCCATGTCACATGGGATCTTCCTACTTAGCTAGGCTGACCAGGAATTGAACCCAGGACCTCTCAAAAAGAGGTGCCCAGCCCCCTAGGGTGCATACCACTAGGATAGCTAAGGATTCATGGAAAAACATAGATAAATTCATAGGCTCTACTTTGGGTATGTCAGTGCTCAGTCAACTCACGAAAAGATGAATAGCTTCACATTGAAAGGGGATTAGGGGGTCCACTCCATATCCTGATTGGGTGTTTGGTTCCATAGGTCAAAATGTGTTATCACCAGTTTTGGTGGGACCAATACTAAGATAGAAATGCATGGATGCTCAGTGCATCTCTAATACAACTAGAGTATGCCTCAAAGCAAAGGAAAAGCACTTTTTCTTACTTCTTGAGGTCGTAGGCGATCCTTCAAGTCACCCAAGGCGAGTCCATCGCTTTCTCGTTGTATAGCCTGGACCAGAGTCGGGTCCAGATCCTCCCAGGGAATGGAGGTAAGACCTCCGTCCACCACGCTTAGCATACTCCCCCATCAAGGCTTCCCAATGGGCGTCTTACGTCCCAGAGGCACATAGATGGCCTCATCAGGTAACCGCACAGAGCTGATAGTCAGCTTGTCAAGGAGGGTTCGCCAGTACTCGTTGCCCCCATGGGCTCCCCAATCGGGGAAACACAGGACCATACGGGAACGTTCCAAGGCCACCTTGGTCAGCACCTTCCCCAGTTCACTGAATCTGGGGTTCCCGTAGGCCATCCCGAAAGAGGGCCAGTAAAATTTGTAGCTGCAGTTCTTCCCCTTGCTGCAGTAAAGGTCCAGTACATGCTGCTTGTCGCTGGCGAACAACTCCACACTCAGGCCTTCTCGAGAGTAACCCAACTCCTTCAGACCTTGGTCTAGGACTTCCCCCAATAGTTGATAGTCCTCAGTTTTGGAGGCCGCCATCATGTTCGAGGGCTCCTCCTTCGATAGTCTCAGGTAACTCGAGGTATGTTCCGACTGCTCCAGTGGCACAGACTCTCTGGCACTGCCGTGGTCCGCGTAGAGGAGGTAGGGCGCTTGCAGCGTCAGGGATTGTATCTGGGAGTGCTGTACGAAGAAGTCAGTACCCAGTACAAAGTCGAAGGCCTCAGTGTCCATCACATAGAACCGATGGGCGATAGTCCGAGAGCCCATAGGTACCTCCACTTCACAGTCCCCGCAGCTGTGCACCACATGTCCATCCCCCATACGTATAGCAGCGGTGGTCATGGTGTTCTTCAGGCTCCCACAAGGTAAAGTTTTCTTGGCCACTATAGATATTGTGGCGCCAGTATCCAATACCCCAAGGTATTCACGTCCCCCTAGTCGGATACGTACCCAAAACACCAGGTCTTGGGTGCCACCAGAGTGTCCCCGTCAGAACTCCGCGGGACAGGTCACCTTGAACCCCTTTTTCCGCAATTTGCGGGCCATCCTCATGAAACGGCTCCTCTTCTTAGCGTTGCCGTCATTACCACCTTCATGCTCACGCTTGGCTCCTTGTTCTTGCTGGGCCTGCGTCTGTGAGCGTGTGGTAGGACCAGACTGCCCTCCAGAGGGCTCGGAGTTCCCCCCTGGATTAGGGTTGGGGTTGCCTCCGTTCTTGTCCTTGTTCTTGTTGTTGGGCTGGCGGTTAGCGCCTCCTCCTCGTCCACCTTGACCCTTGTCTTGCCCTTGACCACGTCCTTTCGACTTGCCCTTGCCGGAGTCGTTGCCTTTGGCCTTGCCTCCACCTTTGCCTGAGCCTTTGCAGGGATCTTCCCCCTTAAGCTTCGCCGATAGGCGTTGCTTATGGTAGCACTCATCCTCGTAGTGCTTCCGCTTACCGCAGAATGCACACGTGATGGTGCACCGGTAATGATCCGGCAGCTTCGCTTTGGCGCCTGTGTTCTTTTCCTGCTGCTTCCCCTGGACTACGAAGCAGTCTCGCTGCTCGCAGTCAGGGGCGTGCTGCAGGTGGCCCTGCTCGTCCCTGGCATCACACCAGAATAGCTCCTGCACGTTCTCCATCATGCGGGCGTGGGCGTATTTGGGGGTAGTTCCCTGCCCAGGTTGGGACCCTTGGTACCCTTTGCCTCCAGAACCTCCACCACCAGGACGGTAGTTGTTCAAGTGCTGGTCGCTCTCCTTCTCCAGCGCCATCTCCAGGAGCAGCACGCATAGATCCTCGTAGTGGAGGGATCTAGCCTTGCGCTCAGCCGTCAAACGGCACTCGTCCCATAGCTCTCGGTAGAGCTTGGCCACCAACCAGAATAGCAGGTCGTCGCTGCTCTAGGAGCCGGGCGTCAGTCGTCCAGCCCAGTGATCCAGATCAGCCAACAGCTCAGATACCCTGCCAGGCTTGGGGTTGTTGGGCAGCACAGGTAGGTTCTGGATCTCGACCCTGATGGAGAGGTCGGTCTCGTAGGTCGGGTACTGCCTCTCCAGGGCAACCAACACATCGGCAAAGGTGGCGGAGTTAGTCACGATCTGCCTGACCTGCTTCTCCAGGTACTTGGTCTTGCAGCACTGCAGGAGCAGATCGCACTTCACTCGCCCACTCGCGTGGGTTTGGCCGGTCAGTCGTAGTAACCGGCCAAAGTTCTCAGCGAACTCGCTGAGGTCCTTGCCTGTGAACTCAGGCAGGTTGACCACTATCTTGGAGGTGGCAATAGCCTTCGCCTCCTGAGCTCGGCGTCCTTCAGGGCGTCGGGTCTTCTTCTTCTTCTTCTTCTTCTTCTTACCCTTGGGGTCCTCGGGGTCCTCAGGGTCATCGTCATCTGAGGGCGAAGAAGAATCGGTCGACGGCGGCTCGTCATCGGAGGGGTCTCCGTCTAGATCACTGGAGCCATAAGGCTCCACGTCCACCATAGCCCTTAAGGCTGTCAGCCCCAGCCGGTCCAGCTCGGCCCTCGTCGAGTTCGTCACGTGGCTGTAGGGCGGCTGGGCCGTTCTCGGCACGAAGGGACTTCTCGGAATAGCTGCAGGCGTCGTCATCGGTCTGCTCCTCAGGCTCCCCAGGGTATTTGTCAACCCTGCCGTCAGGTGGTTAGCCTGTACTCGGTGGGGTGACATTCCCACCGAGATAGGTGACGGTTGGGGCGGGATCATCAGGGGCTCCAGCTTCTCACGGATCTCTTGTGTGAGGTCGCCCACGATTTTTGAAGTCGCTCCTCGGAGCACCTCGTTGATCTCCGACCGCGTCAGGGACCTGTTGGAGGATCTCCCCGATCCTCTACTCCTGCCTCCAAGAGATTCGGGTCCTCTCCTCAATCCACTCAAGGGTGCATACCCAGGTGCATACCCAGGAGCATACCCAGGAACATCCACATAGGTTCCAGTAGCGTGTAGTGGATGGGAATAATCAGCTGCATACCATCGCGGCGCAGAGCTGGAAGCCACCGGAGTTAGATTTGGCACCCTCCTCAACAACAGCAAAGTAATGGGCTCATAGTATTGTAGTCTTCCAGCTTAGTCCATAGCAAAATAAAGGGACTATGAAACACAATCATTATTTACACTCATGTTCACTCCTTACCTCTCTTCCACTCTCACCATACAAATATGCCTCTTGTAGTAAAATACACCTAGTTAGGACTTACCTAGGAAGCACCACGTGCTCCCTGGTGTCGCCGCCAGGCGCCTCTCCTCTATCTATCTCTCTTCTCTCTTCTTGTGTTTGGGGCTTGGCTTAGGCCTAGGTATATTCTTGGGATCCCCCCATACATGAAACATGCTTGGGACCCACCAAATAGGCATTAAAATACATGTAGAAGTAGGGACAACCATGGAAAAGGGTTGTAGAGTATATAGAGGTCCCTTAGGGGCCTTAGACTCCTTCGAAGATAGTATGTGTGCTATCACTCACAAAATGAGTCGATCATGCATGACATGCATGACAATCCATGATGACAAAAATGTGATCATCCAAATTCAAAGAGTTATGAAAAATGAATAGTATAACCTTCTTAGGAACCCATAAGAGTGGGGTTGTGGTGGTGTTAGTTCTGAGCAAAAGTGAAGTTTTGGGTTGGAATGTGAAAAACACATGCTAGGGCGCCAGCATGTCATGACACATGATGCATGACACATGACACATGATGCATGATGAATGATGATGATGATGAATGATGATGATTGATCTGAATCTGCTCTGAGTTCAAATAAAGTACACTCTGAGTTCAAAATATATACTCCATGGGGCTCAATCTCACTCCCCCCCCGACTGAAGCCCTGGAATTCAGGAGTAAATACTCAGAAAAATAGGCTGAAAAATGATATTGTGGCCATCATCATATGCAGCCCTGTGAAATCTCTTAGCATTTACTATTCAGTCCAGAACTGGACTACCTTCAATACCAAGTATGATCACTGCACCTCAGTACCACAGTAGAGAATGAGTGGAATGACTTCGGAAAGCATACATGTGAGTTACCTTTCTTACTATACCACTCTTACCACAGCACAATAGGTGATTAGTTTGGAGCTAAAAATGCAAATACCAGAAGTTCCAGAAAGATTGTGCTCAAAGTGATATATAAAGCATGGACAAGGCGTAGGAATCCTTAGGGAAGCCTTACATAACAAATGCAGATACCGATTTTTGAAATCAATTTGAAATCGGCAATGAATAACGCTTGAAACAAACTTCAAAATGAACCGTAGCTGAGCTTCCAACTCGCCAGGAATCAAAACTTGAAAAAGTATTTGGACACCTGAAAAGCGCAAAGTGTAGCGCTGGGAGTTCTGGCGACTCCCGTAACTGCGCGCGTCCGCCGTGCGGGACTGGGGGCGAAGCCTTCAAAGTCCAAAAACTTTTGAACTTTTTGTAAAAAGCGCTTCAGAAGCTGCAAAAAGCGCAGTTTTGTAAAAAAAAGAGTTTGGAAAACAACGAGCAGCGAAAAACGCGATTTTATAAAGTGAGGCTTACAGACAGGCAAAAAATTTTGCGCGGGGAGGGTGCACAGTACAGCCATAGGGTAACTGTACGTTTTGCGCGCATCCATTCACCACTGTGCGTGTAATAGGCGAGTTTGAACATCAGCCACACATAGCACAACAGAAATGAAACATACGTGTTGGTTAGAGCTTGCACAACGCGTGTAGCGTGCTTTTACCTTGCTTTGCCGTCTTTTGCACGCTCTTGGTGCCTCGCAAGGTCTGGCTTGGGCTGGCATTCAGGCAGGATTCAGGAGGGAAACAGGCCGTCACGCATGCAAAATAGCAGCGTACGCCGCGTCGTGCACACGTAAAAACTCCGAATCCAAGTAGGATAGAGGGTAAAACCTTCATAAGGGAAACATTCAAGGTTCGGGAGGTAGGGAGAACCTTTCTTACTCGCTCTCCAGGACAGTGTGCATGCACAGCGGAGGCGCCGCTATATGCGTCACTGTCGTCTGTTGGTGGTTTTGTGGCGGAATGCCTGGTGAATCTTTCAGTGCATGCATATGCTCACGTGCAGGCACCTAAAACACTCATATGTCTCACCGTGCCGCTCACACATGCAGCGTGTGTTAGAGAGTGTAGGACCGTGGGAACTCAAACTAACCAATGAAACTCTGGTGTGAGATTCCCGACTTGCAAGTTGCGCGGTTTGAGTTCTCCGAGTGTGGGAGGAGTGTGGAGTGGAGAGTGGGATGTGGGTTGGAGGCGTTAGCAAGGGGCGCTCCTGCAAAGGGCTACTCCTTTGTAGAGCGTTAAGTTCAGCGTGTGGGAGACTGGGAAGGCAGGGGATTGGAATGGGCAAGGGCGTTCGCGTTGGTCAGCGTACGCTGGCCCTTGTTCCCACTCCCATTCTGATCCCTGACGGTTTTTTCCTGGTCTCCCCGTGTGTGACCCTCTCTCTTTTTCTTTTGGGTAGCCCCAAGGTAGAGACCCTGAGGTAGATTCACACACATGCTCGCCCTGCACCGCACATCCACGCACAGCACTGCACACACATACTCAACACAACACACTTTTGCGCGCCATTCACTCACTCTGCACGGATCACGTTGAGCTTCCGTTCCGTGTCCACACTTGCACGGGTGTCATCGGACCGGAGGCGAGATGCACCCAAAGCGTTCACTGTTTGTTCAGGGATGCTTGGTGTTAGCTACAACTTGACTTGCCTTGGCGTGGGCGTGTGTGTGGGAAGTTGTAGGATCAGGGTGTCTTGCGGTGTAGGATCAGGCGTTAGCGTCTTTGACGGTGGGTGCCCAAGGCGGGGAGGTTTGCAGCCAAGGGGGTAGCCCTGGTCGTGGTTGGGCAGCCCTTGCAAACTCTGCTCGTCCTGCAGCCCACCCAGTTCCTGGGGGAGGTCCCATCCCTGGGGAACACGAACCCTGCCCCTCAGGTGGTGGATGCTTGACTGTTCCAAAATGGAACCAGGTTTTCACCACCCGTAAGAATCGGCTTGCTTAGCAGTAGTGTTTCACTTCTCTCCTAGGCAACACACTTCAGTTGGGGCTGTTGACACTCACACGCGTGCCAGTTACACACCGCTCATCTCTCTCCCTCCCTAGATTGGTGAAACCTGTCCCCCAGCCTCGGAGTTCCCTTGGAATTCCACGACAACTCCCAGGCTAGTGAGTGTGAACTCACTGCTCAGTGAAACAGGGCCTTAGGACCATAGATGCACCGTTTTCACAGGTGCTATGAAACAGGAGGGAGTAGTCCCACCTCCCAGCACGCTTGCGGGCCTGATTTTGGGCTGACTGCAGAATGTCACGCAAATCCTGAGATTTGCAGTAATCAGCAAAAACCTCGTTGACGTTACCGTCATCGAGTATGAAAGCCGTCACTGGCTCCCAGGTACAGTCAGAGATAGAATAGCTAGACCACTTTGTATAGAATCTCCAACCACGTTTGTAGGTGTGGCGGAGGATTCTTTCAACAAAGTAGTAGTCTTGCTTTTTCATCTCTGATTCAGTAAACGTAATGGGTTCACTAGCGCTTATTCTTTTGGGTCTAGCCTCTACGGCCGTAGGTGTAGGTACAGTAGGTCTAGAGAGAGAGATGTCCCTTTCGGGCATCCGTAGTGAACCGTCATCCTCCATAGGCGGCAGTTCTTCATCCTCATCCATAGGATCCGCGGCCAAATCTTCGGCTGCAGCTTCCAGGCTTTCTTGTAGATCTTCTTCCCAGACGTAGAGGTCGTCTAGCACGTCATAGTGCTTAAGCTGTGGGTAACCCACTTCAACCAGACCTCCGTACTTAGGATGAGTTTTGATCCACACGGATCCTTCAGCTACATCCGTGACCAGAAATGGTCCGAAGTAAGGGCTGTCCAGCGTGTTACGCGGCCATGCCTTGAATCTTGTATGATGTACCAGAACCCAGTCACCAATTTGGGAGATAGCTTCTTTTCTTTTGCGGTTCTTGGTACGATTCTCCTTACTTCTTTTCTTTTCCAGTAGTGATCGGCATAGATCGGCGATCCGTTTTTGCTCGGTGGGCCATTCAACGACTTTAGGATTTCCTTCGCTCGCGCTGGGGAATTCGAAGTTGAAACCTGGCCTCCCTAGGAACAGTTCCGTAGGGGTGAAACCAGTCCTGCTACTCACTTGATTATTCATCAAGTAGATAGCATATGGGACTAGTTTTAGCCAGTTTCGGCTCTTCTCGTTCAGCATCAGAATCCTCATGACTGTTTTGAAACAGCCAACTTGGCGTTCGCACAGAGGATTCTTTGTTCGTAGGTAAGGAGTTCCGAACTGGACTTCCGTATCCATAGCTCTCATGACGCTTCGGTACCAACCAGTAGGGCTGGTAAACCGGATGTCTTGATCGCTGTGGATAATCTTGGGTAATCCGTAGACTTGTACCCATCCTTCGAAAATCTCTTTCAATACTCCTTCACCATCCACCTTCTTAGTAAGGGGAAACACTCGGCTGTAGCGACTGAGTCCATCCGTCACCAGGAGGGCGAAGTCATGGCCAGCGAATTTAGGTAACTCCATAAAATCCACGTAGAGGATGGAGTTCATTTGGTTCGGAATCGGGAGATTCCTTACCTCACCACGATCCGCTGCAGTGTTAGCTTTAGCCTTAGTGCAGGGACACTCAGCGATGATCTTAGATAACATCTTCTTGAGAGATGCATCGCTACTCTTAGCGAAGAAATACTTCTGGAAGAACCAAAGAGTTCTCTCCACCCTAGGGTGACCATCCGTTTTGTGTGCCCATTCCAACATAGTTTCTTCATAGACTTTGGGGACACAAATGAGGTCTTCCCTGTATAGGTGAGTTGACGTGCGGGACCATTGTACTCCATCCAGGATCTTTGAGCTCCCAATCGTCAACTGGTCCAAGATGTCCGAGTAATCGGCCGTCAGGTCTTTCATACTCCAGGACATGAGTTTTTCTTTCCTCGTAAAGAGATCGAGATGTTGATCCATCTTGGCGAAAGCTTCTTGGGCCATCATCTCGGTGTCTGCCCCCACCAGGGAATCAAAACAATTCCGTGATAGATAATCACAGAATTCGTTTTTAATTCCCCGGATGTGGAATGTAGCGAGTCGTAGTTGGCTCAGGTAGACCCACCATGGTCTTTCCATAAAGTACTTCACGGAATCCTGATCACATAGCCACGTGATGGGATTGGTACCCAGGATCCTGTGTTGACTCGCCAACACTAGAACTCCAGCTAACAGCTCCTGCTTGTAGGTGTGATAGTGTGAGCGGGCTGCATTCCACTTCCAATTCCAGTGGCCAAGTGGAACTAGGCGCCATTCTTGGGAGTCATAGTCAGATTTCATGAATCCTTCTCTTGTGACACCTTGAACTCTTAGGCGATAATCAATGTCTTTACATTTATCCGTAGTTAGCTTTTGCCACTGTAATAATGTCCCTCCTCCTCCAACGTTACTGGCATCCGTGATTAGAATCATCTCGCCGTAGCGTTGGGGTACTCCGAGTACTAGGCATTCTCGGATTTTCTTCTTGACATCTTCGATTGCTTGCTTTTCAATAGGTCCCCAGCGCCACGGAGTCTCCTTCTTGATGAGATCCGTTAGTGGTGCGCTGGCTTCCGTGAAATTTCGGAGATGCCGCCTGTAAAAATTACAGGATCCGATGAATTGTCGGATTTTCTGAACTCCTTCAGCTTTAGACATAGAATCTGTTAGGTCGAAGTCCATCAGGGGCTTCATCTTTTGATCCTGCGGTTTCCACCATCCATCTCCGATGTGGAATCCGAGGTAGTCTGTTTCCGTCTTGAGAAATTCGCATTTCTCCAGCTTGATGCGGAGGTGATTTTCTTGACAGACGGTGTAGAATTCTCGGAGTAGTAGGAGATGGTCATCGATGGTGTTCGTCCCTAGGATGACATCATCGATGTGAGCCTCCAGGACAGCACCACGCTGTAGGAGCTCTTGGACGGCCGGTCGTCGTTTACACAGGGCGATGATTTGATTCATCAGCTCCTGGAACAACGCCGGGGCGTTAGCAATACCAAATGGCATTACCCGCCATTTGTAGACCCGTCCATCCGGAGCAATGAATGCCGTTAGATCTTGGGCACGCTCCGTTAGGTCAATTTGCCAGAAACCGGACCGCTTGTCCATTTTAGTTTTGTATCTGCATCCAGCAGCGGTTTCCACGGTGTTCTCCATCAGGGGCAGCGAACCGCTGTGCAGTTTTATTTTCTGGTTGACCTTTTTGTAGTCGACCACCAATCTTTTAGCAGGCCTCCCTGGTTTAGCTACCAGGAAGCATGGACTGCAATGCTTAGGATAGTCCGTCTTTTTGTACTCGTAAACCAAACCGGCCTCTACGCATTCTTTGATTTGGCGAGTAATCTCAGCCATGTCATCTTTTGATGCTGGGTACGGTCGACATCGAACTCGATCTTTGAGAAATTCTTCTCTTAGTTCTAGGTCCATGGTCACGAGTTTCTTCACCGATCCGGGTGGAGGTAACGGACCAAAAATGTCAGAGAAATTCAGGATGATTTTCTTGATCCTCTCATCAACATCCATTTTGTCGAGCGAAATCTTGAGGTCTTCAGATGCGTGTAGATTGGACGCACCTAATTCTTGTTTCTTAGATTTTTCATCTTGCTCCGTCAATTTCTTGAGGGCTAGGACTTGTTCGGGGTCCAAAATCATCTGATTCTCTTGGTGATCAATTTTCTTCTTTTCTTTGACTTTCTTTCTTAGCCTCTTGATGTCTTTACGGCGTAATCGGTCTTTTCTTTCTTCTTTCTTTCCTTCTTCTCCTTCAACTTCTTGTTCCAATGCTTCGTGTAGTTCGTGAAGCATGACCAATTCTTCGCCGACATCAAAATACGTCCCATCTTCTCCGTCGTACTCGTCTAGGTAGACCATGCTTTTCCATTTTTCTTTTAGCTCCAGTTTTTGGAGTCTGTCAATTTGATGTAGTAGAAGGAGACGAGTTTCTTCCAAATCTTCTTTTGAAGAAGGGAACGAATTTTTACTCGGGCGTGCGTGTAGGAGACGGAGTTCACGTTCGTCTCCTTCGCTCGTCATCGATTCTAGTGGGACGGAAACGTGTGAAAGAAGTTTTTCGGGGTTAGGAGTTTCGGAAGGGGTCGAAGGAGCCTCTAGAGGTTCTACTTCTTCCAAGAACAGGTTGGCGACCAAGTCGTCGTAGTCCATAGTGGTGTAGGAGTCGTTCCAAAAGGGTATAGTCGACTCGGAAGGAGCTTCGGATATACTTCCGCCTTCGTCGGAGGTTTCTTCGCTCTCTTCTTGAGTTTCTCTTGCCTCTTTCGGACTTTCTTGAACCACTTCTTCGACTTGAAACTTAGGCGTCTCGAACTTGTACTCTTCCTTGCTCTCGTCCACGTCCGGAAACCTTTTCATCATCTCTTCTTTTCCGTACCCACGGTGGTGCTTTAGCACGAACTTGTTTATCTCCTCAGACACGTTTTCCATGGGGTTAGAGGACACGTTCTTCCCCGAGACTAGGTACATAGCGGTTCGCCAACGGGGCTTTGGCAAAACCTCTTCTTTTGGGTTAACTCGGTAAAGAGGAACGTCAGGTAAGAGCAACTTTGTCACCGTCAACTTTTCGAGTATAGGCCCCCATAGCTTTTCTTTTTCTTCCCACTTCTTCCCTTTGGGTATTACCAACGCGACCGTAGCTTGGTCCACATAAACTTTTACCAACGTGTGGAGTATTTTTGAGAAAGGGGGGTTGGCGTAGAGCATCTTCCAAGCTCCCAACTTTCCCCAGTCATACCACCACGTGTTGTTGGTTTTGGGAGTACAAAAGTACTCCGCGTCGGCGTTCTCTTTGGACGCAAAGAGTTCGACAAAGTCGCCGTTACACGTGTTCGGGTTAAGGCCAAGTTCTCGAAACGCGTCACGTTTGGCGGCGGAGTCGAGAGTGTAGTTCTCCGTTCGGTGTAGGCTCAAGGTAGCGAGCATACTCTCTTGCTTCACCTCGCTATCGAGTGCCAACGGAAAACTCTTGAGAGTCTTGAGCGTAGGTCTTGGACACTTTGTCTCCTTGAGGGGTATTGCTTCCCATTCTTGCTCTTCGTTCACCACCAACAAGTGAGTGGGCTCTTGAAGGGATAAATATTTTATCCACTCGTTTTGCGCAAAGAAGTCCGTCCCCAATACGGCTTCAAAGGCGTCGGTGTCGAACGCTTGAAACTTTTGAAGTACCTTTCGGTCCCCCACTTGTACTTCTCCTTCTATCTCGCCTTCGGTGAGAGTGACTCCCCCTTCTCCCGTTTTTACCCCACAAATATTTTTGGGAACTAGGTCCTCGTAGTTGACGAACCTAGAGGAGACTAGGGAGATTGTAGCGCCGGTATCAAGGTATGCGTCCACCCATACACCATTGATAGCGACCCTCAATAGGTAGCAATACCTCGGTGCGTCGTCTCGGTGTCCACCTAGGCTTCCCCCGGCGTTTGACCCGCGAGAAAGTCTTTGAGGTTCTTAGCTTGCCTTTCCAGCTGAGGACTCTTTTTCGCTTCTTTTCTCGCTCTCCTTCCGTCAACTCTTCCAAGCGTTTCTTCTCTTGAGGCTTTCCTTTGTCGTCGTCTTTTCCTTTGCCTCCTTTTCCTTCGTTCGCCTTTCCTCCGTTCGCTTTTCCTCCACTTCCTTTTTCTCCTCCTTTCGCTTGGTCCTTTCCCCCTTTGCCTTGACCTTTCTTCGTTTGCTTTTGCTCTTCTTTCCTCGCGTCAAGGCTGTCTTTCCACGCCTTGTCTCTTACGTTGTGTTTTGTCCCACAATTGGGGCAAAACACGGTGGCGAAGAACTTGGGCGCGGTGGAGTTGTCCTCCTCGACTTCCCTTCGCCAATACCATTGCCCTTGGCCTTGTCCTTTGCCTCGTCCACCTTTTCCACGGCCACGACCGCCACCACCACGGTTGCCGTTTGCTTGTCCTCGTGCTTGTTGAAACGACACAAAGCACTCCTCACATAGCGAGTGGGCAAAGGCCTCTTCTTGGTTCATAGGGGCGTTGGAGTCGGCGTTGGTGTTGCCGTCTAGCCACTTGAGTTGAGCCATCGAGTGCAAGTTTTTCAAAGTAGCGTCAGACTTCCTTTGGAGGGCCAACTCGTAGAGGAGGTCAACGAGAGAGTTGAAAGGGTGTATTCTAGACAACCTCTCGGGAGTAGCACGTATTTCGTCCATGGTTTTGGGCGGAACACGAGGTAGGAGGTGTAGGAGGGCTTTGGAGTCGTCGTAGTAGGACGTAGCCAATTGGTCCGTAAGCGTAGTAAACTTTTGGACGTATTTGGCTATGTCCGCGGTTGTAGGGTATTCCTTCAACCGAGGGATACGCTCTATCTCTTGAATAAGCTCTAGTTCGGTAACGTAAGTAGGGTAGAGCTTTTCGAGCGTAATAAGGAACCTTACCCAAGAGTCACTTTTCTTGAGTGCCCCCGAAACCACTTCTTTTACGTCCTTGTTATCACAACCGTTGATAACAAGGTCCGCCTTGGCTCTTTCGTTGAGGTCTTCCTGTCCCGTCGACCTCAAGAACCTCAAAAAATCTTCGGCGTAAACGTCGAGGTCTCTACCCGAAAACTTGGGTAGTTTGGTTTCGGTTTGGGGTTTGAAAAAAGCTTTGGTTCCTCTACCGGTATGTGGCACCGGTTGTGTGGGGTCAGGGGGTAGCGCCATAGGCGCTAGTGGACCGAGTCCTAGGGCGAGGGCTTATGTCGAGGGTGTATACTTCGTAGGTAGTGGTAAAGCACGCCACGGGTTTGGGTGCTTTGGTACGGGGTACAAAGGGCGACTTGACTCCAGGAGGCACACCGGCAAGCCCGGTGCACACTCGGGTTAGAGGCGAGGGGTGGTAAGGTACACAAGGGTTAGTGGTTAAGTTAGCACTAGTCCTATTTTCTAAGTTTTCAAGACGACCCTTGAGTTGTTGCAAGGTCGACAAAAGGATAGTGCTCTCTTCCGAAGAAGGAGAGGCTTCGAAAACATGAGTCCTTTTGGGAGCTTGAGGCTCAGAGAAAAACTTAGGCTCAGGCACTCCGGTAGGCACTCCATGAACAATAGGTTCTCCACGGATAGGGGGTTGAGGCATAGTGGCGTAAGTCACATTAGAACGCCATGGCACAGAATGGAAAGGATTAGTCGAAGACGATGTGGTCCCCGACTCATGAGTCTGTGGGGCATTAGTGAATGAACCTTCATGGTGTTCGATTTGTTGAACCATTTGTTGCAACCGACCACTCTGGTTGAGCAACGATAGGACCTCCATAGCATTCGCTAGCTCAGCTGTCGTCATGTTACTCGCTGAAGGCACTGGGCGTGGAGCTACAGCTTCAGCATACTCAGGACATGTAGGCGCAGGAAAACGATAGGCTTCGAATCGAGATCCGTCTAGAGGTACTTCTGGGGTTCCAAACCCGGCCATGGTAGGCGTGACTAGTTCCTCATCGGAGACCGGTATCATGACTTGCACGTCGTTTTCAGAAGCGCCCGTAGCTTCTAGGCTGCTTGGAGTTCTCACAGGGTCCATCTCAATTTTTCAGACTCGATTTTCTGAGTTCAGGAATTCTTCTCCGTCCCTTACTAAATTTCCAGGCTGGAATTGAATCGAAATTAAATCCAAGGAATACTGGATTTAGGCAGAGCAGGTTTCCTCTGCTGCCAGTTAGATTTGGCACCCTCCTCAACAACAGCAAAGTAATGGGCTCATAGTATTGTAGTCTTCCAGCTTAGTCCATAGCAAAAAAAAGGGACTATGAAACACAAACATTATTTACACTCATGTTCACTCCTTACCTCTCTTCCACTCTCACCATACACATATGCCTCTTGTAGTAAAATACACCTAGTTAGGACTTACCTAGGAAGCACCACGTGCTCCCTGGTGTCGCCGCCAGGCGCCTCTCCTCTATCTATCTCTCTTCTCTCCTCTTGTGTTTGGGGCTTGGCTTAATCCTAGGTATATTCTTGGGATCCCCCAATACATGAAACATGCTTGGGACCCACCAAATAGGCATTCAAATACACGTAGAAGTAGGGACAACCATGGAAAAGGGTTGTAGAGTATATAGAGGTCCCTTAGGGGCCTTAGACTCCTTCGAAGGTAGTATGTGTGGTATCACTCACAAAATGAGTCGATCATGCATGACATGCATGACAATCCATGATGACAAAAATGTGATCCATCCAAATTCAAAGAGTTATGAAAAATGAATAGTATAACCTTCTTAGGAACCCATAAGAGTGGGGTTGTAGTTGTGTTAGTTCTGAGCGAAAGTGAAGTTTCCGGTTGGAATGTGAAAAACACATGCTAGGGCGCCAGCATGTCATGACACATCATGCATGACACATGACACATGATGCATGATGAATGATGATGATGATGAATGATGATGATTGATCTGAATCTGCTCTGAGTTCAAATAAAGTACACTCTGAGTTGAAAATATATACTCCATGGGGCTCAATCTCACTACCGGCTCACTGGCAGTAGTTGCCTCATGGAGCGCAGTGGTAGGTGGGCCCATACCATAGGCGGCGTAGGGAGGCATGCCAGTAAAGCCTGTGCCCTCTGCCATAGGCGGGTTGGTTGTGGAAGTGGATGTTGCGGCGGCTGGGAGTGTGGTGGTTAAAGAAGAGGGTGATGCGTGGAGGCCAGAAGCGCTTGGTGCGCCTTCGAAGGTAGGGTCATGCGTCAGGTCTTGCCCTTGTTCCTCTCCTTCGTCTGCTTCTCCTCCAGCATCCTCCTCGCTCTCGTTCTCTCTCTTCCTCTTCACAGGCTGAGGCTGAGAGACCACTTCTTCGACAGACAGGGCCCCGAAGGCCGTCTGGAGTCCATCGAGGGAGTCCTCAGCCGCATCCACTGGCCCATGTGAGGGCTCCGCCGAAGGTACAGCGCCAGGTGCCGGCCTTGCCGGTGCCTCAGGCGCTGGCGCCGTCTTCACATCGGCGTCCTCCTTTGCAATAATTGTTCACTTCAAGGTCCAAACCGGACCGCAGCGTGACAGTTCGAGAGAAAAAGATACATAGAGTACTCTACACATGGCACATAGGCCTCAGCGAATACTATATGTGCTGCCTGTGCTGCATGGTTGTAGTGTGTAAGGAATAAGGGGGGGTTTGTGTGGGAAGGAGGTAAGTAGAGTGGTTGGTGGTTGTGTGTGGCGGGTGGTGGCGGGTGGGGCTGGCCCTGAGGTATGGTGAAGCGGGTGGGCCCATGAGTGATAACACTTAGTGAAACAGGGAGGACACTCGCTTGTGTGGTGGAGGCCTGGGTAGTATCTGGGGATCAAAAAGGGGCTGCACCCTGGGAGGCACATAGTGGGTGTCACTGTTTTGGACAAATCCTAGCCCTTTGAAGAGTGGCTATCTCTGCAGTGAATAAGGGTGTGTACATTATATCAGGGTGGGGGTGGGGGCCTGAAAAATGTGGAGGCTAGGACTCGCTGGACTTTGCTTAATGAAAATCCGCGGTTCAGAGACCCAGTTGCAAAAGTTGGAAAACCAGTTGAAAAAGTTGACTGGGAATGAAAAGGAAAATCATACTATGGACGTGGCAGAAATTAAATTTGGTGATGCTTGTTTCGAGAAGGTTCTCTGGTAGGTGTAAGCAGGCCGGTCAGGTGGAGAGGCGTTGTTGTGTGTGGGTCTGAGGTGTGTGTGAATGTGTGTGTCAGTGAGTGAGCCGGTGAGTGTGAGATGTGCAGCTGGTGAGGCATTTGGTATGTGTGTGGGTTCTTTGGTACCCTTTGCCGAGTGGCATTGGTTGATGTCGGGATGTATAAATACGGGCTAAGCCTTCCAGCCTCTGCAAAACTTTTACACCATCTGCTGTTTCACCCCTAGGGGAAAAGACAACACGGCATATAGTCGTAGCAGGCACTGCCAAGGCAAAAAGCAACAGTGGTAAAGCTGTGCTTGGGAATGTTGAGCGTGCAAGCAACAGTTGTGAAACTGTGCTGGTGGAGAGTTGAGCGCTCATCAGGTAGAGGTGTTGCCAGACGGATGCATATCAAGTCAGCAGAACTGCTGCAGATTGAAATACATGTGGCGCGTATCAAAAAACTGAGGCAAGGGCGCAGGTGCACTCGACAAATCAGCGCCAAGTAAGTGCAGGTGGGGCCCAATGGGCGCACTGGCACAAGACCCAACTTTCAGATGCAAGATTGGGAATCATAATGTCAACGTACAGTAAACTTAATAAATCAACAGGGCGCTTACTGCAGATAGCACTGTGAGCCTGCGGAGGGGCTCTGGACAGGTCGCAGCCGTGGCTTGGAACAATGAAGACAGTTGGTGCGGCGTTCAAAATTGAGGTAGCCGCAAGGGCACTGCCAGTCCCTCCAGGGTCCATCGGCGACTTCGATGACACCCGGGCTCAGGCCATACGTGCGGCTGACCGTGGCAGTGCTGTCGGCGGCGATTGCTGATGAGTGGAAGGTAGTCGTGCACGCAGGAGTGTTGCAACTTGTATCAGGAGCTGCTGAGCACACACTGTTGGCCATACTGTCAACAAACTTTGGCATTCGGAGTGCAGGGCGTGACGCTAACGAAGCCTTTTGGTAGTACAGTCGTCGCGCAGTCACGCGGCGTCGGAGGGCTCGTAGTTTGTGCTGTCGTAGGTATCGGCGTTTCAGTCGGCGTTTCAATCGTAGAGGCTGATGACGAGAAGGTCGGCAGAGCGTCCTGAGGAGGCGTGAGACGAAAGAACACCACCGCAGCAGAATCACGAGGAAGCTCCACCATCCAAGGTTGTAGGAGGTCTTGTCTTGGAGCCGAGGTCGTCGGGCTGAAGGAACCGGAGCAGCTGTATTGTTGGGTCGCAGCTTGAGGCAAGAGGCGGCGCTGTCGCTGAGATCCAAAGAAGGGCGGGCTTCCGAATCTTGCTCGCCTTGAGGGCCATGCGTCTTGGTAATTCTGGTGTCGCCGGCTTCACTGCTGCACCAACCACAGGAGGTAGCGCTCTTCAGTGGTCGCGGAAAGGCCTGGTCGCTGGCATTTTTGACAGAGAGCGGCGGCGGTTGCGAGACTCGTTGCTTCGTGTCTGTGCCATGGCCTACGAATGGTTGAGGCGGCAAAGGGGCACGAGGAAACAAGTGTAGATCGTTCAAGAGCGCTTTGAGTTCGCGGTGCTGGCGGAGTTGACAGCGGACGGTGTGCGAGAATTGGTCTGCGGCGATCTGGATTATGTGATCGAGAGGCAGCTCGCTTTCTGCCGGAGACTTGAGTAGCTGTACGTTCGGGCCGCCATCCCAGATATCGTTACGGCCGTGGCTGCTACATGTTCCTGCAGCAGCATAGGTAAATGCCTCACCCGGAGGTGGGCTGGTGGCGCGTTCTGGAGATGTGAATCGAATTAGGGGCCTAGTAATACCCGTAGAAAACTTGGGTAATTAATTGGAATCGCTCCATGTTGCGATGTTCTTCAGACTGAGATCCATAGCGGAGCACGCGCGACTTTTTCACGGATTTTCGGCGTCCTCCTTTCTTGGATCCATCTTCTTTCACCCTTCTGCTTACATTTGCCCGTACTCGGCGCACTGGATGTACGGCACGGGGTTGCTGCCGGTGCGCAGAGACAGGCTGCCTCTTGCTACCAGAAAAGTGTATAGTGTTTTCAGCACTGTGTTTTTGCTTCTCCTGCTGCTTGCTGTAGGTGTAGGGTTTCCTGCTGCTTGTTTTGGAAGATGAAAACCTTTGTTTTGCAGAAATAGAGTCAATCCAGGATAACCCAAGCCAGAAGTGTGCAAAGAGGAGAAGATCAGGATCAAAGCATGAAGGGCTGCAGTGTAAACAGTGAAAGATGATTGGATATTCACAGAAACTGCAACTCAGGTCACAAATGAATGCATATTCACAAAGATAGCTGAAATGTTTTGGGAAAAGAGTTAGAAAACTGCCCCATGGTCACTGTCTCTCCATAGTGCCATCTTAGGAGATGTGCACTCTTTGTTTTGGGTCCCATATGTGCTGAGGTGGCAGGGCATGTGGCGATGAGGTCACTGCCATGTCACATGGGATCTTCCTACTTAGCTAGGCTGACCAGGAATTGAACCCAGGACCTCTCAAAAAGAGGTGCCCAGCCCCCTAGGGTGCATACCACTAGGATAGCTAAGAATTCATGGAAAAACATAGATAAATTCATAGGCTCTACTTTAGATATGTCAGTGCTCAGTCAACTCAGGAAAAGATTATTTACTTCACATTGAAAGGGGATTAAGGGGTCCACTCCATATCCTGATTGGGTGTTTGGTTCCATAGGTCAAAATGTGTTATCACCACTTTTGGTGGGACCAATACTAAGATAAAAATGCATGGATGCTCAGTGCATCTCTAATACAACTAGAGTATGCCTCAAAGCAATGGAAAAGCACTTTTTCTTACTGTCCACTAGCGTGGGTTTGGCCGGTCAATCGGAGAAACCGGCCAAAATTCTCAGCGAACTCGCTGAGGTCCTTGCCTGTGAACTCAGGCAGGTTCACCACGATCTTGGAGGTGGCAATAGCCTTCGCCTCCTGCGACCTGCGTCCCTCACGGCGTCGGGTCTTCTTCTTCTTCTTCTTCTTCTTTCCCCTTGGGTTCTCGGGGTCCTCCGGGTCATCATCCTCCGAGGGCAAAGCAGAAGTCATAGACGGCGGCTCATCATCGGAGGGGTCTCCGCCTAGATCACTAGAGCCATAAGGCTCCACGTCCACCATTGCCCTCAAGGCTGTCAGCCCCAGCCGGTCCAGCTCGGCCCTCGTAGAGTTCGTCACGTAGCTGTAGGGCGGCTGGGCCGTTCTCTGTACGAAAGGACTTCTCGGTATAGGTGCTGGAGTCGGCATCGGTCGGCTCCTCAGGCTCCCCAGGGTGTTTGTCAACCCTGCCGTCAAGTGGTTGGCCTGTACTCGGTGGGGTGACATTCCCACCGTGGTAGATGACGCTTGGGGCGGTATCATCAGGGGCTCCAGTTTCTCTCGGATCTCTTGAGTGAGGTCGCCCACGATTTTTGAAGTGGGTCCTCGGAGCACCTCGTTGATCTCCGACCGCGTCAGGGACCTGTTGGAGGATCTTCCCGATCCTCTACTCCTGCCTCCCAGAGACTCAGGTCCTCTCCTCAACCCACTCAAGGTTGCATACCCAGGTGCATACCCAGGAACATCCACATAGGTTCCAGTAGCGGGTAGTGGATGGGGATAGTCAGCCGCATACCATCGCGGCGCAGAGCTGGAAGCCACCGGCTCACTGGCAGTAGTTGCCTCAGGGAACGCAGTGGTAGGTGGGCCCATACCATAGGCGGGGTAGGGAGGCATGCCAGTAAAGCCTGTGCCCTCTGCCATAGGCGGGTTGGTTATGGGAGTGGATGTTGCAGCGGCTGGGTCTGGAATGGGGAGTGTGGTGGTTATAGGAGAGGGTGATGCGTGGAGGCCAGAAGCGCTTGGTGCGCCTTCGAAGGTAGGGTCATTCGTCAGGTCTTGCCCTTGTTCCTCTCCTTCGCCTGCTTCGTCTCCAGCATCCTTCTCGCTCTCTCTCTTCCTCTTCACAGGCTGAGTGACCACCTCTTCGACTGAGAGGGCCCTGAAGGCCGTCTGGAGTCCATCCAACGAGTCCTCAGCCACTTCCACTGGCCCATGTAAGGGCTCCCAAGGTACAGCGCTAGGTCCAGGTCCAGGTTCACCAGGTGTTGGCCTTGCCGGTGCCTCAGGCGCTGTCTTCACGTCGGCGTCCTCCTTCCTTGTGTCCATCTTCGTTCGCCCTTCTGCTTATATGTGCCTGTACTCGGCGCACTGGATGTACGGCGCGGGGTTGCTGCCGGTGCGCAGAGACAGTCTGCCTCTTGCTACCAGAAAAGTTTATAGTGGTTTCAACACTGTGTTTTTACCTCTCCTGCTGCTTGCTGCTGGTGTAGGGTTTCCTGCTGCTTGTTTTTGGAGATGAAAAGCTTTTGTTTGCTGAAATACAGTCAATCCAGGATAGCCCAAGCCAGAGGTATGCAAGGAGAAGAGAATCAGGATCAAAGCATGAAGGGCTGCAGTGTAAACAGTGAAAGATGAATGGATATTCACAGAAACTGCAACTCAGGTCAAATCGGATTGCATATTCACAAAGATAGCTGAAATGTTTTGGAAAAGAGTTGGAAAACTGCCCCATGGTCACTCTATCTCCATAGTGCCATCTCAGGAGATGTGCACTCTTTGTTTTGGGTCCCATATGTGCTGAGGTGGCAGGGCATGTGGCGATGAGGTCACTGCCATGTCACATGGGATCTTCCTACTTAGCTAGGCTGACCAGGAATTGAACCCAGGACCTCTCAAAAAGAGGTGCCCAGCCCCCTAGGGTGCATACCACTAGGACAGCTAAGAATTCATGGAAAAACATAGATAAATTCATAGGCTCTGCCCTGGATATGTCAGTACTCAGTCAACTCAGGAAAAGATGTTTTACTTCACATTGAAAGGGGATTAAGGGGTCCACTCCATATCCTGATTGGGTGTTTGGTTCCATAGGTCAAAATGTGTTATCACCACTTTTGGTGGGACTAATACTAAGATAGAAATGCCTGGATGCTCAGTGCATCTCTAATACAACTAGAGTATGCCTCAAAGCATTGGAAAAGCACTTTTTCTTACTGCTAATACTTTAAGACGTGCTCAAATTCCGGAGGTGGCAGGAGGCCAATCATCGCGTACATTTTTTTTTTGCTAACAACTAACTTCTTTCAAATAAAAATTTGGACAATTTGGTGCATAGACATGAGTGCCAGGGGTAGTTAAAGTAATTGACACCATGAACGGCCGCTTTCAATCTCGCTTTTTCTTGCAGAACTCTGCAGAGCTGAAAGAGCAACTTTTTTCTTTAAATAACAAATGCCACTAAAGAGACAACATCTCTATTGTCAAATAGGCACTTCATTGCAATACTTTAAAGAAAACGCTGCGCAAAATTGGCCTCAAAAATGGCGCTTCGGGCCCCTCTGTTTCTTTCAACGCCATCGTAGTATCGTTGAGGGTCTAGGAGCTTTGGCAAATGGTTGAAGTAAAACCTTGCCCCACGGCGCGCAACATCAAAAAAAACAGAGGAACTTTTCATGCCGGTTTTAGTTGATGGATCGTAGATGTAGTAGCATGACAAGCATCAAAAGAAAGAGCTATAGCACGGCAACGGACCTCAACATAGCCGCATCCTTCTGCTTGTCCTTTGAATAAAAATGCTATCAATCTAGACAAACGAACACTAGCGACAATTTTAAAACAAAAAGTGCAACAAAGGTTGCAAAAGCATTGGGCATTGAAAAAGACTGTTTTCAAATGCATGGAGGCTGGGTGCAACGGTAGTAAGTGATGACTTCTACACTGCATCACTTGATTTGAAAAACAACACAACAAAAAAGTAGATAGCAAACAAAAAATCCATTTAAGAAAGAGACGAACAACACACAACATCCCCATATCCGTGTTTTGCAACGGCACAACAGTTCAATTTCACATAGCATATCTGGTTATCATGGTGCTTGATGGGTTTTTTTTTTGCTACGAAGCACAATGCAAACAATTGGGACATTGCTATGGGCATTGAGACCAAGTTTCAAAAATTAGCGCATGAAAACTCAATATTAACAGTCTTTAACTGAAGGCGGCACCTGATGAGAGCAGTTTACCTTAACCCCGAATCAGGAAAAAAAATGATTAACAATACATTGGTCGGAAAGATGATCAGGCGGTAGAGAAAACAGAAGTCTTGTGAGCCCGTGGCCCCCACACTTTCTCACCTTTACTGATATTTGGGCTCAAAGGGCAGCGCAAAATTGAGATGTAGCTGCGTTTCCGCGCAGTCAATTTTCCAGTCTCCCCAAATGATTTTCTGAAGGTACGGACAGGTTTAATAGCTGATTTCGTAGCGGAGTCTACTGAATAGAAGAGTAGAAGCTGATTTACCTAACACGATTGCCGCTGCCCCGATTGGGCCCAAATTTGGCCCTGATTTGGCCAACAACTCCACAGCGGACAACAAATCCAAAAATGTTTTTTCATAGGGCTCTTTAGAATTGTAAACAACGGAGATTCCGATCCTCAGATTTATGGATGCCCTGTCCGCTGGCGAGTTCCTTGAATTTGACAATCACTGATGGATACCTTCTGCCACGATATCTGAGTCGCGCGAAAAAACCCCCTCTACCCTCCCAGTGCTTCAACCCCCCCATAGATTTTTTGGGGGTGATAAAACCCCCCTTTTTTGTGGACAACACCAGCTCAAAATGGGTGACACCCCCCCCTTTTTGAGTGGGCACAAAGGCACCTGCAAGCAGACCAAACCCAGCATTCCTGAAAAAAACAAGAGGCACAAAAAGCAAAAATGACTGAGATCCAGCAATGAAACAGCCTTCTGTAGTGGAGCATGTGAATTAGTGCCTGGCGGCGGCATTGATGCCCATGAGGTGAACCACCCGACTGTGTGACACACTAGGCTAGTGCCTCAAAGCACGTGGCGTCCTCATGTGTATTCCACCACGGGCAATACATCAAACGATCAAACGCATGCCTCATTGCCTCCAACCAGCGCCCGTGCTGTATCAGGGCCATGCCAACCACTGTGTGGATTGCGGTTGTGCATCCCCTGCCATCTCAGGGCCACACCCAAATCGGGTGATACAAACCCCCTTTTAGGTGAAAGACCCCCAAAGGGGAAAAGAAGCCCCCTCTGCTAAAATACCCCCCTCCCCACCCCCATAAGTGCCACAGCCCCGAAAGGGGGGAAACCCCTAACAGGCTTCCAAAATGGCCAAAACAGGTTGGGAGGGGGTTTTGTCACCCCTGCTCAGGGCCCCAACTTTCCATGTATATATACATATATATATTCCAACTTTCGGTGCATACAACATTTGCAATGGTTGTTTTGCTTTATGAGGTTTCCCCTGCACGACACAATAGCCTCACTTCCATCTTCTGGAAACATCCAAGCAAAAGCAATGTGGCTGAAAAATACCCGATGTCTATGTGACCGAATCTTCCACACACTCCAAGATCGAGAATCGAACCCCAGTTTTGATGCTGATAGGGTGTCGGAAAATGCATTATCTTTTTTTTGGGGCCCACTTTTCACTCCAAACCCCCCAACCCCCAACCCAATATTCCCTCACTCAAATGAATTGGAAACACACGTGGTCATGTGCCAGCGTCTTGGCACCCGGGTCTCGGCCATGTGGGTCATGCGCAAACCGCTCCAGTCGTTGGGGCGAGGGGCGAGAAAGCCCATCGTCATAAAGAACGCTTGTGGACCGGTCCGTGCAGTGCTGCCGCAGGCGTTCCGCGTTTGTGCAGGAGGCAGCACGGTTTTGAAATGAAAAAAAAAGCGGACCGTCCAGTAGCCGGCTCATTATTTAGGCGCACAAGAAGAGAGGACGCTCGCAGAGTAACCAGCAGCAGTTGGAGGGAAACAAACGGCGGTTGGAGGGGAATGGGGGATGGAGGGCAACCAACGGCGTAAGAGGGAAACCAGCAGCGGTTGGAGGGAAACCGATGGCGGTTGGAGGGCAACAGATGGCGGTTGGAGGGTAACCAACAGTAATTGGAGGGTAACCGACGGCAATTGGGGGGAACCGACAGCAGTTGACTAATGGTTGGGGGGTAGGTTGCGGGGTAGCCAAGGGCGGTTGGAGGGTAACCAATGGCGGTTGGAGGGTAACTGACAGCAGTTGGAGGATAGCCGACAGCAGTTGGAGAATAACAGACGGCGGTTGGAGGGTAATCGATGGCGGTTGGAGGCAACAGATGGTGGTTGGAGGGTGAACAATGGCAGTTGGATGGTAACCGATGGCGATTGGAGGGTAACTGACGGTGGTTGGAGGTAAACAAACGGCAGTTGGAGGGTGACAGATGGAGTTTGGAGAGTACCGCCGCCGGCTTCCCCCCAACCAGCGTCAATTACCCTCCCACCGCCGTTGGTTACCCTCCAACCACCACCAGTTACCCTCCAACCGCCATTGGTTACCCTCCAACCACTGCCAGTTACCCTCCAACCGCCATTGGTTTCCCTCCAACCACCATCCGTGACCCCCTAATGGCCACCGGTCACCTTCCAACCGCCGTTTGTTTCCCTCCAACCGCCGTCAGTTAACAGGGTAACTGATGGTGGTTGGAGGGGAACCCAACGGTGCAGGGGTGGATATAGTTGGGGGGGGGGGGTCCCACCCCCCAGCCCCCCCCGGCTGGGGGATACGAATGTTGAATGCTAACCTGCTAACGCAAGCAGACAGTTGCAAGACAACAAAGTCAGAACAAAAAGCTCTTCAGTGACATTGCCATAGGCGCCTTTCGCTGTGAAACAAGAAGTACCCCGTGGATCAGTGCAATGGGGGCTCGTTCAGGTAACACACACAAAATTACTACCTACTGAAATGCCGGACACAAGAGTCAAATGACACCAGACCTTCAGTCTCCCCCCCCCCCCCCCGATTACGATTAAGATTACGATTTACCCATTTGACTGAACTAGCAATTGTGCCAGCAGTTTTACAAGAGGACTGATGCCAGAAAAAGCGCCACAGCTACCCTGGGTTTAAACCCAGGGCCATCAAATCGTGAGCCTAGGCATATACCACTGTACTACTGAGCCATTCTGCTGGCCCTCAACACAAGACAATGCATTGCACAGGGGTTGGTGTATCCCATGAAGACAGTCCACGCAGTGCAATCATTTCTTGACACATTTTGCCAAAATGGCTTGCAATTCCGAATCATCTGTGCCTGAACTGCCTGAGCTGATCGTAATCGTAATCGTCATTCCGTCATCACTGCCTCCTGGCTCAACAGCCCCCCCCCCCCCCCCCCACCCCCACTTTGGTAATGTCGTCACTATTATATCCATCCCTGCAACGGTGGTTCGAGGGTAACCAACGGCGGTTGAAGGGTAATCGATGGTGGTTCTACAGCGTTTGGAGGGTAACCGATGGTGGTTGGAGGGCAACCGACGGCAGTTGGAGGGTCAGATGTCGGTTGGAGGGCAACAGATGGAGGTTGGAGGGTAACTGACGGTGGTTGCAGGGTAACTGATAGGGGTTGGAGGGAAGCCAACGGCCTTTGCAGGGTGACTGACGGCCTTTGGACGGTAATCGACGGGGCTCAGAGGGGCCCCAGAGGGTAATCGATGGCGGCTGAAGGGTAACCGACAGCAGTTGGAGGGTACCCAAGGGCGGTTGGAGGGTGACCGATGGTGGTTGGGCGGCAGTAGGAGGGTAAGTGACAGCGGTTGGAGGAGAACCGGTGGCGGTTGGGGGTTGACTAATGGCGGTTGGAGGGTATCCGATGGCAGTTGGAGGGTAAACAATGGTGGTAGGAAGGTAACCAATGGCGGTTGGAGGGTAAGCGAGGGCGGTTGTAGGGATGGTGGACCACGTTTGGCGACTAAAATCCCGTCCACTAAAAAACGTCCTGGCAGGAGGCCCGCAAAAACATGCGCCACCTGCCAGGTTCTCTCTGGTGGAAAGGGGCTGTGGCTCGTATGCGTCCCCTTCGACAGTGGCACAGTGGAATTTTTGCTTAGCCTCCAGTCCATTTGGGAAACAGTTGTCGAGGGGATTGTTGACACTGTGAGGCACAGGGCACACGGCTGGTGCACCGTAGCCATGACCAGCCCCGCGCTTGCTCTTGCGATGGCCCAGGAGGACCTGGCATTTGGCGGTTGGTGGCGGTTGGTGGCGGTTGGCAGTTGGCGGTTGGTGGCGGTTGGTGGCGGTTGGCGGTAGGTGGTCACTGGGGGCTGTCCTTCAGGGCTGTCCTTAACAAAAAAAGGATCTTCGTGCTTAAGGACAGCGCTGGTCTGCGAGGTGTGGGGTGGGGCGTGTGGGTCCCGCCGAGGCAGGAAACCGGGGATCATGTGGCCCCTCTGCGCCCCATCTGTTCCATAAGGGACACGGGCACCAACAGCGGTTGGCGACCCATTCGCGTTGCTAGAGCCGTGCCGCGGTGCTGCTGGCGCTCGCCACCTGCCGCAGTATCGATCCCCAATGCCGCCGCAGCAGCGAATGGTTCTCCCCCGGCAGAACGTCCAGCGCTGCAAGGCCCTGAGGGATCTAAAAAGCGCCGGGGCAGAGTGCACAAGAGCAGGCAAATATTAGAAGGGGGGCCAGCCCCGGCCGACCCACCCATCCACCCAAATCAGAAAATATTTTCCTCAGGCAAAAAGTGAAATTTTTTCAAGGGGCCCGAAATTTGAGGCCCATTTCAGGTACACAAACTGTTTTGCGCCTCCGGGGGGGGGTGTCTGCCACACTAAGCAATGGCCTGGTCTGGGACCCAAAAGATTGCGTACCAAAAGTAGCCCGATCAGATTTTCCCAACGGTAAACTTCGTTTTTTCCCCGTTGATCTAGGCGGTGGGGATCCAGGAGGGTGAGACCTAATTAGATTGAATGAGATTGATTGAAAAACAGACAGACAGTGCTGCAAAAAAAATGCAAGCTTGAGGCAATGCACTCCAAAATCAGGCATAAGTGCATCTTTATTCTCTATGCCTGACCTGGTTAAACCGCTTGACACATCTGTGACTGAATCCTAAAGACAAAATATCATGAGTGACAATGCGGTCGAACAGTCACTTACATTCAGGCTATCAGTCAAACTACAGGATACGGCAGATGTCATACCGTGCAGATACAATGTGTGTGTCTAAAAACAGGGAACGGGAGACAGAGAGAACAGAGGCATAATGGAAAATTTGGACATGAAGAAGCTTAATCATCATCATTGAGAACCGGGTGTGGGTAGGTAGAGTAAGTCTTGGGAAACCTTTTCTTGTGAAGCTCGAGGCGTCCCTGCAGTGTGGTACACCCGATAGCTACTGGCTCTAGTGTAAGTCTCTTTTTCCTCTGAGGTGTGCGCATGCGCGCTTTCCTACGTCTTCCTTTGTCACGGGAAGCTTCTTTTGCACGCTGGTAGAGGTGTGTGCGTGCTATGTTTCTGCGTGGGCGTTCAGGCAAAAGGCTGCCGTCAGTCGATTGCGACTGCTCTGTGTTTGTCCTTCTTCATTGGAAGGAGGAGGAGGATTCTTGACTGTTCACTGAACTAGACAAGGCGGGGGTGATCAACATATCTGTGCTTTCTTGGTTGTGGGATCCTTGTTGTGAGCGTTGTACAGCGCCTCGTCTTGCAATATCTGGCGCTCAAAAGCACTGATGGTTTGATGAAAAGGAAGCATACACTAAAAAAAGGGGGTGCCGTTGGCACCATGCCCCCAACCCACTATCTCTCAAAACCCGGGGGGGGGGGGGGATGGGGGGTGGGGGAGGTCACATACAAGGACCGGGCCGGGCTGCCCCCCCGTGGTTGAGGTGTGCCTAAAGCGGTAGCTTGAGGCATAGCGACTACATTAGGGGAGGGTTGTGGGTCGTCATGGGGACGTCCCTTTTTGTCATTCATGTTCCAACTGTCAACGGTATAGACTGTCCCTTGTTTAACTTTGTGAGTGAGGAATTAGGAGACGTTGTGTATGGGGAAACGGGTACGCTTGTGGAATTCAGACCAACACTCCTGTCTATCTTTGTGAATAGCTGTCTAGCGCTTGCCACCGGCAACAATGAGCATATTTGTCTGAATTGGACTGATTTCATCCCATTTGTGTATCTGGAGATTGCCCCGATCACTGAGGACCTTCAGTAAAACATCAATGGGCTGAATGTTTTTTTGCTGGTTTTTTTGGATGAGGCCATAGCTGAAAATGGCATCAGCTTCATCCTGGGCAATAGCTGCTGCAATTTGCTTCATGCAGTCCAAAGAAAGGGGGGTTAGCACCACTGTGTTTCAAGATGCGGTTGACTGCTGTCAAGCCATTGATGAGAAGGCTTTCAAATTGTTGATGTGTGCCGTCGAGACGTTATTGTCCCTGTTGTTCTTCGTCTGCATTCGACCGGCTGAAAATTTGCTTGCTAAGCCATTCCTCAAATGCATTAGACAACACTTTCCTAGTGGACTGAGCTGGGATTTTGTCATAGAGAAATTTGCGCCATGCTCTGCGGAGGGCGCTGGCAGGGAAACCCCTGGAAATTAATCCTTGTGCGTAGTATATCACTGCTTTCATGAAATCTGCCTGGTTATTGAAGATAGTTAGGGCATGGATCAGCAACCCTTTAAGCATGTACCATTTGGTGTAAGGCGTATGGCATGAGCCATATTCGATGAACCTTTGAGGAATCCACTTCCATCCTACTCCCTTGGGCTGGACAGAAGTCCAAATACCATCAGTGTTGGTAATTATCTTCATACTGAGAAATACAGTCATAGAAGACTTGTTTTGAACTGTGTAAGGGGAGTCGGGGGTGTCTTCATGGGGATCCAAGGGGGGGGTCCCCCCTCCCCCCTCTTCCCATGGTGTACAGCCATTCTACCACTTCCCTGCACAAAGAGTGCAATCGGCCCCAGGGTGTGCGTCACTGGCCGGCGTTTGATGGTTCAGAGAGAAGGGGTGCTCAAAGATCCCCTGAGACGAGTGTCTTGCTAGAATTGTGCCCCGTTGCAGGAGGGGCAAACCAGCCCTGGGGGCGCACCCCATGCACCCCCCCTCCCCCTGCCCCTCGCTGCTTACCTCGTGTGCCAACCCCCCGTATGGAGAAGTGTTGGAGACCGGCGTCAAGGAAAGGCGCACAGCCAGTGACAAACCAAAAGCCTCATCAGCGGTACCATAGGCTCCTTTCAGTCCCCCCCCCCCCCCCCTCCAGGGCGCCCAGCCTATGCCCAGCCACTGTCCCCCTGATGGCAAGTGCCAGGCTCAATGTCATTTGCAACCGACAGTAACCGCCCGCAACTGCTTTGGCAACCTCCTCCAACCGCCTCTGGAACCACCTCTGAGGTCCCTTCCCGTCTAATGCATCCTTGCCCCCCCCCCCCCCCCGGGGCCGTTGCAATGCCCCCCCCCCCCCCCCCAACAAGGAGCAGTAGGAGGGGGGCATGGGGGGTCTGGGACCCAAAAGATTGTGTCGATAAGATTTACGATGGTCACTTTGGTCTCGGGGTGGGGGGTCCAGGGTGCCTCCTGTGGTGTACGGCCATTCGAATACTTCCCTGGAACCCTACTACCAGGCGTGGGTGTTATCGAGCCTCCCCACGGTTTGCTCTAAGGGGGGGGGGAAGCGGTACCAGGACCTTGTGACCTTCAAGGACAAGGTCTGACCTTCCCCACTCCCGTTAAACCAAGCGCTTCCTTCCACGTGCCCCGTGACGAGGCACCGTTCGGGGGACCCCCAAGTAAGGCTACGACGGGGGACTCACAGGACGGCCAAGCCACAGGAGCCGGGTCATCGGTAAATGGGGAACGCCCCTCGGCTGTTGGCAGGCGCACTGCAAACGCAAACCGGCTGCCTCAGCTGCGGGCCGTCCAGTGTGCAACTGTTTGGCAGGCGAAGCCAAACTTTGGGCGGGTGGTGACTGTTTGTGGGTGCACCAACTGAGTGGCCGTTGATGCGGGGGCGATCACTACTGAGAATCGGGCTCCCCGCCTGAGCCAAGTCCAAACGGACGGGATGCAGCCCAGTCTGCGGAAATCCTGTCCTTTTGGTGTTCATTCGTCCATGTGTTTCACTGTGAGACTGGAAAGGGCATGCATCCCCCGGCGCAATGCGTCGGAACTTTCTGAGATTTCCTCCCTGACCGAAGGCCGGAGAGAACCTTTCTCCAGAAAATTGCACTGCCCCTCTCCGAGCCAAAACATGCATCGGACGAAGAGGAGGGAGAAGGAGGTGGGGGTCTTGTGGGGCTGGGGGGTGGAGGCGCCCTTGCTGCACTGTCTCGGCCCCCGGACGATCCTGAGAATCAGACGGAGGACTGTGCCCCCCGCCGCAGTCCGTCCGGCTGGCCTGACGGTGGGTGGCAAAGCAACCGCCGCAGACGCCCGCCGGCGCTAGTGGGCCAGCACCGGCCATCGGCGCACATGCGACCGGTGGTGATCCGCTGACGACCAATCATCGCCGGACGGCAACTGCAGGCCCCAGTGAAGCAGAGATGAAGCAGAGAAAAGAGACGAGCTGCTGTGCCGAACGCCACGGGGCAGACACGGGGATGGGCACCTGATCTTTGATGGCGACCGCAGCGGCCACGGGGACGGTCGTGTCCTGGTCCCCGTGCCACAGCAGCACCGGAATGCGGATGCGGCTGAGGGGCAGCTGCCAGTCACGGGACTCCAGGAAGCCGTCGTGGGCCGCACCTGCGCAGTTGCAGATTGGGATCGCGAGGCATCGGGCCCAGTAAGCATCCCTCACATGGGCCGTATGGTCCACGCAACAAATAAATGCTAACAAAACTATGGTATAATGAATATCATCATCGTCATCATCATCATCATAATCATCATCATCATCATCATCATCATCATCATCATCATCATCATCATCGTCATCATCGTGATCATCATCATCAGCAGCAGCAGCAGCAGCAGCAGCAGCATCCTTCATTTGCTCATTTGTTAATATTATTGTCATTTCTTATTGTAATTATTACAAGACATGGACGCCATGTGAAATCCCCCTGTCCTCCCCCCTCCTCCTCTCATCATCATCATCATCATCATCATCATCATCATCATCATCATCATCATCATCATCATCATCATCATCATCATCATCATCATCATCATCATCATCGTCATCATCGTCATCATCGTCATCATCATCAATGTGAACTAATATGATGTTAATTATTAATATCATCATCAATATCATTATTGTTATTATCATCATAAACTTGGGAATTGCTTAACATTATTACAGCACTAAGACGACAGTAAGACAACACTGGCAGAAAGGCAGCGGGGCAAATTTGGCTTCCTTCGCTGGCAATGTTCACGATCCAGAGGCTTTTTCTCTTGGGATGGCTCTGCACGCTACACAGTAAGTGCCCCTCTCAGCAGAGGGTCTCACCCGCAGCCAACCCGAGCCGCCAGCAGCACCCGACAACACGCAGGGCCCAACAGCGACAACAGCAGCAGCACACAGCAGCTGACAAGAGCAGCAAACAACAGTGGGCATCCGCAGCCAACAGCAGCCAAGACGTGGCCGTCTCGGAGGGGGCGGCTGCCACAGGACTCCCCATCGGGTCACTGAGGTGGGGCTGGGCCCGGGGGATACCCAATCCCCTGAGTGCCCGTTGCCCAGTTGGGCTGATTGGGAGGCCCCCGCACCCATGCCTTGTTGCACCGCCGTCTCCGTCCCCCTCCCCCCCTCCCGCAGGCCTACCCCCCCCCCCCTTTGTATAAGCTACGCCCTTGTCCAAGCTACAGTAGGTGTAGGGACCGTATTAATTTGGTACCTAATTTGATTCAATACAAATGTAGTGCAGCCACATCAGACATGGGTTTGGTGACACATTCGCCAGTTACATAGGGTCATGGACACATTTGTTGCGAGTGTTTGCCCACTTGAACCCACAGAGCTCTGATTTTGGGGATACTTATGCATTATCTTCCCCCTTTTTGGTGGTGGCGTGTGTGCCGGTAGTTGTATGTGTCGCGCGTAAGCTACGCCCGTGTCCAAGCTACAGTAGGCGTAGGGACCGTATTAATTTGCTACTTTTGCGTAGCTAGGACAAGGAGGGGGGGGGGTACCCCCGGGCAGAAGGCGAAGGGGGCAGAGGGGCGGACCTGGCAGGCCTTGCTTGATGGCGTGGTCCAGGTCCGCGAGCGCCGTCGCCCTGCGGTCCGGGTTGCCCATGCTCATGTATGTGGCCCGGAGGTCCCGCTCGGTGGCCGCGGAGCGCTCCAGCGCCACGTCCATCGCCACCGGCGACTCTTGTCCGAACACTGAACGGCGAGCGGGTCCGGGGGGCCATGCCGCGGGATATGACGGGGGGAAAGGGCCGGGGCTGACCAGTGACGGGGCGGTGAATGGGGGGCAGAGTGTTCCTTCAGGGGGGATCAATGGTCGGTTCCGATAGACTGAATGTCCCCGCCATAGACAATTCCAGCCATTAGTCCAGCAGTACTGCGAAGTCCAATCAATGCACGTGTCCCCTTTTTGGTTGGGGTGCTCCACTATGTAAAGTACAGTGAGGCGTTTTTTGCGGTTAGCTCTGCGGGTCACTTGAGTGCTTGTCCTTTCTGCCGACTCAAGAACAACCAGGATCAATATAAAGCCTCCGTCCATTAGGTGTGGACTGCATTCATTGTACTACTTGCAAACTGACTGGGCTGCATAGCATGGCACTCATTCGGCCTGTCCCCTTCAGTTGCTGTTTAGTTTCAAACAGAGCAGGGAGAAACATACAATAGGAGGTGAGGAGGGTGTGAGGGTTCCTTCGGGGGGGAGGGGGGGGGGGGCTGTGGGGGGGACCCCCCCCCGGAGACCCTGAGTTGTTGGGGGTGCCAAACAAATTTTTTGGGCCTAAATTGACTTGCGCCGAAGGCGCCCAAATTTTTTTTGATTGGCCGAAGACCCGGAGAAAAATTTGCCCAATTACTTAAGAGGGTGGGTGTCAGGACCCCCCCCCCCCCCCGCCGCGGGAGATGCTGAGTTGTTCAGCAAAACTCGGGGGGGGGGGGGGGCGCCATCGTGCTGCTGCCCGGGGGTCCTGTGAGCCTCAAGATGGGCACATCCAAATCTAACCCCCCAAGCCGGGGCCCAGGCACCAGTACAATGCCCCGGAGGACGGTCGCTCGCGCGAGGGCCCGCCCACGCAGCCGGGGGGCGTGAAAGGAACCCGGCCATTGCGGCGCCACGGTGGAGCCAATGTACGAGGTCCCCCCCCCCCTCCCCCTCTTAGGCCTGACGGTCAGTACTGCCAAGCCGCTTCTGTCCAGCCCCAACGGCCCGGCAACCGATTTGTACCCGCCGCCGGACGCGGCGTCCCAACCGCTGTTCCAACCGCCGTTCACCGCCTTTGCAACCGCTCTTGAAACCCCCTCCGGACCCGTTTCCCCTCAGGCGGGAGGGCACACTTTTCCTGCGGGTGGCGCCGTCCATCAGCCAGTACGGGCCATCGGAGGCAATGAGCCCGCAACACACCAAACGGTCGGCGGTGAACAGCGTGCCCTCGTGGGCCGCGCAGGCGAGGGCGTTGACCCCTCCGGACGAGAAGCCCAGCACCGCAAAGCGGGTGAGGTCCAGGGCATCCGCGAGATCCTTCACGTCATGGGCCCAGGACGTGTACGTGCGGGCCTACGAACAAGGAAGGCTTGGGGCAGGGGACTGCCTGAGGGGACGGCAGGGGATGCGTCGGCAAGCGGTTGGTGGCAAGCGGTACAGCGGCGGAAGGCGGTATTGGCGGTTAGAAATGCAGTTGGCAGGCGTTGGGACGCAGAGGTTGGTTGTAGTGGGAGGGGGAGCTTCAAGCAGGGTACATGGGGAGGTGAGGTCGGGATATGCCAGTGGCCCCGATTCGGGAGGAAAAAAAAAGACCCAGACAAATAGGCTGGCTGATGACCTTGACATGGATAGAATAGCCAGAAAACCTTTTGGGGGGCTTGGAGGGTCCGAAACTGCTGGCTACTAACCGAATTAGAGGGAAAAAATGGGTCATTTTCAGGGGGTCGCTGGGCGGAGACGCAAGCAGAAGCAGAAAGCGCAAATGAAAACCCCCATCCCCCCCCCCCCCCACAATGAGGGTACGTTTGCCCGGCGCACGCCTGGCACGCCCGGCATCTGAATCCATGTTCCGGCCATCTATCCCAACGCTTTATCCCCAAAGAGCCCTCGAGCCCAGGCTACCCAACCCCTGCCGTCCCGGGGGCCCATGCGTGGGCGGAATGGCTACATCACCCCTGCCTTCTCGGGGGTCCCCAACACGGGGACAAGAAATGGCGAAAAAGGGGGACAAAATAGGGGACAACGTTGTCCAGCGCGCTCACGTACTCTCATTTACTCCATTCACCCTCCCTGGAGGTCCCCCCCTGGAGCTCAGTTCCAGACCCCCACCCGTGGTGTGCGCAGGGGGTCTGGAGGGGTTGGTGGGTAGGAGGGGGTGGAAAGTGAAAAATGTAACTCGCGTCAAGTGGTGTAATTTTTTTTTGCGGTGAGTGATAAAAAATAATGGAATTATTTTTTTTTGCGGTAAATGCGTGTAGTTTGGGGGGTAAGCTGTGCCGTGCCATGTAAATTATTGAAAAAAAATTGAAAAATTGAAAGAAATGCGAGTACAGGTTTACACGACTTACTGAAAAAAAATTAGATGACGTGACGATTTTGTCAAACGCATTTACCGCAAAAAAAAATCACACACATTACAACATACACTGGCTGAGAATCCCCCTGCAGAGGTTGTTCCATCAACACCACGCACCCCTACAGCGGAGGCAAAACGCCACATGTACCCCCTTTTTGGGCCTGTGGAAGTGCCATACCTCACAAGCCAATTTGGTGGCTTAAACCCCCCGCAAACCCCTTCCATGTCCCACAGAAGATACGGCAAAAGAGGTCCCCGCGGAGCCCGCAGAGGGGCAGGCGGCAACGATGCCAGGGGCCCTCGTGACCCCCGGCAGCGGAATGGGAACAGGGCGGTGAGGGGCAGTAACAAGAGCTCACCCTGCCTTTCACGGCCTCCTCTCAAACGGCACCAAACGGCATTGGGCACCCAAATAATATGGTCCCTTGGGGTAGCGGGGCCCGGCCATAAATCCGGGCGTCACCCTCCCGGATCGCTCGGCACCCTCCCGGATCGCTCAGCACCCTCCCGCATCACTCGGCACCCTCCCGCATCGCCCGGCACCCTCCCGCATCGCCCGGCACCCTCCCGGATCGCACGGCACCCTCCCGGATCGCTCGGCACCCTCCCGCATCGCTCGGCACCCTCCCGGATCGCTCGGCACCCTCCCGCATCGCACGGCACCCTCCCGGATCGCTCGGGCATCCCCAGAACCGTACGACAGGGCTCAACGTGGAGGGGCCGCGACACACACACCGTTCAGGCTGGTCCGCAGGGCGCCGTCACAGACTGTTCGTGCAGTTCAGCAACGCGCCCCCCGGCGAGCGGGCTCCTGGTCCACTTCAGGGCCTTGGGGCTCCGGTTTGGGTCGGCACCCATGCACTGCAGCATGCCCCCCTCGGTCATTCCGGCATGCAATCGTGTCTTGTACGTAGCCCCCCCCCCCTTTGCAATCTCCCCCCTTTTGTCAGGCGTGTGCTAGGCTTTCTTGTGCGGCATGATCCGCGACTGGTGGTGTGGCCGGGGCACAGATACTCAGTACATCTGCCACTCAGGTCGCGTCGAATGGCACGGCGGGGAGACTACCAGGTTCATGTGTGTGGTCCCTCCAGATGTGCTCTATTGGACTCTCCAGGGGCAATCCCCACGGTTGTCATCTGCACGTGTGCCACGGAACTTCGGCAACCATGGCAATATGTGCATCTTGGTGCGTCGTGGAGTGTCGCCGCAGACTATAGATACACTACGCCTCCATCAGTTGCAGAGTGAAACAGCCTTCTCCGTGCTACCGTATGTCAGGGAGGTAGGGATTAGTGGTGGAGCTGTGGGCGTGCAGACGGAGTCAGCCTGTGGATCTGCAACGTCGCTCTGCTAGCGAATCCTGGACATCACCCAGGCCAGCACCAGCACCAGACCAGACCCTTTTGTCAAGCCGGTTCCCCCCCACCGGGGGGGGGGGGGGTGGGCGGTCATGAAGTGACGAATGGGGGGGGGGATCACACCACAAGACTGGACCACAGTATCACAGTGTAAATCAGCTTCGGCGCCTTATAAAAATTCTATTGCCTTCGGCAGTGCACCTCGAAGAGAGGCTGTCAGTCAGTTGGACAGGCCAGCAGTCAGTCAGACAGAAACACACACTTTGGGTTTTTTGTCAGTGGCAGACACGGGTGCAAGCAGTGGGGAGAACAACCACTCTCGTAATTGGCAGTGGCCGAATGGTAATGCAGTCAGCCGCAGACTGCTGGTCGGCGGTTCGAACCCTGGTGCGGCCAATACGGCAATGGCGCCGCCACCGGCGTCAACCCAGTGGGATTCGAAACGCCGACCCAAAATTCTGCAGTTGGGTGCGCTACCATTCGACCGCAGGTGGATGTGACACCACTGTGTCTCCCATTGCTTGCAGCCTTGTCAGCAAAAACTTTTGACCCCCGCTACCCACCCCCCCCCACCCCCTCAAAAAAGTGTTATCCAGTTTTAGGGGACAGAGGCCTCAGAATAAAAAAATCCATTGGGGGATGGTCTTATTGGGCAAAACAATGATTTTACAAGGGGTTGTGGACATCCAATATCATGCCTTGGGGTATGCTGCGCAAATGACCCCAAAAAAGGGGGGTACATGACGCCCGCGCCTGCGCTTGATCTAACAACCTCTCTTCGAGGTGATTTTCTTTGGCGCCCTCGGCGCCTAGTATTTTCTATGCTTTTTGGGCCAAGTGACGGTTCCCCCCAATTGGGGGGGGGGGGTGGATTGCAAGGGGGTGGGGGCAAGAATTCTGAATGCAGGAGGCCAACACTATTGTGTATGTGTGTACACAGCAACCGTTTTCGACGAGCACTCCTGGGGCTTCTCCTCAGGGGTCATGGGCTCTGAGCAATGCCCGAGCGCCACTAGGGCCGCAGACAGCCCCAAACCAAGACGCCGAAGCCGAAGCCGGAGTTAAAGCCCAGGGTGCACTGGCATGGGGGTCTCGGAGTCCAATTGGGCAATTCTGAGGGATGGAAACTACAAAAAATGGGGGGTTGCGGGTCGTCTAGGCACCCTCAAAATCCCATTTTGGGCCACGTAGCCCAAGATACGGCCTGGCCTTGGTCGTGTGCGGTGTGCGGCCCCTCTGCGTAGATTCTGGGGCGTTTGGGGGCTTGGACAAGGCGTGAATTCAGCGAGGAGAGCCGCAGGCGGGCCCCAGCAGCCTCCGGTGCCACGGGGCGGCGCACACGCAGGCCTATGCGCTCGCCAGCGCTAGACGACGTCTGCTCGCCAAAGGATAGGAATTATGAGGAATTATGGGGAATTATGGGTAATTATGGGGAATTATAGGGAATTATGGGGAATTATGGGGAATTATGGGGAAATTTTGGGGAATTATGGGGAATTATGGGGAATGATGGGGTTCTATGGGGAATTACGGGGTTCTATGGGGAATTATGGGGTTCTATGGGGAATTATGGGGAAATATGGGGAATTGTGGGGAATTATGGGGTTCTATGGGGAATTATGGGGAATTATGGGGTTGTATGGGGTTGTATGGGGTTGTATGGGGAATTTTCATGATGCGTGTGCAACACAAGTCCGGAAGACATTCATTCACATGGCCTCATGTCAAACGCCCATAGGCGGCGGAACAACACCGTTCATCACGAAACTTAAGCGTCCCAAATGATGCGCATCTTTCAAGGAGTGTTGCTTGTCCGTGCGGGTCAGTTTGTAAAAGCTATTGCACCGCTCAACGTCGGCGGCAGTGTGCGGGATGGATAACGTGCGATAACTCCCCATAATTCCCCATAATTCCCCATAATTCCCCATAATTCTTCAAATTTCCCCATAATTCCCCATGGATGAAGCAAAATTGTCCCATTATTCCCAATAATTGCCCATGGTTGAACCATAATTCCCCATAATTCCCCATAATTCTTCAAATTTCCCCATAACTCCCCATGGATGGGGCAAAATTGTCCCATAATTCCCAATAATTGCCCATGGTTGAACCATAATTCCCCATAATTCCCCATAATTCCCCATAATTCCACCCAACGGTCCCTACGCACCATTGGCCGAGAACCAGTCCCACACTACCCCTTTAGGAATTATGGGAAATTTGCTCGCCAAAGCCAAAGCAAGTCCACTCGCCAAGCTCGCCAAGGTTTTGGCGCACGCATAGCCCTGCACACGTACCTCGTGATAGCTCGAGTCCCCGTAGCCGGGCCTGTCCACGGCCAACAAGCGGATGCCGGCCTGGGCCGTCACGGCCTGTGTGGAGTCCCAGCACGGCTCGAAGAGCTGACTGTTGAGGTTGCCGTGGGTGAAGATGACGGGGAACCCGCCGTGAAGGCCATACTCGCGGAAGGCCAGATACCGGCCGTCGCGGAGGAGGATGCGGCCGTTGCGGTTGAGCGTCATCGCGCCCGCGTGCGGACCGTTGCGCGCCGGAGTGCCGCTGTTCGCGAGGGACGCGCGCGCGCACTGAGGCGGTGTCGGAGGACACCGGTCGGGTCAACAGATGGACGGGCAGGCCAGTCCCTCTGAGCAAGATCACGGATTCAGCGGACAGGCCCCCCTGGCCGGACCCCACCCCCACCCAAAACGGACTCCATTGACCGGACCGCCTTTAAAGGGCCTTCGAGTGGCATGGGGTGACCGCAGCCCCTGAACTTTAGGACAACGGAATGTCCAGAACGAGCAAATTGAGTGCAGATGCGAAACCATTTGTGTTGCCGCAGCCGGACCAATGCCAGCACGCACCGCCGTTTGCCGCCGCCGCCCACAGCCCCCCGTCGTTCCCAATGCAGTTGCCATCGCTGACTGCTTTTGTACAGCCAGGCCAGCACCACCACCACGGGCACCAGCACCACCACCACCACCACCACCACCACCATCCCCACAACGGCCCCCACCACTACAGCCACCACCACCACCACCACCACCACCATCACCACCACCACCACCACCACCACCACAATCATCAAGGTTGGTTGCAGTCAGACGCGTCCGTGCAGGAGCGGCCTAATGTTGCATATGGCTATATGCATCAACCTGTGGTGCCCTCCCAAATTTGTGCACTTTTTTGGGGGGGCCAAAAACAGCCACTCCCCCCAAACGGCCCTGGCCCCATTCAAAACGGCCAAGTGGGTGGAAATGGTTGGTACACTTCACGTGTGACTTGACTTTTTCGTGTCAAAGAGCCCTTCGGTGCCCTCTAACTCCACCATATGCCCAAAAAAAACTCCCCAAAGGCCCCAAAAGCCCCAGATTGGCCGTAGACAGCCCCAAACCAAGAAGCCAAAGCCAAAGCCGAAGCCACGAAGTGCACTGGCATTGGGGTCTAGGAGTCCGTTTGGACAAATCTGAGGGGTGGAAACTACAAAAAGTGGGGGGGTTGCGGGTTGTCTAGGTACCCTCGAAATCCCATTTTCGGTCACGTAGCCCAAGAAACGGCCTGCCCTTGGTCGTGTGCTGTCTGTGGCCAATCTGTGTAGATTCTCGGGCGTCTGGAGGCCTTTTGGGGGTGTTTCTTGGACATGTTTGGTGGAGTTAGAGGGCACCAAAAGGTCTTTGATACTCTAGTATGGCTAGAGTAGAGTACACCATGAAGCGTCGAGAAGGAGTAATGGCGAAAACAGAATGGAGACGTGCTTGCTTGCTTGCTGGTTGTTAGCGAGATTCAAGGGGAGAGAGGTGTAGTAATGTTCAATTCTTCTTGCCTTCTTTGCGCAATGCCCTCTTTGTGTCTATTTGGTACTTAGAAATTCCAGATTTCAACTCTATATTGCAACCAGGTACCTTGAATTACATCTCGCATATGGTGATTCATTTGTAAAAGTAGTACACCGGCTGGCTCTTCCACCTTAATATGGGAGGGTGAAGGCTTATGCATCTCCCTGGAACCAAGATGCAAACCACAGCCACATGTGAGCTGCCTCTGATAGTTTGGTGGTCCCACTGCTATTGGCACTAAATAAGTTGGTTGTCAAAAAATTAGTGCCAAATTAGTGTCTTAGCCTAGCTTAGACAAGCGGCTAGCTTGAGCCCGCTCAAGAGCACCCCATGCTCGTGTGATTATTGGGGCAGGTTTGATGGTGGGGCCTTGTGGGAATTGGAGAGACATTTCTGTGAGGCGGACATGGTCATCAACATTTGGTGCAAGGCTGCCTTTATGTGCGTTCAAACGAGCAGTCAGACAATACCGATCTCGCTGTTGAACTCACCAGGCGTACACCATGTTGAAATATGGCAGAAAAGCAACCTTTGGAGGCAAATTCCTCACATGATTGATGTGACAGACTTCAACGAAAACCGGGCGACACATATTGTACCCCCCCCCCCCTTGTAATAGCTACGCAAAAGTCCCAAATTAATACAGTCCCTACGCCTCCTGTAGCTTCGACAAGGCCGTAGCCGCCCATGTTCAAAAAGAGAAGATTGCATGGTGAGCTGGTGGAAGAAAGGGGAATGTAATGCCCAAATATCCCCAAAATCAGAGCTCTGGGCTCAAGTGGGCAAACGCTCACAACAAATGTGTTCATGACCCTATGTAACTGGCAAATTTGTCACCAAACCCATGTCTGATGTGGCTGCACTACATTTGTACTAAATCAAATTAGGTACCAAATTAATGTGGTCCCTATGCCCGCTGTGGCTTGGACAAGGGCGCAGCTTTTACAAAGGGGGGGGGGGGGTTAGGTCGCTGACCAATGTTGACCACATAGACGGCCTGCAACCCTTGTACTAGTTTTGGGGGGCCTCTTGGCCACCTGCCCCCCCCTGAACTTCTGTTGGGACCCTTGAGGATGGCTGCAAGTTTGGGCACTGTTGTTGGTAGGGATCTTGCAACAATGGGTAATGGGACCAACATTCGATGCTGACCCACAAAAACGCGCTTTCCTTGCCCCACTGGTGACAGCTACAAGCTCTCGATCAACGGAACCAACACCACACAAAAAGTGACACCGTGAGGCACATCAAATTGTATGTCCCGAACAACACCATCCCATTCCGTGGTTCTCTTGGACAACACACCACTTCCCAGGCATGTCCGACGGATTGGGATCCAACCGAATGCTGACAGTTGGCGTGCAACTTGCTTTCGTCGGTAAGCACGCACACTCCATTGATTGCATTGTGTAGTGGCTCCACAACGTACGATTCCCCGCATGAAGGGCCTGGTTGTGTGCTGTGCCTGGAGTGTGTGATGTGCAGCGCTATGCGGTGCTTGCAGTGTGAGATGCGTGTGATGTGCTATAAGTGTGCGCGCGCACACGTGTGTGCGCGCCCGTGCAAGCGCAATTAGTTGTAGAGCGACGCCTGGGTTTGACCCTTGAGGGTGCTGAAACGCACCACGCGCACCGCGCACGTCAGAGGATGCAACACTTTAGTGCAATGTACACCCTTTCGGAAGGTTGGCAGGGATGCGGAGAAAATGCATTGAAATGGGAAACTTTTGTGCATGCATCATCACCACTTCCCCCCAGATAATGCCCCCAAAGCGTGTTTTACCCATGCACACCAATAGCATCACCCAACCATTGCATACAGTGCACACTGGCCACGTTTCAGCAACTTTTAGGTGAGCGTATATTGTGTGTGCTGGGCTGACGCCGCAAGCACCCTCCTTGCCCCTGCCCTGTCGGCTAGCCCCAGGAGGCGCGACGCGACAGATGGACCGACGGAGAAACTCTAAGTGCTTCGTCGGACGCCCCTACCATGTTGCCGCCCCTCTTGGTTGGCGGTTGGCGGTTGGTGGGGACTGTCCTTAAGGGCTGTCCTTAGCACAAAAAACATTTGGCTTCTTAAGGACAGCCCTGGTCGGCGAAGGTCTAGAGTCTCCAAGTGCCCAGCAATGCTGGCGTAGTGGAGGCTGTTGGCTGTGGTGGGTTCCCGCGCACCAAATCCGTCTGCGGCGCAGCAACCGCTAGCCCCCGGGATCGGGAGGGAACAAACGCGCCACTACTTTGGACATGCTTCCCGAGATCAGGACCCATTGCTTCGGCTCGCTTCACTTAGCGCGGGGGCCAGCCCCTGCATCCCCCCTTTAATGGCAAGACTCCTATGGTGGCCATAGACCGCCTTCTGTGTGCACCACTTTGTGTGTGGGCCACGCCCCCCGACAAGGGGGGCCGACGGATCAGACCACACATTCGGCCGAATGTACGGCCGTACTTTCGGTGGGCTGGTCGGCGGCCCGAATGTACGCCAAAACCATGTACGGTTTATTCCATCGGGCCCTCAGCCTCAGCCTCAGCCTCAGCCTCAGCCTCAGCCTCAGCCTCAGCCTCAGCCTCACCCTCAGCCTCAGCCTCACACAACATGCAGCAAACATCAGGGCGCTCGTTTGTGAACGATTGGGCTTGAATGCACATTGGAACGCTGGTCAGCACCCTGTTCAGTAGGCCTTGCCCCTGCACCGCACACGCATCCACCAGCAGCAAAGCGCCCACACAGCGATCCCAAAAGCTCCCCTTTGTATCGGAACGAAGAAGAGCGGGGGAACGCCCCGTGAGGTATGGGGCAAGGCCCACGCCAGCGGCAGGAGGCCTTGGAGTACCGCACACGGGGATGCCGCCCGCCGGTGGTGGTGCTGGGGTGCGTTCCCGCAGGCGCAACGGCTCTGGGCAGGATCCCGGCTTGGCTTTAGGGGGTGACCGCTGTTTGGGCCCTCCGCCCCCGATATCACTGGGGGCAGGGGACCAGACCGCTCACTCATGCTCATCCCACTGCCCCAATGCAATGAACAGAAAGGGAAGCCAAAGAACAGCGGAAGGAGCAAAGCACTGGGGCGTCTTTCATCCCGGCCCCGCCCCCCCCCCCCCGCCCCCATGACCCCCCAGCAGGGCGCCTTTTGACGGGGGGGGGGGGGAAGGGGGTCTGGGACCCAAAAGTTTATGTACTAAAAAGATTTTCCTGATTGTAATTTCCTTTTCCCCACAACGATGGTCCCTTTGGTGTGGGGAGGGGGGGGGGCAGGGGGTTGTGGCGGAGCCCCCCCCCCCCCGTTGGTTTGGAATCATTCTAAAGACGCCCTGCCCCCCCCGACGCACACCAGCGGTGAACATCGAGGAACAACCAACTCGGGCGCCAGCGGCGCCTGGACAAGTCCCGGGGCCTCTCTTCACCCGGGCACCATCTTCTTTCTCCCATCCCCCCCCCCCCTCTTCGTGGTGAATGGTACAAGGGGATGGTATTCCCCAGATTTGTGTACCCCCCCCCCCCTCTCCCTCTGTAATAGCTACGCAAAAGTCCGACAAAGCCGTAGACGCCCGAGTTCAACAAGAGAAGATTGCACCGTGAGCTGGTGCAAGAAAGGGGAATATACTGCACAAATATCCCCAAAATCAGAGCTCTGTGGGTTCAAGTGGGCAAACACACACAACAGATGTGTCCATGACCCTATGCAACTGGCGAATGTGTCACCAAACCCATGTCTTGTGTGGCCGCACTACATTTCGTACCGCATCAAATTAGGTACCCAATTAATACGGACCCTACGCCCGCTGTGGCTTGGACAAGGGCGTAGCTTATACAAAGGGGGGGGGGTATGTTAGAAACGCTCAGAACTGACCAGGGAATTCAAAACTGCCCCCCAATGTCCGAAACTCCGACCGCCCGACCGTCCGACCGTCCCCACCCACCCCATGCCCCCGCTGCAGGGACCTGGGGTCCAGAACCCCCCCCCCCGCTTCCCCCGTGGGGCAAAGCAACCGCTGCAAAAAAAAACCAACAGAACTGTTTGCAGCCTCTTTGGACCGGGCCAATCAATGTGCCTTGGGGCCTGGAGTAGCTTCGGGGCCAAGCAGGCGAAGCAGCCGAAGAGGGGGGGGGGGTCTGGGACCCAAATGTCTGTGTACCAAAAGGCTCGACAGGATTGTCCCGGTTGCAACTTTCGTGTTGTTTCCCGCGCTGGTCCCTTTGGTCCGTTCGAACACTTCCCGGGGGGGCGTCGCATGCGCAACACCCGGAGGGCGCCCCGCCAAGTCCCCAAGGGGAAGGCCCGACCAGATGAACCCCCCCCCACCCCCTGGGCATGGCACGGGGGGCGGCGGAGGACGGACATGCCACTCCGCGGCCCGGCAGGGAATCGGGGCGTCGTTAGGAACCGGCCCTGGGCGGTGCGCCACCCGGTAATACCCGCCCCACCCGGTAATACCCGCCCCACTCGGTAATACCCGCCCCACTCGGTAATACCCGCCCCACTCGGTAATACCCGCCCCACTCGCACCCGCAACTCTCGGTAGGACCCTGCTGCATCCGGTGCATGGCCCCGTAGGGACCAGCCCCGCTCGGCTGTGGCTGGCTGGGCAGACCCCAGTGGCAAGTCTGGGACAACACGATGTTGTGCGCACGCGGTTTGCGGTGTTTTGGGGCCCCGTACGGATCGGATCGCGGTCCACACGCGGCTCACGTCGTCGATTGCAGCGGAGCACATCGGGACTCCCCCGCGCCCCTCGCACACCGGGAGTGGGGACAGGCCGCTGCTCAGTGACCCCCCCCCCCCCCCCCGGAGGGGGTTGTCTGGGGCCCTGGCCAGCCCCGACCGTCCCCCCCCCCCCACGCCCCCATCCTCCGGCCAAGCCCTCGGTCTGCTCTCCGCACCGGCTGAGGCAGGGCGGCCCGGCACCCCCGGAGAGGGCGCTGCAGCGGGGGCCAGGAGCGCCCCGCAGGCCAAGCGGGCGTGGCCCTGCGCCGCCGCAGACCTGCAGCCAGGGCTCCTTTTAAGAGGGGGGGTGGGGGGGGCGGGGGTGGGAGGCGCGGAAGGCGCCAGAGAACAATTTTGATCGGTCGAAGGCCCCGGAGGAGAATTGGCCCCATCTCCAAAAGGGGGGGGTATGGGACCCCCTCCCCAAAAGTGGTGCTGAGTTGTTGAAAGGGGCCCTGCCTGCGGCGTCCGAGGGCACGTGCCAGGGCGGTCCGCCGAGGGTCTGGGGGTGCGCATCTCACACGGCACGGCACGCCCGACATGCAGAGCCACCGTGCCCCCCCCCCCCCCCCCGCCCCTCCCTCGGGCGCCCTGTGCGCCTTAAGATCGGCCACCAAATGCAAATCCAACGCCCCCCCCCCCCTACACCCCCCCTACACCCCCCAACAGCGCAAGTCCGCCCCCCCCCCCCCCTACACCCCCCAACAGCGCAAATCCGGCCTCCCCCGCCCCCGCCCCCCCCCCCCCGCCCCCGCCCCCCCACGCCTACTCAAACTGCTTCCAGACGCCGTACTTCTGCAGCCACGGCTTCTTGAACTGCGTCTTGTAGCCCGTCGCGTGCACGTGCCACAAGGCCCCGGGGGTGCGCGCGCGCGGGCCCCACTCCGCCTCGCCCCCCTTGCCCCCGCCGCTGTCCAAAGGGGCGCACCAGCTGTCCAGCGCCCGGCCCGCCCCGTCCCGGCGGTTGGCGGCGATGTTGAAGAACTCCTGGTCGTTGCCCCCGGGCCACATCACCATCGCCATCGTGGCGTTCAGGACGGCGGCGGTGCGGGGCCCGGCCCGCAGGAACATCATCCCCGTGTTCCGCACGGGGGGGGCCTCCCGCCCGTGGCACGCCCCCTCCCACGAGTGGTTCAGCGGCAGGAACCGGAACGGGTCCCGCAGGAGCGCGGCGTCGCTGTCCTCGAAGAAGAGGCTCGCCCCGGCCTCCACCAGCAGCAGCAGCGCCTGCATCTTGCAGCCGACGATCTGGATCCACTTCCCCGACATCTGCCGCTGCTGCCGCTCCCAGAACGCGTCGTCGTTGGGGTCGTACCTGTGGGCCCGACGGTCGCTGGCGGCCGCACACCCCCGCAGACCCACCACTACCACCCTTCAAGGGAGCCCGGGTGGGAGGGGGATCGATGGTCGGTACTGACTGCCTGAATGTCCCTGCCATAGACAATTTCAGCCCTTAGTTCTGCAGTGATCAGTATCACAATTGCTCGTGTCCGGGTGGGAGGGGGAATGGAGGGGGGGGGGGCAGCGGAACATTGCCGGTCGTTGTGCAAAAGTCGGGGGGGGGGGTTGGCGCGTGTGCCGGGGGGCGTGCAGGGGCTCCGCAGAACACTTCGATGCGTGGTGCTCCCCCCCTCGCACAGCCCCCCGACGGAGGGAAGGGGGGGGGGTCTTGTGGCTGTGCTGTTGTGCGGTGCTGGTGCCTGTTCCGCAAAGAGACGCCAGCGGTTGGAGTTACGCAGTGTGGCGGCGGTGGAGCCCCAAGTGTAGGGCATAGGGCAGGCCGTGGCGCGGCTGGCCTGGTCTGAGCGGGCATGTCCCTGCGGACGCACTGCAGGCACCCAGTCTATCCCGCTGCTGCTTCACATGGACCTTCGGCGAACGGCGCCTGGGACCCGACATTTCGGTTCGTGATCAGCCTTGACCTCTTTTCTTGGCGGTGCAATGCTGTTGCTTGGGCAATGTCCCTGAGCGCAATCACCACTTGACACACCCACGTGCCACCGCACGGGGGCAGGGGGGGGCATCAATGGTCAGGTTGCAGTGTCCGCATTAGGCTCCAGCTGCGCCAGCCCCACGGCTTTCATCGCCTTCTGTCCATCGTGACGCCTCCAGCGCATTGAGTTCCATTGGTGTGGCTCAGTGTGCCCCCTCCGTGAATGGTTGGGGTTGCGACCTTCAGGACTCTGGCGTACATCCGGGTCAGAGGTCACTCCATCACCGGGTGCTAATTTAGCCGGCTCCCATTTGGCCCTCCTGGCCCCCGCTGGTATTTGGTCCTTAGGTTGAACAACCACCGGGAGGGGGGGGGGCTGGGTGCCCCCCAATTTCTTGGCCATAATACAATGGATACAGAGCTCTGATATACCCCCGGGACACAGGCATACGGTGACAGCCACCATCAGGTCCAAATGTTGCAAATTTGGTGGGAGTGGGGCCATAAAGCAACGGATACAGAGCTCTCATATACCCCCATCACACAGGCATATGGTCATCGCCACAAACCTCAGTTCATTGTTTGACTTGCTGCACTGCAGCACACCTCAGACGAGGGCCGAATGTTGCCTTGAGTTCGCCGTGGGTAGCGGCTATGGAATGTTTCCTGGCCTGTCTAGGTCAGCTACCCCCCCTCCCATTGTACCAGTCAGGCGTGCCATGCAGGGATCACCTCCCATTTCCCAGCACCAAAAGGTAAAGCAACGGCTCCATGGCAGGCCGACCGGGGCTCGAACGATTTCTTGGGCGCGGGGGCGCAAGCAGGTCTCAAAGAGCTCTACACATGCACGTCCTGGTATGCATATGCAGCAATGTTCGGCAGTTCCACAAGATCATTGGTGTGTGAGGGGGCCGGAGGTTGAACAACCACCGGGAGGGGGGGGGGCTGGGTGCCCCCCAATTTCTTGGCCATAAAGCAACGGATACAGAGCTCTCATATACCCCCGTGTCGCAGGCATATGGTCATCGCCACAAACCTCAGTTCATTGTTTGACTTGCTGCACTGCAGCACACCTCAGACGAGGGCCGAATGTTGCCTTGAGTCCGCCGTGGGTAGCGGCTATGGAATGTTTCCTGGCCTGTCTAGGTCAGCTACCCCCCCTCCCATTGTACCAGTCAGGCGTGCCATGCAGGGATCACCTCCCATTTCCCAGCACCAAAAGGTAAAGCAACGGCTCCATGGCAGGCCGACCGGGGCTCGAACGATTTCTTGGGCGCGGGGGCGCAAGCAGGTCTCAAAGAGCTCCACACATGCACGTCCTGGTATGCATATGCAGCAATGTTCGGCAGTTCCACAAGATCATTGGTGTGTGAGGGGGCCGGAGGTTGAACAACCACCGGGAGGGGGGGGGGCTGGGTGCCCCCCAATTTCTTGGCCATAAAGCAACGGATACAGAGCTCTCATATACCCCCGTGTCGCAGGCATATGGTCATCGCCACAAACCTCAGTTCATTGTTTGACTTGCTGCACTGCAGCACACCTCAGACGAGGGCCGAATGTTTCCTTGAATTCGCCGTGGGTAGCGGCTATGGAATGTTTCCTGGCCTGTCTAGGTCAGCTACCCCCCCTCCCATTGTACCAGTCAGGCGTGCCATGCAGGGATCACCTCCCATTTCCCAGCACCAAAAGGTAAAGCAACGGCTCCATGGCAGGCCGACCGGGGCTCGAACGATTTCTTGGGCGCGGGGGCGCAAGCAGGTCTCAAAGAGCTCCACACATGCACGTCCTGGTATGCATATGCAGCAATGTTCGGCAGTTCCACAAGATCATTGGTGTGTGAGGGGGCCGGAGGTTGAACAACCACCGGGAGGGGGGGGGGCTGGGTGCCCCCCAATTTCTTGGCCATAAAGCAACGGATACAGAGCTCTCATATACCCCCGTGTCGCAGGCATATGGTCATCGCCACAAACCTCAGTTCATGGTTTGACTTGCTGCACTGCAGCACACCTCAGACGAGGGCCGAATGTTGCCTTGAGTTCGCCGTGGGTAGCGGCTATGGAATGTTTCCTGGCCTGTCTAGGTCAGCTACCCCCCCTCCCATTGTACCAGTCAGGCGTGCCATGCAGGGATCACCTCCCATTTCCCAGCACCAAAAGGTAAAGCAACGGCTCCATGGCAGGCCGACCGGGGCTCGAACGATTTCTTGGGCGCGGGGGCACAAGCAGGTCTCAAAGAGCTCTACACATGCACGTCCTGGTATGCATATGCAGCAATGTTCGGCAGTTCCACAAGATCATTGGTGTGTGAGGGGGCCGGAGGTTGAACAACCACCGGGAGGGGGGGGGGCTGGGTGCCCCCCAATTTCTTGGCCATAAAGCAACGGATACAGAGCTCTCATATACCCCCGTGTCGCAGGCATATGGTCATCGCCACAAACCTCAGTTCATGGTTTGACTTGCTGCACTGCAGCACACCTCAGACGAGGGCCGAATGTTGCCTTGAGTTCGCCGTGGGTAGCGGCTATGGAATGTTTCCTGGCCTGTCTAGGTCAGCTACCCCCCCTCCCATTGTACCAGTCAGGCGTGCCATGCAGGGATCACCTCCCATTTCCCAGCACCAAAAGGTAAAGCAACGGCTCCATGGCAGGCCGACCGGGGCTCGAACGATTTCTTGGGCGCGGGGGCGCAAGCAGGTCTCAAAGAGCTCTACACATGCACGTCCTGGTATGCATATGCAGCAATGTTCGGCAGTTCCACAAGATCATTGGTGTGTGAGGGGGCCGGAGGTTGAACAACCACCGGGAGGGGGGGGGGCTGGGTGCCCCCCAATTTCTTGGCCATAACGCAACGGATACAGAGCTCTCATATACCCCCGTGTCGCAGGCATATGGTCATCGCCACAAACCTCAGTTCATGGTTTGACTTGCTGCACTGCAGCACACCTCAGACGAGGGCCGAATGTTGCCTTGAGTTCGCCGTGGGTAGCGGCTATGGAATGTTTCCTGGCCTGTCTAGGTCAGCTACCCCCCCTCCCATTGTACCAGTCAGGCGTGCCATGCAGGGATCACCTCCCATTTCCCAGCACCAAAAGGTAAAGCAACGGCTCCATGGCAGGCCGACCGGGGCTCGAACGATTTCTTGGGCGCGGGGGCGCAAGCAGGTCTCAAAGAGCTCCACACATGCACGTCCTGGTATGCATATGCAGCAATGTTCGGCAGTTCCACAAGATCATTGGTGTGTGAGGGGGCCGGAGGTTGAACAACCACCGGGAGGGGGGGGGGCTGGGTGCCCCCCAATTTCTTGGCCATAACGCAACGGATACAGAGCTCTCATATACCCCCGTGTCGCAGGCATATGGTCATCGCCACAAACCTCAGTTCATGGTTTGACTTGCTGCACTGCAGCACACCTCAGACGAGGGCCGAATGTTGCCTTGAGTTCGCCGTGGGTAGCGGCTATGGAATGTTTCCTGGCCTGTCTAGGTCAGCTACCCCCCCTCCCATTGTACCAGTCAGGCGTGCCATGCAGGGATCACCTCCCATTTCCCAGCACCAAAAGGTAAAGCAACGGCTCCATGGCAGGCCGACCGGGGCTCGAACAATTTCTTGGGCGCGGGGGCACAAGCAGGTCTCAAAGAGCTCCACACATGCACGTCCTGGTATGCATATGCAGCAATGTTCGGCAGTTCCACAAGATCATTGGTGTGTGAGGGGGCCGGAGGTTGAACAACCACCGGGAGGGGGGGGGGCTGGGTGCCCCCCAATTTCTTGGCCATAAAGCAACGGATACAGAGCTCTCATATACCCCCGTGTCGCAGGCATATGGTCATCGCCACAAACGTCAGTTCATTGTTTGACTTGCTGCACTGCAGCACACCTCAGACGAGGGCCGAATGTTGCCTTGAGTTCGCCGTGGGTAGCGGCTATGGAATGTTTCCTGGCCTGTCTGGGTCAGCTACCCCCCCTCCCATTGTACCAGTCAGGCGTGCCATGCAGGGATCACCTCCCATTTCCCAGCACCAAAAGGTAAAGCAACGGCTCCATGGCAGGCCGACCGGGGCTCGAACGATTTCTTGGGCGCGGGGGCACAAGCAGGTCTCAAAGAGCTCCACACATGCACGTCCTGGTATGCATATGCAGCAATGTTCGGCAGTTCCACAAGATCATTGGTGTGTGAGGGGGCCGGAGGTTGAACAACCACCGGGAGGGGGGGGGGCTGGGTGCCCCCCAATTTCTTGGCCATAAAGCAACGGATACAGAGCTCTCATATACCCCCGTGTCGCAGGCATATGGTCATCGCCACAAACCTCAGTTCATTGTTTGACTTGCTGCACTGCAGCACACCTCAGACGAGGGCCGAATGTTGCCTTGAGTTCGCCGTGGGTAGCGGCTATGGAATGTTTCCTGGCCTGTCTGGGTCAGCTACCCCCCCTCCCATTGTACCAGTCAGGCGTGCCATGCAGGGATCACCTCCCATTTCCCAGCACCAAAAGGTAAAGCAACGGCTCCATGGCAGGCCGACCGGGGCTCGAACGATTTCTTGGGCGCGGGGGGGGGGGGGGGGTTGCAGAAAGGGGCTCCAGGTTAGGCTCCACCTTCGGCCGGGCCTTTGTACAAGTCCTTTGTTCGCCTGCGGTGTGCCTGCGGCGTGTCACGCAGGGGCGTGGGGTGCTGGGCATTGGATGTTGTGTCGATCGCTGTCGATGTTTGTCCCCCACGGATGCCTCAAGGCTTGTGGTCTCCGATGGCCGACCAAGGCGCTCCCTGGGCAGCCCCCCTTTGGAAAGGGGCGTGTGAGAGAAGGGGCCTTTGTTGGCAGTTTGCCCGAAGAGCCCCTGCCAAAGGGGGGGCGGGGGTTGGAAAGCCCCCCCCCTCCCCTCCCCCCCTCATTTGTTTTTTCCCCCGCCCCCAGGCCCCACATCCCCCTCCCCCGGGCCCCACATCCCCCCCAACGGAATGCTGAGCTAATGCACGTGGGCACGGTGTGCAGGCAGTACAAAAACGCAGAGAGAAGTTTGGCTCGTCAGTGGCCTACAAGACCATAGGCACCTTTCTGTCCAAAGAGAGACATACAGATGCCAGTGGACTGACCACTGTCCGGCACAAATAGCAATAGAGTGCAGCGGTACGTCACAGACCGCCGCTAGGCTTCCCCTAATGCCTACTTTAATGGAACAATCGCTGTGTTCACATACGAAAGGAAATCGAGACCCCCCTCCCCCCGGGGGGCAAAGGCCCCTCCCCCCGTCCGGCGGTCCATACGGAATGGCCCGGTGACTCGCCGCAGGCACACCGCAGGCGAACAAAGGACTTGTACAAAGGCCCGGCCGAAGGAGCCCAAGACATTGGGGGGGCACCCAGCCCCCCCCCCCCCCCTCCCCCTGACTTGTGGATAGTCCCCCCGGAACGTGCAACGCCCCCCCGCCCCGTGCCCCTTGGCAACGACCTGCACCCCCGCTTCTTGTGCGCGGTGGACATGGGCGGGTACACGCAGACGACCCGCATCCGCTTCGACAGCCGCCCCGCGCACCACTCCATCGCCCGGCGGTCCATGACGTGCATCAGCAGCGGCGTCCGCGGCAGGTGCTGCCGGTGGTGGTACGCCATGTTCTCGCAGAACTCGATCCACGAGTAGTCGCACATGGACACCGCCACCGTCAGGGGCGGCGACGTGGGGCCCTCGAGCCGCCGCAGCAGCCGCCGCCTCTCCGCCGGGCCGCCCTCCCGGATGACGCGGTAGAACGTGCTGCTGTCCGGCGGGGTCCACGGCGCCCCCGCCTCCTCCGCAGCCCGGCCCCCGTCGCGCGCGCGCGCCCGGGGCCGCGCATCGTCGGTAGCTGGCGGCCCCCGCGCGCCTGGCGCAGCGGCCGCGTCGCCTCCCGGGGCGTCGCTTGCGCGTTTGCGCTCGCCGTCGGCGCGCGCGCGCGGTGCGCTCGGCCCCGCCTCGCCCCCAGCCTCCGACTGCGGCGCGGGCCGGTTCGTGGGGCCGCCGCCCGCGGCGTCTCGCGCAGCGCCGGGACCCGCGGGGGCGGCCCCGTCCGGCGACGTCAGCGGCTCCGGCACCACCGCATGCGTCTGGGACTGGAAGGGGGGCACCCGGTCCTTCAGCACCTGATGCAGCAGCACGGCCGCCAGGAACAGCGCGATCGCCTGCGTGACGGTGCAGTGCGCTTTGCCCGGGCCGGCCATGCCTCGCGCGCCAGTCACATGCCGTCAAGGGGCTGCAGAAGCGGGGCCACATGGGGCAAAGGGCCGGGGCACACGGCCTGCACCTCCACGTCACGCTCCCGCAGCCGTGCGGGACCTGCGGTGGCGGGGCCCACGAGGCCAAAGATCACCCCCCCCCCCCAACCCCCTTCCCGCGCTTTTGAACCGACGGCCCACGGCCCAACGACTGGCAATGTCACAACGGCAGCGCGTGTGTGCCCTCCCCTCGCTCCTGCGAACCCCAACCGAGAAGGCGTTGTCGCCACCGGGGGGGGAATGAAGCAACGGATACTCAGCTACCATATGACCCCCGTGTCACAGGCCATAGGTCACAGCTCGAACCGGTGCTGAATGTCGCCTTGAGTTCGCCCCTCGGGGCTATCGAATGTTTCATAGGCTGGTTCTCACCGCAGCCTCGGGGGGGGGGGGGGGGGCGACCCCTCGGTTTTGGACGCCCACTACCTCCCCAACTAACTGTTGGCCGGAGGTCCCGTTGGGGGGCCATGAGGCAACGGATACTGGGCTCACATACGCCCCCGTGTCACAGGCGCATGGTCATCACCACTCAGTTCAATGTTTTGCCTTGCTGCACTGCAGCGCAGACCCGTTGGGGGGGGGGGGGGGTAGTTGGCTTCCTGGGACCCGGGGAGTCGCCCCCCCACCCCCCCCCTCGCACAGCGCGGGGCACAGCGCCCATCATCACAGTGTTTATCCCGGGAACACCCCTGCACACCCCCCCCCCTACAGAAGTGTGCATGATTCATTCAAAACAGCATCGGGGGTGCGGAAGTCAGGACCCTGGGACCCGTGGCCACCGGCGGTGGAAAACAGCCGCCTTTTCACACAGCGCACGGTCCGCCCTTCCGGTACCAAACTCATCGAGGGGCATGGCTTTCGAGGAGGGCTGGCCTGGCCATTGGAACGACACCCTCTCAGGCCTCTGCAGGAATCAACAGAGGTGTCGTGCAGCAAGGCAGCAAAGCGGTGACAAGGGCTGGCTTGGGCACTGGGGTGGGGGGTCTGGTTTGGACTCTTTCTTGTTTCGCTGGTACGTGGAACGTTTCAAACTCATCTTTTTTTACAGAAGCGCCATGCATTCACCCCGATGACATTTGAGTTATCGCCTGTCGTGGGGTAGCAAAACCTCTCTTGAGATCATATTGAGAGTGTGCGTTGGAGCGAGATGCCTCAAGTATCTCACACTCAAACACCTCAATAGCCTCCTGCCTTTATTTCCATCACAAGCACAGTCACGGATGTGCAGGACTGATGACGAGAAACTGTTGGAAACGCACCGTGAGCTGCATTAGTGAAGGTTTCCGCAGTGCGTGGCATGCGCAGCTTATGTGAAAGGGCGTGATTGTGCACAGCACCTGTTATTTGACCTGCTATGCCACGAATGGCCGCTAGGACCATGCACCACTGGAACCCGGCACATACGAAAAATGTACCTGGAAATGATGGGACAGTTCAACACCCATTGTCCTCACCCCCTGTGTCCTCTCCCACCTGGTGCGACTATCCCTCTTGCTTGCTGGGGGACGGTTGCCCAGTGGCAGTACCCCCTCAGGGGGGAGGGCTTGAGTTCGTCACCAACACTGGCAGTACCCCCTCGGGGGGGGGGGGGGGGATATGGTCAGGTTGCAGTGTCCGCATTAGGCTCTGGTACAGCGGTCCCCTCCGGGGCGGGAGTGGGGGGGCACCGTCCACTTGGCCGGGAAGTGGTGTCAACCAAGAATGAGAACACTCCACAAGATTGTGCAACTGACGACCGGTGACACATGGCAGATCACAAGACATATGCGCCATGGGACACACAGGCAAAAAGCGCCCTGTTTTAGAGTCTTGGCGAGCCACATTTGCTCCTTGAGGACTTTGACCTTGACCTCTGCACAACGCAATCCCTCGATAGTCAATACGTGGTGGCCGTGGCCTCGGCACTAGATTTGGTACCCATGTTAAAGATGTGGCATGCTTTTCAATGTGGCCCCATTTGATCCATTTTGCTTGTCGGGTGTTACAGGGGGGCATAACGCAACGGATACACAGCTCGCATATACCGCAGCGCAAACCAGACCAATGCCGAATGTTGCCTTGAGTTCACCACACCAGGTGGCTATCGAATGTTTCCTGGGCTGCCTAGGTCAGCTCGTCAACCTCCCAACGGCGCCGGTTAGTCATGAACCGTGCGCATGGGTTCTTGTCTCTACGCCTCCCCACTCTCTCTGGCTGGCCGGCCCTTTCCTCACTCTGTCTCCCGCAGCTTTGACAATAGCAACATCGCTTGACTACCAAACAACTGTCGGAAGCACATGGAATTATGTTGGGGCCGTTCACTTGTGGAAATCTCTTTCCACTCCGCGGACCGCTTTGAATGTTTGTGGTGGAAGTGGACCACCACCAACATTATTTCCAGTGAGCCACTGATGAACAAGGCCTTGAGAGCTCTCGGTGACACGCACCGCATCGCCTACAAGGTTGGTTGCGATGACTTCCATGCCAGTGCCACACCTCCTCTACCCTCTGGGTGGAGGGGTGCATCCAGCCGGTAGCCGGGCTTGGCAAAGTGCGAGGCACATGTGTGCCAGTCTTCCGGCACACATAGCCCCCCCACCCCCCTATCTAAGCCGCGCAAAAGTACGGAATTAATACGGTCCCTAAGCCTACTGTAGCTTAGACAAGGCCGTAGCTTGCACGCGACACATACACTACCGGCACACACACCACCACCAAGAAGAGGGAAGATAATGCACAAATATCCCCAAAATCAGAGCTTTGTGGGTTCAAGTGGGCAAACAACCACAACAAATCTGTCCATGACTCCATGCAATTGGCAGATTTGTCACCAAAACCATGTCGAATGCGGTTGCACTACATTTCCTACTGAATTAAATTAGGTACGGAATGACTACGGTCCCTACGCCCGCTATAGCTCAGACAAGGCTATAGCTTAGACAAGGGCCACAATGGGTCAGGTTTGCTTCGCCGCAATTAGCTTAGACAAGGGGGGGGGGGCTGACGCGTCCACACCCGACCTTTGGAGGTCCCTTGTTCAATGAATGCCTTGTCCAACGAAGGGTTCTGTTCGGGCCATCTTTTGTTTGCTCATAAGGTACCGGATTTAGGTACTGGATTGATTGGGTACCGAACGGCGTGTCCAACGAACACACCTATTCGGACCGTATTTTTTTGAGCACTTTATTGTTCGCTGGACAAGGGGGGGATGGGATGGGATGGGATGGGGTAGTGTCCACATCTAGTGTTGACGCCGTCCTGAAGCGCTGGGCCCCTCTACCACCGCAGCCGACCTTGCAGGGCATCGCAGGCTCCCGCGCGTTGGACTTGGGGCTCCACGACACCACTGACCCTGGGCGACCCAAACACGGTGAATCCTGAGACAACCCTGTACTTTCTTCTCACACACTTACACACACACACACACACACACGATGTAACCGCAAACAAGAACAAAGCAAGAAAAGTGGTGGAAAGAAAACTCCTCGTGGACAACAGCGCTGTCCTAGACGTCTTTCGGCTGTACGGGTAAATGAGGGCAGCGCGGCATGACGGGGCAGCGTGCAATCCAGCAGGTCGGCCCGCGGCACTGTGGAGCAAAGCAAATCACTGACACCACCCCTACAACAGTTCTGCACCCCGGGTCAGCGCAAGTTATCTATAGGAGTTCCTTGTTCATGCCAACCAACAAAGCACTGAAGTCAGCCGTATTGGGTGCCACCCCCAATCACACACACACAGGCACCGGTGGTGCCAGGCTGAAGGAAAGCTGTAGCAGCAGGGCAAAATCAGAGGACCAAGGGGCACACACACACCATGTCATTTCATGGTACTGACCGGGGGCACTATGTGCCCTACGCTTAGCAGTCAGTGGAGTATCTGCGCTCACCTGCAAGCAATGGCCGTATAGCAGGCCCCACACTGTGCCACAGCGTCAGAGGCACACGGGCAGTGGTGCGCAGTCCGAGACATGATGTACGAGGTTAGGGCCGGGCCACTAGACCATAGGACCAGGTCAGTAGGTCTTGAGACTGGTGAGGCTTGCCAGAGGACATCACACCCACCGCAGCTCCAAGTGTGTAGCACTTATTATGGCAGTGGTACCGCTGCCCCATCTGGATCGCACCTTCCCCGGTAGGGTTTCCGCTGAAGCGAAACCCGCTGGTGGAGGCCCCCTGTCCAGGCCCATTTGATGCCTTTTTTTGGGGGGGGGGCAAAGGACAAAGGTCTTGCCGTCCTTCGCAAAAAGGGCAAAACGGCGTCGTCTCTCGATGTTCAAGGGTGGCAATTGAACGCCCAGCCCCATGTAGAGCTTGTTGCGTACATTCACGGTGCCAGTAACAGAAAATCGCGAGGAAACAACACCCACCCCAACGACTTCTGGCAAATCAGCTGAAGCTCATGGTCTGAGCAGAGCGAGAGTTAGCGCAAGCACAACCCATGTCTGCGAAGACGGGGCCATCATGCTTAGACATGAGGGGTGTAGGTTCCGTACGGCACCGTTCGCCATGGCTCCCCAAGCCGAAGCACAACACTGCGATGGGCAGAAACAAGGCTTCCACGCACACTTCATCCCCCACTTTCCTTGTCTTCCCCCGCACAACGGCCTCGCATTCTTTTTTTTTTTTTGACGAAGCTGCAATAGTTCTGCAGCAGTACGAGTCAATCTCGGGATCTAAGGCCAAGATCTCGCAATGCGTGCGCACTGCGTGCATATTGCGCACGCAGAGGCTAGGATACTCACCCAAGAATACCTGTCACCTGTTTACTAGGGGGAAGACTGAAAGGTGTCAATACCATAGGGTTGGCTAGGTGTCCATCGATACTTCTGGTTGTAGTTATAACCAACAGCATCGTCGAAGAAGAACTGTCCGGTCCTTGTGTCGACTCGCCACCATCGAGTATCAGCCTTCGAGCGACGAGGACCACGTTGACTTCTTTGCAGTTGTGGACGTGGCCATACCGATCGATGATCTTGAGCATCTCGGTTCGAGAATCACCTTGAAGTCGACCAAGGTTTTGGTGCATGTACTATCTGTCGGGAAGAGAACTCTGCAGGGCGAATCGAACCGCCTCTACGGATACGAGGCTCGCTGCAGTGTCGGTAATGACAACGTCGAGATCCGGGTTGTGTCGACTGTGTACACTTTGTCGATGGGCCTCTTCTAGGGGGAAATGGTTGACAATTCAAATATGCCATATCCTAAATGCTTGGGAAGCCAAAAAAACCCTGGTACGGAACCAAAAACTTGCGAAAAGGGGCCAAAACTCGGGTTCGAGTATTTGCCGACATCCAAAACTTCGCACTGCGTGTGCACTGCGTGCATGGCATTCCCTAAGTACACTCTCAGAACATACCATAGCTTCTTCCCCTGTCAAGGACAGGGGTCAAGGATGACAAAGAAGGAGCAACTCATATTCCTACCTTGAGTATACCTACAAAGCGACCTGGGGTCGCCACGACTCATGTTTGGCCCTCGTCTTCTCACCTATGACAAGTTTTCTTTGCTCCGGGGATGTGCATGGGTGAGTCCAGTGTTCGAGTGTCCAGTGTTGTTCTGATTCTGATTCGCCCCGTTATCCTTCTAGTGGTACACGTCCGTTTGGCCTGTGGCGGCGAGCAGGCTGTGTTGTGTGGTGCTTCCTCGCGCCGTTATAAGCCCTTTTGGATAAGTGCGTGCCGTAGACCCAGAATATGATATGATAGGTCCACACAACGGCCTCACACACCTGTGATGCTACATTGTGGACACGGGGGGTAGGAACTGTCCGGCAGGGGTCCAAGAAACGCTGCTAAGCGCTGTACCATACACTCTTTCCCTTTTCCGCACCATGTGGGGGACCGGATATCCCGGTGCCTGTTGTCATTTGGAGGCAGCATGGCAGGCAGTTGTTGCACCATTATGCAACATTAATGGATGCATACACGGTGATCAAAGAGCAACTTTGGCCTCAGACCCTGCAATACATCCATGCAGACACTCACCAAAAATCGCCCACCGACTGTTGCAAGAGGGATGGTCCTTTAGAGAGGATCTTTACAGAGAGCTGCCACCGGGCACAACTTTCAAAAACGCTCCAGTATAAGTCTGCCTATTTCAAAGGGAACTTTCATATGGCCCACCTCAGCAGAGGAACGTGCTAGCCTTTTCCATGTTGCATGATGCCTGATGGGAAGGGAAGGTAGCTTGCAACTGTCGCGGGCTAGGGTAGCTGGTGTGGCCTAATGTTGATGGCTTTTGGGAAGGGTGTGTCTAGGCCTCTTCGGGGGGGGGGGGGGGGGCTTAGTCTAAAAGTAGCACATAGTGCATGCGCACTCCGCGTGCAGGGTTCCCCCATGGACTCACAACCCACAAGTTGAGTGGCCCTTTAGTTGGGGATATGGATTCAAAATCCACAAATTTCAGTTGCCACGTCTGATTCTGTTCCTGCGTTGAGGCGGTGGGGGTTAAGGAGCCCCTTCTGATTTTGTCCCTATGCCAAGTATTGTTGGAATTGCTCCAGCCTCTTGGGAAGTCGAGTTTGAGTTTCGGTTCCAGTTCCGGTTCCGAGGAAGAATTGCAATTCTTTGTGCTGTCCTTGGGGTTCCTTCTCTAGGGGAGGGTAAAATTGGGGTTGACGTTGGGATAGCTAATGCAAAAAGAGTGCCCCAGGCACGCGTCGGGCAAATGTTCACCCCATGTTGTCTAATGTCCTAGAAACCTACCCCACTTGGGAGTACCAGACACAGTGCGTGCACGATGTGTGCATGGTGCACACATGATGCACATGCCGGAGTTGTTGCATGAACTAGTTCCGTTTTGAGGGTAATTCATGCAACCGGTTGGGCAAACCGCCACAAATTGTGTATACACGACCTTTTGTTCGTTGTCCTACGCTACCGTGTCTCTTTCATGGCTTCCTAGTGGTGTACCTGTCATGCATGCACGTTCTACCGGTGCCCAACTTGCAGCCACTGTTCAAATGGTGTGTGAATGTGGGGAGTCAATGGCAATCAAGTATGAAGTTAATTGCCAAGTTGTTCATCAACCACGGCTACTACTTGCTGGATGTTCATGGCAATACGTGGTGCTTTTGAATGCTTTGGGGTACTTCCTTGTGGTCATCTCCTGGTGGTGTCTGGATGTGTGCTGGTGGTTCCTGGTGGTGTCTAGTTGTTTGCTAGTTATTTGTAGTGGTGTCTGGAGGTTTGTTGGTAATTGCTGGCGATGGACTGTACACGCACAGTTTTATTCAATGTGCTAATGCCGCAAGCATGCCGGAAGAAAACGCCAGCCACCAAGCTACACCCTCCAGCCTTTCAAACGACCTTCCAATGTGGACCTTTTTGCTGAAGTAATTGTTCAACTACCCTGCATGTCGCGCACACGGTGTGCATGCGGTGCAAGTACTCCCCCCACCTCTGGCCGTGTTATGATCCATGAAAAGCGCTCAATCTGGAGGTACCCAAGAAGCTGTAACCCCCTGTGTGACATTCCGTCGGGTTGTTGCTCCTTTACGGGGCCCTGGACAGTCACCCGTTCTTCCCTTCGCATGTTGCGTCGGGTCGCTGCGTTCTGTCGGCCGCTGCGGCCGGTGCTCCTGCTGGTGTCATTTCCGCGTTCGCGGAGCCCAGTAGTTGGTGTACCGGGGCTGTGCTGAATGTGGCATGGTGTGCCGTTTGCGCGTCAGCGGCGCGCAATAATTGCCCCCCCCCCCCCTTGTAAAAGCTGCGCAAAAAGTCCCAAATTAATACGGTCCCTACGCCTACTGTCGCTTGGACAAGGGCGTAGCGAGGACAAAAGGGCGGGGGGGGGGTAGTTTTCCCACAGGAAGGAGGGGCCAAACGGCAGTCCTGACCGACGGTCAGACAGGACAGATGAGTCATGTACAGCTCAAAGACGTGACAAACATGCGTCCGGGAATCATGTGTCCTGCAACAGACATGCCATGTGTACAGGAGCTGTGCGTCCACAAGTCATGTGTTCTACCACACCTGCGTCCGGGAGTCCTGTGTCTTGCAAGAGATATGCGTCCGGGAGTCATGTGTCGTGTGACAGACATTCCTCCAGGAGTCCTGTGTCTGGGCGCCATGCGTCCACAGGCAGTTTCAGCCTTCAGTCCAAAGGCTCCAAGTGGCCCGTAATCTGGGCTGACTAGTGGCGCCCATCACACGCAGAACAATTTCTCTCGTTGTTCGTTTAAGCGGTGCATAAACCATCCCTACACGCCTTCTCCTTTGTTGACAACATGACAGTCCCTGAACAGGGCATGCGGGTGTCGCAGGACACATGACCCGCGGACGCATGTCTCTCGCAAGGCACATGACTCCCAGACACGTGTCCCTCGCAGGACACATGACTCCCGGACACGTCTCTCGCAGGGCACATGACTCCTGGACGTATGTCTCTCGCAAGGCACATGACTCTTGGATGCATTGCTCCCTGACACATGAGTCGTGGACGCATGTTTCTCGCAGGCCACATGACTCCGGCGGGGGCATTTAATCCGTGAGTCCCGACCAACAACCCCCCCTTAAACGAACAACATGTGGTCCTACCCTGTTTGATGAGAAAGATACAAAGCTGCAGGACAGGGCTGGCGGGATTTGGGGAGGGGAGAATTTCGTGGGCAAAAATTTCCCCCCTTCAAAGTTTTCGCGGCGTGTGACCCACAATTTCGCTGCGAATTCAGATGCATGTGGATGCGGGCCCACCAGGAAATAATAGCAAGCTTCACAATTCTTGGAGGTGGCAAATTTTCCCCTTCCGAAATTGTCCCTGTTGAAATTGTCCCCTGCCAACCTACCCCACGCCCTCCCTAAGCCAATCGTGGATTTCTTTGCTCTTCAAGAGCCGCACCTACCCTGTGCTCCAGCCGCGCCCGCCTTCACACGGCCTTCATTGCCTTCTCAGTTCCATTCGTGTGCGACTGGCCAACAAATGTTCCATTGGCCCATTGCTCTCCTCATGATCATCCCTGATTCGGGCTAGAGACAAGGCCTGCTTGGTTCAGGGCTTTATCGCCGGGTCACCCTTGTTTAGGTGCTGAGCGGGTCGTGGCGGTAGTGCTGTGTTCCATGTTGGCTTGTTTCTGACTATGGGGCGTGCGTGCGTGTGCAGGCCTCGCCTGGCCACAGACCTTGCATTCAGTCTTGCCTGGACACAGAGGGGCGGGGGGGACAGGCGTCACACGCCCCGGTGTGTGATGTTGGACAAGGGGGCCGCAAACACATTCAACACCAAAGAGCGGGTCTACAGCAGGGCAATAGCGTTCTCGCACCGTAGGTGCTCAGTCCCGTTAGAGTCAACGCTCCCAAACATCTCTGCTATGTACATCTGGCTCATTTATATGTACATTGCGTAGGTACTCAATAAGTCATTGACACCTCCCTCTCTCATTTGGCATATGGGGGGGGGGCTAAGGGTAGGCCCCCCAGACCAACAACAAGAGGGCCTGCCACACTGACCTTGGGGCACCTTGGGACGTTGCCGTGGCCTTTCGCATCCTGTCGTGTGGATGCTGGCGGAGAGCCGACGTTTACTGCCGGAAAGAACAACAAAAACGACTGGTGCAGTGGTCAGGCACCATGCTGCTCTGACACCCGCCCCTCGGCATGCACGGCATTGCGGGACAGCAGCATAGGCCCCATGGGAACCTCAAAAGAGTCCTCTACCTGGTTAGGTTTCTGCGCTCTGTCTGTGGTGAATTCCTCGGAATAGGGGATGACACCATGGGGACCTCAAACGTCTCCATTTGGGGCGTTTCCGCACAGTGCGGGCACAGCGCCCAACAGTAAATCAGTAAACAACAGTAAATCAGCCTGTGGCCACCCTGAACACCACCCACCACCGGGGGAGCATCGGTCCACCAGGCAACAACCGCAGATTTAGAAAACGGACTGCAATCTGGAATTGCTTTTCCAGTGTGAAACATAGTCTGTTTTAACGCATTGTCTGAGCTTTTGGACTGAGTAGGAGTCTGGGGCAGTCCTGCGTCTGGGAACACAGCAGAAGGAGGGAAAGCATCGTAAGGAGCTTAGGGGGTGTTTTCGCACAGCGCGGGCACAGTGCGCGCACAGCGCCAATTATTACGTTGATTATCCAGGTAACAACCCTGAAAACCACCCACCTGCGGAATCATGCACAATCAATTCAAAACTCAAAAATTCAAACATCTGATGCTTGCCATGGGTCCCGGGGACCTAAATTCTGCCCCCTATAGCCCCGTCCACTGCAGCAGCCATTCAATGACGTCCTTTCAATCTTCTGAACTTACCGAACTCCCGGTGGTGGAGAACAGCCAACTTTTCGCACAGCGCGCGCACAGCGCACGGTACGCCCCCTTAGGCCTTGGGCTGGGCGGTGCTTGGTCCTGCCAGTGCCCTGTTGGGTTGCCTTGGTCAGGCCCCTCCTACGCCGAAAGAGCTAGAGGCCCCGCTGCTGGCCCTCTTCACGTCTGTTCAGAGGTTGCTTGGCCATGGCGTGTCCTGCTGTGCATTGCACTGTGGGTGGGCTGCGTGCTGTACACCGTCGTGTGGTGTTGCAGTCTGGGAACACGGCGGTTACCTTGGCCAACGGGGCAACTGGGGCCAACGTAGCCTGCTTTTGGCACAGTGCACGGTGCGCCTCCTCAGAGTAGGGGAGGATACCATGGGGATGTCAAAACTCTCCATTGGTCTGCGGGGAATGGGCATGCGGGCGGTGCGGGGGTGTGGGGCGGCGGCGAGTTGGATTGCAAAGGGGGCAAACACACATGGTCCGTCGAAACAAAAGGTGGCATATTGTACCCAGGCGCTCGCCCATTTTAGGCGGGTGGGAGTGGACAGACTCGACGGGGGCACTGGAATCGGACGGGATGGACGGAGCAGCACCGGGCGGGTCAACAGCGGGTGTGCAGGCGGCTCCCGAAGCCCCATCTGAAGGGTCCACGAGACGAGTCTGCGACGATGCGGTTGGGCAGCCGCGCGTCGCGGCTGCCGCATCAATAATGTGGTGGCCACTGATTCTCACCGGGCAGCACGAGAGTTAGCACGAGAGGTGGCGCGGGGCTAAGACGCCAGGTCCACGGAGTTCCTGGACTCTGAGAGGGCAGAACGCACAGGATGACTGGCAGAACGCACAGGATGAGCGGCACCCTCCCCCTCCTCACCCCCAGGGGGACGGTTGCCAAGCGACGCCCAACCCCCGATCCCCCGGGGAAGCGGACTACCACCGTACACACACACTATAGGGCACAGAAAGTGCAGCGGAAAACGAAATAAAAAAGCATCCAACGACGTGCGCCAGAGCAGGTGCGCCTCTGGAGCGGATGAATATCACACTCCTCCCGGGGGTAAACATGGTTGTGCTATCGTGTTCCATTTCAGAGAAAGGGATTCAAAGTGTCCTGCCCTGGTCCCTTGCCGATGTTTGTGCTGGTGCCTGCAGCCGTGGTCGTTTGTGTGTGGCTGCACCTGCCTGTGCCGGCCGTTTGCCAAGGACTTTGCCGGGGGTGATCACCTTGTGGTGTCCCCTGCCGCAACAGTGACGGACCCCACGCTGCATGAGAGCGCAACGGGGGCAGGGTGGTCATCTGTGCAGCTGACAGACTTTGGACAGTGGGAGTGCCGGCCCAGCACCACAATGCATACTGGCACTGCCCCCACATGCGAGCACCTGCCCTGCGCACACACTGCCCGCTTGTGTCACTTGCAAACGCCTGCGCCTTTCGGGGGGAGCGTTAGCGCCAGGCATCTTTTTTTTATCATTCCCCACTCGTGCACCTTTTTGCCCCCACCTCACCAAACAATCTGGAGTACCTTCTCGCCGTGTCTAAGAATCTGGCCCATCCTTTGCACCCATTTTATGACGATGGCAAGGGTGGTGGTTGGAAGTGGTGGGAGTGACATTTTGTGTTGTTGAATTCTTATATTTCGGCTTATGCAAGGTGCCTTGCAGAGAAGGTTTGCAGTCTAGTGCGGTCTACTTGGGGGACTTCCCCAGGTGAGGATAAACTTGGGGCTAGAGATAAGATACGTAATACAAAGGTAGCGCGCCGGGCAAACATTCCCCCTTCGGCCGCTTGCTGCACCAAGGGCCATCATGCCCCGGGACATGTGGACGGTGGCTACTCGTGAGGCAGCGCGCGCCGCACTGTGACGGTGTATGGCGCTTGGGCCACTTTGCCACCCCCCCCATGACAGGGTACAGGTCCCCCGCGAAGTTGGATGCCCCCGCCCCCCCTTTAGCGCATGAAGATGAGGAGGGCATCAGGCCGGTGTCCAGACTGCCTGTGTGTAGCGGGCAAAAGGGTCAGTTTGCAATGTCCGCATTAGGCTTCAGCCACGCCTGCTCCCCATGGCCTGTCACCGCCTACTGTCCAATCATTCTGCCTTTGTCGTTTGTGCACAGCGCGCACGGCACACACAGCGCACGTTTCACATGGAGAAATAGGGGAATTTTAGGGCAATTAGCAACATTCGTGCCTATCCTGACCATACTCCCCCCCCCCTATGGGCATGGCGGGATGGTGTGTTGGGGGGTAGGGGTCCAATTAAGGCGATCTAAGCGAAGGAGTAGGCGGAACCTTGGTAGACCTACCCTGTTTAACACAGTTACATGCCAAGAGCTACTGGATTGCACCCACTCAAAGGCACAAATATTGAAAGAGAGTGGGAAAGAGGGGCAACACAAAGTAGTGTGCGTGAGAAAAAAACGCACTGGCGACAACACAATGTCGGGCGAATACCTCCGGCAGATCTGCCTTTCTGTTGTCTACATGCCTACAGTGTGGGTGTGACGCTCCAGTAATTCAATTCATGCCCAAACTCCGAGGTTCAATGGCCTAAATTTCTACCAGTCATCAGCACAACCATGAGTTCTAAGATCCTTTTTTTTTTGGCTCGGATTTACATGTGCCTTGTAAGTGCTCGGGCAGACGGACCGGGTCAAGCTGGCAGTATAAGTACAACACACAACAACCATGAGTTCTAAGTTCAAAGGGACTCGCCAGCGGGCCAGCAACTAATATATGGTGTAGTGTAGTGCATGTGTGTGTGTGTGTGTGTGTGTGTGACGCCCAAATCTTTCAAATCATGCTCAAACTGCGAGGTTCAACAACTAAGATCTACCACTACGCGACCGAACCATGAGCTCAAATGTTCTGGTGCCCCGTCAACAGGCTCAGGAACTGGGTTGAGACACTGGCAAACATGCAACAAGAGGGGCTGGCGTCTGTGTTCCTACCGCATCCTGCATCCCTTGTCCGTGCTTCCGTGCTTGGAGGGTCCAATGAGCGAGTCCACTGTGCTGCTGGCGGACGCGGGGGCAGTGCCCACGGGTTCCGCTGGAGCTCATGTGCTGGGATGGGGCGGAAGGGGTTGGGGTGGGCTGAGGGTCAGCGCTTATCAGTGACTCATGCTGTCTATCTGCTAGAACCCTGTGTGTGTGTGTGTGTGTAGGGGAACAACAACACCACATTATAGAGCCTGCATGGGTCAGTGGGCCAGCTGTCTTACTGGGGGCACAGTCTGCCTCGCTCTCCCCTGTAAAGGGCGAGCTGCCGCCCCCCCCCCCCCCCTGCAGATGAGCCCTCGCCTAGGTGTGTGTGTGTGTGTGTGTGTGAAAGGGGGGGGGGGGAGCATGCGTGTTGTGATGCACAGTGTTGGCGGTGCCCACTTGAATTGAGGAAGGCACTGATGGCCTAACAAGGGGTAGAGCGGCGATGGAAGGGCAGGGGCCCCAGAGCGGGTGGTCAGGAGCGGTCACAAAGGCGGATGGAGGGGCTTGGCAAACCGCGTTGGGACGGCTACTGCCGGCTGCCACGCGCGTCGGCACAACAGATCAACCGAATGGCTCCGCCGTAGCCCAAACAGCGTTCGGGGCAATGAAGGCAAACGAAGGAATATCGCTGTACAAGGGGCACCACAGAAATCCGGTTTGTAGTACCGAAATCCTCCCTCGCTGCACAGCCCCACTGTCCCACGCTGGACCCCCGGGGACGGTGGTGGTGGGGGAGGACGGGTCGCAGGCTCAGGGGCCCTGGGCCCGCCCAAGGCCCTCGTGAGGGAAGGAAATCATATTCAGGAGCAATAGTCCATGGGGCTTCTACCCATTCCAGCCCCCAAACTCACCCAAGGGGCAAGTCGCGCGGGTTTCTGGAGAGCTGCCGCCCTGTATGACAAGAGGCTCCCCCCTCCGTCCTTTAGGTTGCCTCACGTGAGGCCCGTCCATGCTTCATGAGCCCCTCCGCGCTGTTGGAAGACAGAGCACCCTCCTGCATGCTGTACAGCATGGTGGAGTGTCGTGCATGGGGGTCACGAACCCATGCCTGGCCCTGTCGGGCCATGCCAGGCAATTCCGTGCAGAGACGCTGTGCTCCGCGAAGAGAGGGAAAGGTAAAGGGGTTAGGGGGCCACTCCCCCACGGAGGGTGGGGTAGAGTACTGGACTTCGTACTGACCCATGTCCTCATCGCACTCAAGATGAGTGCTGTCCGCTCGTGAGGCAGACATCACGCTCTCAAAAAGTGGCGCCAGCGGGGTGGGGGGCAGATCGGGGGGGGGTAGAACACCGGACGGCATACTGTTGCACGTCCTCATCAGACGCACTCTGAGTGCTGTCCCTTCGCGGGGTAGACATGGCGCTCTCAAATAGGGGCGCCAGCAGGACGGGGGGCAGGTGAGGTGAATCCTGCTGTCGGTCAGACCCCCCCCCTGGTGTGCATGCGGGCGACCAATGCTCTGGGGACACGTGCCGCACTGAGTGCCAACTGGAAGTCACCGCCGGCGACCATGCCGGAGATGGCGAGAATTGCCCTGGCCTACTCAGCACCCGCGGAGACGGGGTGCTAGTTACGTTGAACCCCATCGGAGGGCCGGTGGGCAGGACGGCGGTGCGTGAAGTCCGCGCGTTGGGCCGTGGTTCCCTTCGGGGCTGTAGCTGTTGTGGCCTTGCTTGAGGCATTCGGATCTGCTGCAACATCCTTGCTATCCCCGGGGGGATGTCGCGTCCCTTTTCGTGTGGGGGCTGCCCCGGGCTTCGTGTCGGTAGTGGGGTGCGCTGCCCCTCTGGGGTGCTTACCACCACTATGCGTGACGCACGCTCAGGAGTGATAGCTCCTGTGAGCTGTAGGTATGAGAGCGCATGCCTGGACATGGGGAGGGGAGCTCCGGCTGGGCTCCCGTGACGGTCTGGGGCCTCCAGGGCCGTATGTGACCGCGCATCCCCTTGCTGTAGCTGGGGTCGCTTGCGTCGTGGGCTCCCCGACCGTTCTGTGACCGACTGCCGCCTTTTGACCCCTCGGGGCACCCGCGCAGGTGGTGCCCTACGCCGTGACTTCCTCAGCGCCGGGTTCCCTGACCGGTGAACGGATCGGGCCTTGGGAGCGCGTGTGCGGGGCACTGCGTGTGGCGGTGAGGACCGCGCGGGGCCGCATCTGGGCCCCGCTGTCGCTCGTCGGTAGCGTCCCCCGGTGTTGATGGGCTCAGATTCCCACGAGGACGACGAGGAGAAGACCTCCGGGGTAGAGGGCCCTTCCTCCGAGGTGTATGCCATCTGCACCGGGGGTGACGGCGACGGTGGAGCCCATCCTAGAGGTGCATCCAAGGGAGTTAGCGCATCTACGCGCTGAGACAAATCGCTGGGCGCTGCCGCTCGCCCCGCCGGCAGTGCCGCTTGGGGACTCGAGCCCACTGCAGCTACATCAGGCGGAGGCGGGGCCGCCTGCTTGGCAGGTCGGAGCAACCGGTAGGGCCGCGTGGGGGGAGCTCCAGGGTTGCGGTGTGCTGGAAAGTAGTCAGCCGCAAACAAAGTGGCGCTCTTCTTACCTCCTCCTCTGCCGGTGAGATGCCTTGGGGTGTGCATAGCAGGCGGCAGCGACGATGTGTACTTGAGCTTGGGAATGCGCTCCCTGATGCTGGGGCTGGACTCCGTTGCTTCCCGCCGTTCCTTGGCCCGCTGGGCATTTCTCCGTCTCGTGTCCGGTGAGGGGGGCGGTGCCTGTAGCACAGCCGTCCAGCGCAGCTCACAGTACTCTTGCAGGTTTTGTAGGAGTTTCAGCATGTCCGGGCGCCATGTGAAGTATGGTCTCGCAGACACACCCACTACTGTGGGGGCCCCCAGTGGGACTAGGGAGGAGCATTTGGTAAGCACACCACCTGGTAGCACGGCCCCAGCCACGCTCAGCTTTTGCAAGGTCGCTAGGGCAAGCTTTAGAACCCTTGCCCTTTCTGGTAGCGGGAGGGCAGTCGCCCGATACACAGCCTGGGGTGAGGCCGGCAAGGTGCGCGCCGCGAAGCACTCAAAGTCCATCGCTAGCTCCATGAAGGAGACTTGCCCTTTCCCTGGTATCCAGACCAGCTCGTTGACCCATCGTAGCAGATCGTCACGAAAGTCGGAGTCCCACCGCCACTCTTGAGCTGTGGGTTGGCGAATCCGCAGCTTCTCCCTGTGCTCCGGCCGCGGTAGCGGCCCGATGAACTGCCAGAATGGGTACCCTCTGCCTTGCTTCGTCTTAGGCTGGTCAAAGAGCTGCACATCTTCCCGGTGTGCCCGCGCCCGCAGAATTTGCAGCACCATACTATGAAAACCGTACATGAAGTCGTGCACCTGACCTTTGGGGATGCCGTGCGACAGGTGTTCCGGCATCAAGCCACAGATCCGTAAGCACGTGGGTCAACTACTGATCTGGTCTGATAGCCCCAGTGCCCTCGCCGTTCTCATAAGCGAGCGCCAGGCACCGGATCGATGTATGCCCCAGGCTGGGCAGGCCCACAAGATGTGTTCGTCGTCTTCTTCTTGTTGCCGCGAGCAGTATGGGCATAGCGGTGTCGCCCTGAGGCCCCTCGCATGCGCCCTGGCAGCCGTCCATAACGCCCCTGTGAGCCAGCCCCGCAGCAGCGCCTTATCAAACTCTGTGCCCTCTGATAGAAGGACTTGACATGCCTCCCTGTCGAGGGCCCCTAAGATGCCTTGAAATTGTCGCGGTCGACGATCTTCCAGTGAGAGCAGGGCCCGCCGCCTGATGGAGTCCCGCAGGATATGCTTGAATTTGTCCTCGCTTATGAGCGTCATGTCTATTTCTTCGGGCACCCCGGGCACATTCCAGACCCACCAATGATCCGCCTGCCTCCAGCCAAGGCTCTCCAACTCCAGGAGGGCTCGTTGAACCGGTCCTGATGTAGTGGGTCGCACCTGCGCTTGCCGAGCTTCAATGCACGGCTGCACCACAACCTGAAGGGTGCCTGGCGTGCGCGCCACCGCGAGGAGCCAACATACCCTGTCATACGTGATTTTCATGTGAGGAGACACTCGGTGTCCCTGTACTAGCAGCACGAAGATGACCTCCTTCGCCCTACCTGGCCTCGAGGTGCCCCACAAACTGTGGAGCACTGCCGTCTCCAGACTCTGTAGATCCCTCCGGGATACCTCCGCCCCCGGGGTACCCCATAGGGCCGCGGCTTGTACCAGAGTGGCAATGATGTGTGTTCGCCGGCTGAAGCCCCCTTGTGCACCCCTCACTCTGGACAGCAGGTGTATCCCCTTGGATGTCCTCTTTTTCAGGAGCGGGCCAGTCCCCCTGGTCAGGCTGGTACGAATACCCACCCCCAGCGAGCGAAATTCAGCTTGGAGGGGGAGTGAGATCCCTTGGAGTACCGTGTGTTTGCGAGCAATTTCCTTGGATTGTCGTACTTGTATGGACAGTGACTTCTTGGGGTTCACTTTTTGCAAGGTGAGAGCCAGCCACTCATCAGTGAGCTGCATCACCGGCGCCATGTATTGGCCCTCAGATCGCAGCGGATACGTGTCATCTGCATAGCCCATGGACCCGACCTGGATCGTGCCCGCCTCTTGTGGCTGGGGTTGAGCACCCCTGAGCTTCACTGGGCTGGGGGGTGGGGACTCCTCCGATGCTGTCATTTCCTCTTCCACCAGCCCTTCGCGTGCGGGCTCAGGTGCGGAGGAGGGGTGTGGCGGCTGCGATTGCTGAGGTGGAGGTGGAGGTCCATGGCCACATGTGCAGGGGTCGGAGTGTTCCCAATATTCAAACTGGTCAATCCCTGAGCCGAAGGTCCTCATGACGCACCTGCTCGGGGCCGGTGGTGGCCGAAAGCGGGACACTGCGGTGGACTGGGAGGGTTTACGTCTGTATCTCAGCTCCTTGGGCTCTTCCAGCTTGGGCGGTATGGGCGGCAGGCTGTGTACCGTCACTGAGATAGCTCCTTCCAGCTCGTCCACGGCGCGCATCCAGACTGTGGTGAGCATGTTGATCATGAGTACGCTCATGGTGCACCCTTGCAGTACGCCGTTCGTGGCGTGAAAGAAGGAGCCTAGCGCCCCATTTATTTTGAACGCCCTGTGTAATTGTTGATACATGGCCTCCAATGCCGCCTGCGGTTTGGGGTCCACGCCGAACTCTTGTGCCATCCGGAAGGAGATTTGTTGTGGTATCAAATCAAAACACTTCACATAGTCAGTGCCAGCGCCAGATAATGCCTGCTTCAGTAGGTGTGCTCGCTCAATAAGGGCGGCCAGTAGAGTTGCTGCGTCCAGGGCGCTCTTCTGCGGCCTGAAGGCAAATGCATTTCTGTGCACCCACTTCTCTTACCAGATGAGGCAGTCACGGAGGCGGATACCGGACCAGGCGCCATAAATCGCAGACAGCACCGACAGCGGCCTGAGCTGTAGCGGCTCACTGCCCTCGCCTTTGGGGATCAGCGGAATGTACCCTGTGGCAAGTTGCTCAGGCCATACGCCATGGGATTCAACCCAGTTTAACAGCTGAGCCAGCATGTGCAGTAGCGGCCATGGCATGTTCCGCATGTCTACGACAGTCCAGCCGTCTAAACCTGTGGCCCGGCTGCGTTTCATGTCCTTGAACTGACGGCAGAGGCGCTCCGCGGTGATGGGCTGACATTCCATCTGGTGATGCTCCACATATTTGCCGAACCTGCGCCAGAAGGGTTCAGTTTCCGGCTCCGGCAGCGTCGGATCCGCATGCTGCCTCATTATCGGGTCCCATTTTTGGTGTATCACGAGGTCCATTTCGGGCACATTGCCAGTCAAGGTGCCGTCCTCTTTCTGGATCAGGACAGTGGGCGTGTACTTGTCCTCTTTGATCCATTGGTACACCTTCCCTGGCGATGTGGTGCAGGTCTCCTCAATACATGCTCTCCAATCTTGGTGCCTCTTCTTCTCTTCGTGAGCTAGTTGCCGCCTACTCAGCATTTTAATCTTATCACTGAGTCGGACCAAGTCGGTAATGGTCATGGGTGCACTTTCTGGAGCCTCCATCACCGTGCGCAGTAGTTCTTGGTGCTCTGCAACACATTGTCCTTTGGAGATGAGCTGAAGAATGCGGTGGGCCCTCCTGCGTATCGCCTTCCAATTGTTGAGGACCTCTCGCGGTACGGGGCCCATAACAGGGACCACGGCTTGTTCCTTGCTTGCCGCCCACTTCATCACCGGCACTAGGGCGCTCAGCAGGGCGGACATCTCCTTAGTTGGTGCAGTGCACGGGAGTCCTGACCAAGGCCCTCGTGACAAACCGAACCAACACAGCCGCCCCCTACTTCTGTGGCCTCTGGATCGGCTATCCATCGACGGCGGTGAGCGTCTGACCGATGGCAGTCGGCGGTAGCCCTTGGGGGGGGGGGGGTTGGCCTTGGGGGTGGGCGAGGGGGGCTTGGACCCGCCGGGGGGGGGGGTCTGAGGCAGGGCTGTGGGTAACGGGAGGAGGGCGGGGGGGGGGTGTACCAAAAATGGCCTCATCCGATTTTCCCGGTTGTAAATTTCGTTTTTTCCCGCGATGGTCCCTTTGGTCTGGGGGGAGGGGGGGGGCAAGGGGCCTCAGAGGCGGCCCCAGAGGCGGTTAGACAGGCGGTTGGAGGAGGTTGCTAAAGCGGTTGGGGGGCGGTTACTGTCGGTTACAAATGCCACTGAGGCTCGCACTTGGCGTCAGGGGGACAGTGGCTGTGCACAGGCTGGGCGCCCTGGAGGGGGGGGGGAGGGGGTAAGCCCCTCCCCTTCCAATGCATCCCTGTCGGGGGGGGGCTGGTTCTCAGCGTTCGACGGTGGCGTCCCGCCCAGTCCGATAGACGCCCCGGCGCATGGCACTGGGGGTGTGCGAGGCGGACGACGGTCTGCCAAGGCCGAGTTCTGCACAACACCGGGCAACACGCGAAGCACAGCGGGTGAATGCCCCGACGCCGGCCACCCTCTGCCCATCGACTGCCCCAGCGACAACGGCCGGGGCTACAGAATGCCGGGACACCTCCGCGGCGGGGGCCCCAGTTTCTGCGCCCGCCCTCCCCCCTCCCGATGATGTGCGGTGTGGGCCAGCCCCATGCCCCTGCCCGCCCCCCTCCCCCCGGTTGTGACACGGCGTTGTGGGCCGTGCGCCCGCTGGACATGCGCCGCCGGGCGCGGGGCCGTCTGTCGCAACGCCCGGCCCCAAGACTCGTGACAGAAATGGGTACATCGTTGACGTCGGAGACATTCGGTGCAACAAATCGGGATCTGATGCGGTTCTGCTGAAGCCCGCCCGAATGACACACACCGCACAGCAAACGGCATCGATGAAAGACCACCTTCCCCAGCCCCAAAATCACAGGCAAACCTGGACGGTCACCCAAGCCCAGAAAATGGAACCGCCGAATGCGATGATCCAAAAAGGTGCGGGAACAACACCCCCGGCGTTGTTGGGACATGGGCGTTGGTTGTGCTGAGGGGGGGGGGGGGGTAGCCCCCACACTACCCCGACACCCCAGAACTAGAGCCTGGGCCGACTCAGCGGTCTGGCGCCAGCAGCCAGTGTGCCTGTGTGGGGCACTGCCATGGCTTGGGCGGTGCTGTGGGTTGGGCGAGACTCGTGAGGCGCGCCGGGGGGGAGGGGGGGCGAACAGTGGGAGGGCCGTAGGGGGCGATTCCGACCCACTGGACGCCAAACCTGCCTCCGCCTCATCAATCGTGAGGTGTGGGTGCGACCACCTGGGCGCTGCATGCCTGCAACAGCCCATCCATCACGTCGCGATACAGGGGGGGGGGGGGGTTGCCAGGGGGCAACTTCGACGGGGGATGGTCTCGGAAGGTTAAATTCTATTGCCTTCGGCAGTGCACCTCGAAGAGAGGCTGACAGTCAGCCAATCAGTCAGTTAGACAGGCCAGCAGTCAGTCAGACAGAAACACACACTTTGGGTTTTTTGTCAGTGGCAGACACGGGTCAGTGGGGAGAACAATGGGTCTTTGACGGGGGATGGTCTCGGAAGGTTAAATTTCGCCACCTCCAGGAATCCTGAAGTTTGCTGTTTCCCGGTGGGCTCTGGATGTTTCCTCTTCTTATCAATGCGTCCCAGTCACACAACCGCTGCGTGTTGCAGACAAACTCATCTTTGTCCCTTCCATCCGCCCGGTACACCGCTGCACGTTTCTGAATTCACAGTACTCACTGGCATCTGAATTCGTCGTGAAATTGTTGGTCACACGCCGCGAAATTTTCGCCGGTGGAGGATTTCACCACTTTTCTTATTTTTTTTAACCCCCCCCCTCCCAAACCCCCCCCCCCCCCCATTATGCGGCAAGGCCTCCCCTTGCTTGACTGCAAGGCGTAAAGGAGTGGCGCTTCATGCTACTACTTTATCGGGGACCAAATTCGAGTAATTGGATTCCAAACGAAAAGCCCACAGAAGCGCGCCTTGAATTTTCGGCTCAGTGAAATTTACATACCAAGAATGAAAATATGTCGATGAAGCATTGTGACGTGTCCCCCCCCCCCCCCCGGCTGTATGCCTCTCCATCCATCTGTCCAGCCCCCCGTGCGAATCAAACAAGCCACCGTAACAGAGACCAAAACCTTAGTGTATGTATGCACACAACAATGGCTCAGGAGGTGGGACGCGAGGAGGCCTCGGGGAGGCGTGAGACAGCACCGACTGATCGCCACGGCAGCCCGGACGGCGCAACGGTGCCCGACTACAACGCAGGGCACTCCGCAGGAAACGCGCCCTCGGGGGCGCTGACACTGGACGTCACCCGGACCCTGGGACTCGGATGCGCCCACAGCATTTGTACCAGCACGACGAGGAGGTTCGGGACAGCCGTCACCTGAGACTTGTAGCCGGGGGCAACACCTTCATTCGCCCACCTTCGAGCCCCCCCAATTGGAATCCCGTTGTGCACGCCGTGAGCGGCCGGTGCCTTTCGGACTCCGCCTGCCGAGGCATCACTGCCCATTGAAAAGCAAGCGGCTCTAGAGACCTTTGTGTTTCAGAGCCGTATCAAACGGCGCGTGACGCAAAGCCCGCAGGCGGCCGAGCTCGTTGCAGCAGCGCGGGTGCTGAGGAATTGCGGCGAAGAGGGCTGTTCCCATGCACTCAGTGGCTACATAACCCCTGCCGTCTGGGGGGTCTCCAACGCTTCAGAGTGGGGGACAAAATCAGAGGTGGCCCACATGTGGGCGGTTTGACTACATAACCCCTGCCGTCTGGGGGGTCTCCAAGGCATCAGAGTGGGGGACAAAATCAGAGGTGGCCCACATGTGGGCGGTTTGACTACATAACCCCTGCCGTCTGGGGGGTCTCCAACGCCTCGGAGCGGGGGACAAAATCAGCAGTGGCCAAAATGTGGGCGGTCTGGCTACATCACCCCTGCCGTTTGGGGTCGGGGGCGAACCGCGCCAGTGGCCACGGTGGAGGCGGGCGTTGCCAGCGGGCCTGTCCAATATCTCTTTATGAAGGGAGTCGGTGAAGCCAACCCACAAGCCGGGCCTGGAGGCTCGGTTTGTGCAGGTGAGTTAGGGGTCGGGGGTGGTCGTCCGTGCACCGCGATGCACGTCGATCCGCGAAGAGGGTCACAAAGCGCTGCAAGTGCCACAGCGGCGTG